>OY740770.1:8869046-9252007 GCA_963513935.1 Aphrophora alni
CTCTCTCTCTCTCTCTCTCTCACTCTCTCTCTCTTCATCGATCTCTCTCTTCTCTCTCTCTCTCTCTCTCTCTCTCTCATCTTCTCTCTCTCTTCATCTCTCCATCTCTCTCTTCTCTCTCTCTCTCTCTCTCTCTCTCTCTTCTTCTCTCGTCGCTCCTCTCTCTCTCTCTCTCTCTCTCTCTCTCTCTCTCTCTCTCTTCTCTCTCTCTCTCTCTCTCTTCTCTCTCTCTCTCTCTCTCTCCTCTCTCTCTCTCTCTCTCTCTCTCTCTCTCTCTCTCTCTCTCTCTCTCTCTCTCTCTCTCTCTCTCTCTCTCTCTCTCTCTCTCTCTCTCTCTCTCTCTCTCTAACTACTGCTCTGCTTAACTCAGTTTCTTTTCCTCCCCCTTACCTCTCCCTCCTTCACTTCATTCTTCCTCCTCTGCTTCTCTCTCTCACATTCAAACTATTTTCATTCCTGTCTCTCTATTTCTGTCTCCTCTCTTTATTTCTCCAATTATCGTTCTGCTTACCTCTCTGTCTCTCCATCTTTCTCGATTATATATTGTTTTTTTATATTTTTTTACAAAAATGTTGGCACATCAACGGTTTTTTGTCTACTAAAATGTAATGCATGTAACTATACAAACTTGTGGGTAACTGTCACATAGAATAATGTCACAAACATTAAAAAAAAATATTTTCTGAAAATTGACTTAAAAGATTTGGATCTAATTTTACCTAAATGTACCCTCTTAAAACATTAGATGTACAGTTCTTTGAAACTATTATTGTTTTGTGCAAATTCAGGTGCGATGCCACATATTATATATTTGTAAGAAGTTTGATCTTTAACCACGAATTATTAGGTCTATTATTTTAATCTTCTATGTCTACTGGAACTGACCAAATAGATTTTTCAATTTCACTGCTCAGAAATTATTATCTTACAGTTTTCAAGATAATTTAATAAAATTACTCCAATACTATTGAAATTTGTCGGGATAAAAAAAATCTTTATAGGGTAATAATCAGTTATAAAAGGAGTAAAGAAGTTCCCCTTAAGCATTTCCGCCAATTGTCTCCTTCCTGTTTTCCCCTCTTTCCGCTACACCTGTTGGACTCGCTACAAGTAGTCTGGAATCACACTTTTGTTGATTTACGTTTTATTCATCCATTGGTCCATTTATTGAAAACTGGCTTGTTATTGTTTAGTCATTCTTCGAGTAGAGAGAGAGAACTAGTTATGACTTGACTATTGTCTGGATTGTTAGTTGAGTTGGTGACCGCTTGGCGCGCTGCGAGGCCTTGAGACAGCAGGTGAGGTGAGCTCAGTCGAGTTTGGCGCGAGCATTGAATAGGTCGTTGTACTTTAAGTGGTCGTGTTCCGTTTAGTGCGTTAACTCTTGGACTAAGTTCTCGAGTTCATTCCTCACAAAGGTAAACAAAAGGAGTTTTAGTTAATCTTAGAGTATGCTGTGTAGTTTTAGCGTTATTTATTGGTGATATTAAAAGTGAGTTGTGATTCTTTGTTTATTTCGTGATAAACAAAATTAATTGGTAAAAGTATGGAATAGAGGTTATGTTCTATTATTCAACACTGAAATTGCATATTATTAGGAAACTTTTGTTAAATTTCTTATGTACATATTTAGAATATCAAAACTGTGTGTTTAAAACTTTTTAATATGTTCAAATAGGCTTGGGAATCATTATAAATTAAAATTTATTACTCCTAAGTTATTCATAGGCCTCAACAATGCTTGTGTTTTTTGTTCGCTCTATCTTTCTAGGCTTATGTTTTTTTTTAAATTGTTAATAATGCCTATTTTTATATAATAGGCCTATTTTTACACCGGTACTTTTTTATTTTCACAAAAGCAGACTACTGAATTTGGGTATGTTTAAAAGACGCTATTTTTTCTAGTTTACAGAGTTTCTATACTAAAATTTAGTAAAGGCTACAAGCGTTTTATTGGTGTTAGTTTGTTGTTTCTTTTAATAAAACGAAATTCCGTGATTGTTATTTATTGTAATATTCAATTTAAGCAGGCCTATTTTTTAATCTTATTTTTAAATATTATTAGGTAATCCTACTACAATACATTTTGCTATTTGGTACTACAATACATTTTGCTTTTGAAGTTTTATTTTAGGCTATTGCGCATGACGAAACTGTTTAAAAATCTGTGTTTGTAATAATATAAGGTTTTCTTTACGGATATCAGAATTTAAGAGTAAATGATTGTATCTGAACAACTTACGTATATCTCAATCTAAGTTGTGCCATTATTTACATGACCTAACCTAAAATAAATCTAAGCTAATAACAATTTCTTCTATATAAAAATGACAAATTTTGTGGTGTTACGAAATTAAATTAAACGTACCTTTAAAGAAAGACGGAACTTTAATCCATGGCTATAGAAGCCGTATGAACAAATTCTTGGATTTTACATAAGTTCTACTTTTTTGTAAAAAATTACTAAAATTTTGCCAAATGTCTTTAATAGGAGTAGGGATTAACGCCTGGTATAAGTATATTTTTATGATTTCAATTGTTCGATATGTAAAATAGAATTTTATTTTTGGAAATTAGTTCTAGGCCTACTTCTCCATTTGGGGTCATTAGTAGGGTCTTCGTTACAACCCATATCGCCGTATAAAATTTGTTCTCGAATCATAACCTCAACCGCTATAAAAATTTTGTAAAACAATATGTGCGGTGGTAGGCCTACCGTAAGAAGTTCCATTATTGTATTGTAGGCCCACTGAAACGAATTTTACAATGTCAACTGAATTTGTTGAATATTTTTTATTTAGTTTGTAATTACTTGAGGAGTATTTTAGTTTTTATCAGAACTAAATGACAATTCATCTATAATTCACAAATTAATATTATCTCATTTCGTAAAAATAAACTAGATTTACTAATTTTCGATATGTAGGCCTAGGTTTGTATTATTTTTTTTATTTTTCACCCAATATATATATATATATATATATATATATATATATATATATATATATGTTTTTATCGCTGTACTGTCACAATTTTTGTCAGATTTTATTAAAATTTGTAGGTTAGAAAAGTTATTTGATTCTAAAGTTTTAAAAACCCGTTTCTCAGTTGAAAAGTGGTTTTGAAATTTTCAAATTTGATAATTGGGCGTATTTTGTCAGTATCTCGAGACATCCCCCCCCCCATTTTCATAAACAGTTCTCAAGAGATGGAAGTAAATTTTAAAATTTCGAATATCTCAAAATCGGCTCTTAACGATTTTGATGAAATTTTGCTAAAATAAACCTTCTAAAGATTAAAAACCGTATTGGTTGACATCTTCCTAAAAACGTCAGTCCTTGAATTTTCGATAAAAAAACTGACGAAGCTGATTTTTCAAGCCTCTACAGATTTTGGTGAAATGTAGTAATAATTAATAATAACAGTGTATACAATCCCAAGTAGAAAACCTAATACGAACCTTGATCGTCATATTTTAAATATATAGGGTGTTCCACAATATGGGAAGTGTCTCGAATTTAAATTTTAAATATTGATTTTTGGCAGTAAAAACAATTTTCTGTAGGCCTATGGTTTATTAGTATTTTGTAAATTTTACTTGAACTGCAAAATTTTTTAACGTACGTTATTAAGTATTGATAAAAACCATGTAATGAAAATAAAAATTACAGTATTAATTAAATGGTGTAATCCTAACAACCGAATTTTCTTTTCACTAGTTTTTCCTGATCTTACATAGGCAATAAACAAGAGCTACTGAAACATTACAAAAAACACTCTCACACTTTTAAATTATTACTAAATCACAATAAATGTTTGAAGTATTTTTTAATCAGTTTTTATTAAACTTTGAGTTGCCCCCGTAATCACGGAGGGTTAGGATTGATTTTTTATTTATTTATTATTGTTTTTTATTTTATTTTATTATTATTATTTTTTTAATTTTTTTTTCACCAGGTCCTATTTATCAAAAGAGATTCCCAAAGATATTTAATCCGGTCAGAAACGAAAAAGTCCCATACTTTTGGAACATCCAGTTATGTGTATTTAAATATTTATTTTTAAAAAGAATCAATATGACCTTAGCTCTTCATGCAAGCATATAAATTCAAAACTAGTGAAAATAGATGTAATAGTTGTTTAAAATATGACATGTGTACTAATAATCGAAGATAGGCCCACTTGATCTAATATTTAATAAAATTGTACAATTTGTTGCATCTGTAGAATTTGATTATATATTGTGTTTCATGAAATATTTCATTGTGGTAAATGTAATAAATTCTGCATTCATGTTATTGTAATTGGTTATTGTCTACAATAATTCACATATAAACTTTTTAACTTTACTAACTTATTTCAATAATAAATAATAGTAACTATTGAATGAATCGTGTACAGAATGAATCGTGTACAGAATCATTACTGGACACATTTTGGTATTAGTTTTTTTCTTTTTTCTTTCCAAAATTGTATAGGCCATTATATTTATGTTAGAATTCGCATAACGCAGCTTTTTAACAAATTTTCTTACAATATAAATTTAATTGTTACATTGTTGCCTCCCACATTGTAGTTACCTTGATTTGTTGAAAGTCTGCAATTCTTGAAGTATTCTTGTTTTATTGATGCCACAGTACTGTTTCTCTGCTCACTGGCCATCTCATCCAGATTCCACAGATGTAGGGCAGGGGGTTGATTCTTTACCCGCCAACTAGTGCCATCTCGTCCAAAAACCTATGCTATTGTTTATTTGACAGGTCTACAAAAACTATTGGAACGTTTGTAGTAGCCTACCTTTATAATTTTATAAAATTCTTATTATAAATAAAATTTCGGGTCTTCTATATATTCTAGCTTCATACTATTTAACCCCCTCCCCCTAAATACTCTTTGCGTTTTATATCAAAATGCTATAAATCGTGTACAATCATGTTAAAACTCGCCTTGTATGTAATACAGGGAGAAAACTAATCTTCTTGCGCGTGCTCCTTACCTAGGCTCCAGGTTGCGCAGTTCACAGTCTGTTCTAATGTTCCACCTCAATGTTTGTAGAATATGAAGCCGCTTGTATATTAACCGAATTATTTGACATAAATTACAAATAAAATCTGAAAATTTTCAAAGCGGCCGTTAGGTTAGGTTAATCAACTGTAAAACTGCACTGGGATGAGATGGCACTACATCGCTTTCTCAGGTATTAAACATAACTTAAATTGTCTCATTTTACACCAACGCAGTTGTATAAACTTCTGTGACAATTTTAACCCTATATTTGTCCCATATGTGAGACAATACGAAAAATATAAATACAAAATTTGAAATATATAAGATTGTGTAGACTGCGACACAGACAGACAGACACGCTGGTGAAATTATAAGGGTTCTTGATTTTTACCTACTGACCCAAAATGGAATATATTCATAAATGAAGAAGTTATGGTTATTTTTGTAAAACGGCCAGACTGCAGTTTTTGAAGTATGGTGTAATTCCAGAAGGGCTAACTTTAAGGACGCTTTAAGGACAGACAGACAATCCCTGTTGGAATGGTTACGTGTTATTTCCGACGGTTCAACCCCCCCCCCCCAATAATTGACCAACATATAGTCCAGTTTATTATATATCTAACCTAACCAACTTTACATGAGCACAACACATAATTCAATGATTTAAAATCTAAAAGAATCTATAGATGGCATAGACATGGGTTTACTCAATAAATTGTTTCGGGTTATAGTGACAAGCTGTTGACAGGGTATCTCTTGTAATAATAGATATGAGTCATGCTATTACTATGTTTGGAATGTGCAACGTTGCCAAATGTATAACGACATAAAATCGTCGGATATAACCCTGGTTAGTCCTTTCCACCTGGAAACCATCGGAAATAACCCGCCATCTTTTAAATTCACCATCATACAGTTAGTAAAAGGAATGACTACATAAATACTATAAGACACGACATAGGATAGGGAAATAGTCTACGCTTTACGGGTGCTGTTCGTCACAAGTTTGACACACAGCTATCAGAAAGCGCTAGCAGCAGGTGCTTGACTGTACGCATCCCACTTGGTTGAGACTGTACAACTGTTGACCTCTCTCTCACAAACCTTCTCACTTACTTCCGTCAGCATAGTCAGTGCTGTCAGTTCGTGCGCTGAGATAAGCGATTCTCGACCTTCCCTCGCATCTCTGGTCCCATATTATGTGGCATCAGTGCGTTTTCTCTTACCCGCCTGAAACATTGTTTGACCGTAGAGCCACCTAGCGCCAGTCACATCAACTTCAGATTCTCTAGCAGAGCGACCTAGCGGGTATTGGTCAACTCAAGAATAAGCGTAGAATATTTAACATGGCCATGTCGTGTCTTATAGTATTTATGTAGTCATTGGTAAAAGGAAAAGGTTCTCGTGTTCAATACCATATTAAAATCAAGTTTAGCAACATATTAAATAAATAGAAAATCTTCTCTAAATTCTGCAGATTACACAAATTGAATGAAACATCATTTACTGAAACAATTAACAAACAACAATGCCACACTTAAAGGTTTACACACAATTATAAAATAATTATATCTGTAAAATTCCTCTACATTAGCAATTGTATTTAACAAATGACCTTGACTTTTGACAATTTTAAATATCATAGGACAACCAACAGCTTACATCTGCGATAAAAATAGAACCATTTAAAGTAAGTTAATTTTATTTTTGTAAGTATACAAAACCGTTTCCTTTCTATACCTATTATCGCTGCGTTAAAATCACTTTCAACTAAAATTATAAAATTCTTACAACACCTACATATTATACAAATGCTGAAAAGATAAAATGCCCAACAATGTAGTTGGGAGGAGGCCATTATAGACCGACATATCATTACTGAGTTTTTGTACGGTCATTAATGGTTTAATAACAAACTATTCTAGATTGAACTTGAAATATATTTGAGAAATTCAATTTACAAAGAGACTACACGTAGTATAAAACTTATAAACACATCAAAGTTTATATAAATGAAAACAGGAGGAGCGAGTTGTTTAATAACGAATCCAAGCACAGGATGATCAGTACTATTAAATATTTTGATAATGGAGTATATCCGAAACGCTTCAACAAAAAGTGAGATTAACGAAGCTGAGAAAAGCGGAACAATGTACTTATTGTAATTATAATATTCCTAGCTGAGATAGTAAAATTCCGAAATACATTATTTACGTTTTAAATTCACGGATACATGAAAAACTACGTAACAGATGTTGATAAACTAAATTACTTTGTAAATATTTGGTACTTTGACGTGTAAATTACGTGTAATTACTTTTCTGTTATGTAAAACCGTAAATTCCTTTGAGAACCAAAACACTAATAAATTCTGGTCTTTAATTATTTTTTTATGTATGGATTAAAGTTTTAACGCAATCGGTTCAACCTAATTTGAGAAATTTAAATTAAAAAAATATTTTTTTTAGTAATGGGGGAGCAGGATTCACTGTCAAGGATTTGTGACTCTGTTATATAGCTACCTCTATATTGTTCACAATATAATAACTTTGTTTTACCGATTTTATACGAACAGCCATTTTTATAGAAATGACTACCAATAGGTATTCTTTTGTTTGTTCGACGCTACAATTATGCAAATTTTTATCGAAATCAATGGAGCTGATTTTGAGAAAATCGTAATTTTATAAATGCCACCACAAATTTTTATCATATTATTTTTTTTTTTATCCCGAGATATAACTGGTATTACCAATGACTACATAAATACTATAAGACACGACATGGCCATGTTAAATATTCTACGCTTATTCTTGAGTTGACCAATACCCGCTAGGTCGCTCTGCTAGAGAATGTGAAGTTGATGTGACTGGCGCTAGGTGGCTCTACGGTCAAACAATGTTTCAGGCGGGTAAGAGAAAACGCACTGATGCCACATATGGGACCAGAGATGCGAGGGAAGGTCGAGAATCGCTTATCTCAGCGCACGAACTGACAACACTGACTATGCTGACGGAAGTAAGTGAGAAGGTTTGTGAGAGAGAGGTCAACAGTTGTACAGTCTCAACCAAGTGGGATGCGTACAGTCAAGCACCTGCTGCTAGCGCTTTCTGATAGCTGTGTGTCAAACTCAGCACCCGTAAAGCGTAGACTATTTCCCTATACTATGTCGTGTCTTATAGTATTTATGTAGTCATTGGTATTACTTAAATTGGTCCATGCTTTTTGTCGGTATTTCACAACATTCCAGGAAGTTGTGTCCGCCGAGCGGCCAGTGTTCTGAGCAGTTGACAAGGGTCAGAAGGTTGACAGGTCTAGAGGTGATCCACTGAGCGACACTTTCATTCGCTCCCTGGACTTTGCTGACACTCTGCCTAAAGGTTTATTAAGTTTGTCAATGGAACATAGGCCGACATTCTTAGATGGTAATAAAACACGATAAAACCTGTTCCAATAAATCTACGGAAAAAGCGCGAAAACAATGTGTTTTTAACTTTGAATTGATATTGCTTTTTAAATCTTCGAAGTAAATTTTAGAAACTAAAGAAGGGTGACTAAAACATTCGAACCTAATTTATCATGTGTTATCTTAGAAATCTATTTTAGCACAAAAATGTGCCGTTCAACGGAAAACCCCTAGACCAGCCAATCTCTTCACAAAACCTACAACTATATAATAGTAGCCTACATTATTTTCCGATATCAAAACATTGTAAACTCTGCAGTGTTTCTAAAACATCTGGTGAACTTGTTTATGGAAGTTTAAAGAATTACGTGACTTGTCGGCTGGCACGGCGCATGCCCATGTTTACAATTATTTTCTGTAACGCCTAATTAGTGTCTTATTCCTGCTGTTAATCGGTTTTACTGCTATTTATTTCTTTTTTACTAAAGAAACCTCGTCATTAATAAATTATAATTTATATAGGCCTGCTTATAAGTAAGACAACAAATTACTTATCATTAGCATCAGCTGATTTATCAATTTGTGTGGGGGGGGGGTCAAACTTGTCCTTAATATGGTTATATTACTGGACAATTTAAAAAGGGGTAATTTCTTTTACATGCCCAGTATACATGCCCCAAAAAATTTGGGAATAGTAAAGAATTTCGCACCGTTTTTTGACTGACTCATGGCGTCAGAAATAGAGAGAATTATTTTCGACGTGACGTCATTGTCCTCTTCACGATAGTAACTACAAAAATGAAGATAGGAATTTGGTGTAGAGGTCTTTTGAAATTTACAAAATCGTAATTTCAAAATGGTGGGTGTTTAAAACAATTTTTGATCATATCTCGTGTTATTCAACTTGATTACAATACATTACAGATTTCCTACCCCAGCTTCTCTACGACGACAATTAGCGAAGTTATTATCATAAATGTAAATTCGAAAATTTGACTCCTAAGAAAATGTGATATTAGTCGTTTAGCTACGAGATCTTGCTCAACCGAGTCACAGACACGAGCGTAGCGAGTTGAGAACAACGCTAACTCATCGCGACGAGTGGAGACTTTTGAATATGAAGAGTGTTTGTAAAGTCCCTTCCCCCCCACCTAAACTTTTGTATGAACTTAAATAGAGCCAAACCCTTTTGGGACTTTTAACTAGGTCACTTGAAGTTTCATTGGGAATGTTGCACCTCCCCTTAAAAGGGGGGAATTTTGGAGTACTCAAGTTTTCAAATAGGAACCTGCATCTTGTGATATGTCAAGTTAAAGTGTATAGAAAGATAAAATTAATGGCGCTGGCGAAATATTATTTGCATATCCTTAATCAAAATGGCGGTACAAAATGTATTTGATATTTTTAAATTATAAAATATGTGAAAACAGAACACTAAACAGTTTTTAAAATGTTTGCAGGGTTAATTTTAGAGAAACATTCGACGTTGAACTGAATTTTACGTTTCCCCCAAAAGTGTGGTACTTTTGGGCACATTCAAAATACAAAAACAAACTACATTATATAGCATATGAGATAAAATGTTTCTTTTTAAGGCAAAACTTAATGGCAGCAACAAATTTCATACTTTTTTTTTTATTTTTGCCTTTTTTTTTCATTTTTTTTCTTTCTTTTTTTACATTTATATTTAATATTCACAGTTGGTTTGTTGTGATTATTTAGTTTATGTGTTCAAACGAAATGTAGGCTATCTTACTAACAAATCAATGTAGCAATAGCCTACATTTTTTTGAAAATGTCTCACCCTTTTCGAAATATTTTTTAAAAATAAATTTAAAAGTGAAATTTTATTTTATTGGTGGCATTAGTTTTCCCTTATTTATTTTTATTAATTTTTTTCTTTCATATTTTGAATGTCTATAAAAGTACCACACTTTTGGGGGACAGGTAAAATTCAGTTCATTGTTGAATGCTTCTCTCAGATTAGTCTAGCGAATATTTTACAAATTGTGTAGTGTTCTTATTTATCGATTTTATAACTAAAAACTCTTAAATACATTTAGTGACGTCATTGTGGCTACGGTCATCTAAAAAATATTTTGTGAGCACTTATAATTTTGTCTTTTTATGCCCTTTAATTTAATGTGTCACAAGATGCGGGTTACCATTTGACAATTTTGAATACTCCTCTTTGGGGGAGGGGGAGGCTATAAATTCCAAACTATCATAAAAAAATCAGGTGACCTAGTTAACCTCCCCAAAACGGTAATGGCTCTATTTAGGTTCATACAAAATTTAAGGTAGAAGGGGGGGAACTTTACTAATACAATGTATACTCAACTAGTTTCTAGCTGACGCCAAGCAAGTAGTGATATACTAGGTTAGAAAACAAACTTACCCTACTGGATACGACCCCATGATCTAACATTACAACCTTTGGGGCATTACTTTTAAAATATCTGCTTGTTTTACATTGGACGATTGGGCTGGGTAAGTAACATGATGGTCCCACCTACTTGTTTAACATATATGTATGGATTTATAATAATTAAATAGGTAATGGATGATGGTTATCATTCTAGATTTCAAATTTTCTTAGACCAGCACTTGTTCTTTTCCGGACCTCTTGACGCTAGTATATTCGAGGGCTAAGGGTCTATATTTCATGTTCTTTCCTCAATATGTTTTTAAGGGGGATGACCAAGAGGATTTTCGCCTTTCAACAACAACAAAAATCGATTTTGTAATTGATTTCTGTATGTTTCAATATATGAATACAACCGATAGTCATTTCACAGTTTCGAGTGTAGACGTTTCTCATAAGGGAGAATTGCATTAGCTAGAATGTCTCATATTAGACATTTTGATAATAATCGCAATTTAGGCCTATAAGCGCGCCCTATCAGAACGAAATTCATGCATGCAGCTGTGTACAATATTATCACTTATTGAAATGAAATGACTTTGTTAATAAACATCCAACCTATCATTTGTGCAATACAAACTTTAAATATGATCTAGGCAAATTATCCCTGTATTAACAGAAAGGAAAAGTTGAAGTAATTCATAACAGGTATCTTATAAAATTTATGTGACTGATATAATAAAACTTGAACACAGGATATAGTTTAGTTATTGTAGCTGAGAGTAAATCACTGAAAATGACGACTTTGTCGTTGAAACGCGTTTCATTAAATAGACGTAATTTTTGTGAGATCTTGTGTTCAAATTTTATTCTATCTGATATTCTCTCATAAGTGAAGCTCAATATTTATTAATCTATATGACTATTATGTTTATTTAAAAAAAAACATTTAACGATTTTTCATTTTTAACTCAATAAATGTAAAAAAACAATTTTATTTTAAAAAGTAATAAAAAAAAGTTAATAGTTTAAAATATTTGTAAGTTTATAATAATTTATTATAGACTTCATTTCAATTATTTTTCTCATAATTTGGTTTTGGAGTAATTTTGGATATTATGGACAACTACCAAGATACAAATTTTTTTAGTTTTAAGCAAATAACTCTGTTATTTTTTAAGTTACAGAAAAAATAATAAAACTGTTTTGTTTGTCATTCAAAAAGGATTTTTGTTTCTTGAAAATATTTTGTAAAGTTAGCAGTTTTTGAGGTATTTGACATTAAATATTTTAAACTTCCACCATTTTGAAAATTGATGAAATGACGTTTACATGGGTAAAATATTTTATACTAAATATGTATACAAAATTTGAGGTTAATATATTGCCTCCATCCAATGATATTAAGTATTTTTTTTTAAACGAATTTATGATAACTGGAAAACGAAGCATTTTCTGTCCTATGTTTAGGGGTCTACATGAAAATTTTTCTTCATTTTCACTAGTAGAACACGTCCTTTCTGAATCACCCTGTATATATATTTTTTTAACGGTGTCCTTTGTTTATTTTCACTTTTTGATTAATAACTGCCGAACTGATATTTTTGGTATCGAATAGGTTTCGTTGATTTTGGAGAGTGAGAAAGTTTGTGCAAAATTTTTGATGATCATTCCGAGTCTGTGATTCACTTTAAATTATCAGATATATGGATCAGTGCAATTGTTCTACTTCTCTTATTGATGCTGGCTATTAGGTCTGACTTCTATTTGATTCACACAGTAAAATCATTTTGTAATTAAACACAAAACGGTGTAGAATCTTCAAAAGAAAAACTCTCTGTTCGTCAACTTCACGAGATCCCGTATTATAAGATTCCTAACAGTGTTTAAGAAGTAACCATAATTGTTTTGACCTAGCATCCACACGTTGACAATCTATTTCGTAGAAAACAAACACGTTTTAAAACATTATTTTATGTTTTCGTTCACAGAACGCGGTTTACCTCGAGGAACAGGTTTCCAATGTGTTGCATATTTCAGCGTCATCTTGTGTTTGGTTCCGTTAAAACTACGACTGCATAGCATAGCTCTTTTTTGTCTTTCTTTTCCTTTCCCGTGTGATGCAAAACCTGATCTTTTTCTTCCAGTTGCTCCGTCAATTTAAGAGTATAATCGTGAATATTTTGTTGTCGACTCGTTTAAATGAAACGGAGGAATTTTCGGGAGGTAAAAATAAAGACAAAGGATCATATAAAGATAGATCCTAAAATGTATAGTTTACCGTCTATCAATAAATTTGTTTTTTAACATAACTTTGAAAATAAATAAAATATTGAGTTCAGATTTGGTAGCAAGTCTTTTGTATATTAGATTTTACAAGAGAAATAATTTTATCCTTACCAAGATTTTTTATTTATTTATATATTTTATACAGGGGTGGTGAAAAGTCCCGGAACGGGTTAATATTTTTTTTAACCGTTACAGATGGAACTACATAACTTGGTACACTGTTACTGGGCATAAAACACTATTTTACCACAATTTCAATGAGCCGCTACCGCTTCGAGGGGACGGCCCACAAAGAGTCAGAAGAAAATCTTAAATGAGAGCGTGGGTCAAGTTGTACATCAAATTAAAGGTCTAATTTAGTAGAATACAATGCCGCAAATCCGACTTTAAAAGGTTCACCCTAAACAAAATGGCGGCGTTTTAAAGTTTATGAAAGTTACAATGGCGTTGAGTGTTAAAGACAACTGGAACATGTTTACTCGGTACAGGTTTCAAAACAAACGCCCAGAAATCAGTGTTGAAGCTATAAAGCTATTTTTTAGAGTTCCACTTGATCCTTAACCTCTAATGGGGGACTGCCCACAAGGAGTCGGAAGAAAATCTTTAACGAGAGCATAGGTTGAGTTGTACATCAAATTAAAGGTCTTTATTAGCACAGTACAATGCCACAAATCCGACTTCAAACGGACAACCGAGCCGAAAATGGCAGCCATTCAAAGATGGCATGAATTTGAAATACTATCTTTAACACTCAACGCCATAGTAACTTTCATAAACTTTAAAACGCCGCCATTTTGTTTAGGGTGAACCTTTTGAAGTCGGATTTGCAGCATTGTATTCTACTAAATTAGACCTTTAATTTGATGTACAACTCGACCCACGCTCTCATTTAAGATTTTATTCCGACTCCTTGTGGGCCGTCCCCCCCTCCCCGAAGTGGTAACGGCTCATTGAAATTGTGATAAAATAGTGTTTTATGCCCAGTAACAGTGTACCAAGTTATATAGTTCCATCTGTAACGGTTAAAAAAATATTAACCCGTTCCGGGACTTTTCACCACCCCTGTATAACTCGCTTATCCTTATGACGATTTGGAGTCACGGTTACAGGTTTGGGTCTCCTTGGTTACATTTCAGGTCTGAGAGCAACCTCTATTGCCAATTGTGGTTTTAATGCAGCAACTTGTAGCAAGGGATTTAGTTGTAAATATCCTTGCTGCCGATCTATGGTAAACAATACAACGTGTACATTCTCAAAACTCGTGTTGGTTCTGCCAATCAATTCAGTTTATTTTATTTAATGAAGTTCCTAAATTATTATGTCCGACTAAGATTTCGCAAAATGGCGTTCTCGACATTATCGGGAAGTCCTACATAATGTGCCAGACCGTGGTTATATAAATTCAAATGGGTGAGTTACAAATATAACCACAACGTAAAACCACTCGGTTTGTCAGTTACCTTTATAATTAGCACATAAGTCTTACAAATTAATCAATTATAATTAAATCATAAAGAGCTAGAGTGGTGGTTGGTCACGGTAATAAGTGTTTTATGACCTCAAAGAGTAAGGGCAACCACGTTATCACAGGTTAAGTCTATCTTAGGTTAAAACATACCCCCCGGGTATTAAGTGGTGAAATTTCCCCCAACAACCGAAAATCACCACATCGTTTCACCTTCAGAAAAAATAAACCGTTTTGTTTGTCGCAAAAAAAGTGAAATATTTCAAACGGGCGCTATTTTTTGAAATATACAAAATAAACTCTTTGGTTAAGTACAGGCGACAACGACGACGGACGGACGGCGTGTTGGAAATTACTTTTTGGGTTTCCTGATTACATGGAACGTGAAAATCAGAAAAAAAAATATATGATCAAAATTTTTGATAATTTCCAAAGTTACTGTATATTTCGAATACTAGGCAAAATAATTAAAAATAAAAATGCCTATAAAAATTCCCCTTTATGGTAATTTATACCCTATAAGAAATAGTGAGACATAATAATAAAATATATTACATTTTTACCTTGCTCGCATATAATAGTATGGCCACTTTTTTTGGGGAATATTTTTACTATTTGGTTTAGTAGATAGGTTTGGGAGAAAGTTCGTGCCATGTTATTGTGTCTGCACCTTCAGAGGCTTATTTATAGTAAGTAAGGGCTTGACAATCCCGAGTAACCTTTCTTGGTCTACACCTTTTTCATTTAGTCTTGGGTTAGTTCGTTCTCATTCATCTTTTCCATTGGGTCTTTCTTGACCAACTCTTGTTCTTTTCTGACGCTATTACAGTATTCCAGGGCTAGGTTTATTTATTTTATGTTTTTTTTTTTTTTTGAGATTATGACTGAAAGGTTTTTCACCTTTAAACAGAAAAACAAAAATTGTAGCTGCTTTAGATCGCGTGGAAAATCACATTTTCAGCTCATAAAATGTGAGATCAGTCCAAAACTTGTCACAACTATTCTGCAAACTAGTCCTTTGTCTTGAAAGTAATTAAGCTTTACTACATATCAGTTACCTCTTTTTTTAAGATCCCCGGATTCGTTCCTACAACATAAAAAAAAACTAAAACTACTGGAATAGTTGACAATAATATTGCTTCATTACCATGTTAAAACCTAAATACCTTAACTTCCAACTATGTGAGTTCACCACAATGTTATGTGTTGTCAAGAATGCGGCTTTAATGTTTATGAACTTGCTACCCAGCTTTGTAACATTATTGCGTAATGACGTCATCATAATATCGTGACGTCATTCTTAGATCCTTATCGGAGACCGTATGAATATTTGAAAATGATTGTTGGATTATACATTATTGGAACACGTTTGCAGCAAGTCGGTATTAGAAACTAGTTAAGTTTTGTAGTAACAACTATATGAAGCAACAGTTCGTGAGGAGTTTTGACCTGCTAGACGGCTTTTCAGTCGGGTAGTGTGTGGTTAGCACATTGAAGTTCCCGTCGTTGTTGTTCTAGGTTCCAACAAATCACTTAATCAGTTCACCACGTGGCAGGGACACAATTACTACTATCGACTTCTACAATTTTAAATCTATTTTATTACTTAATTTTATCGCAAGATAAACACCTCGAAGTCATCGCATGAGTCTTTCAATCGTAGAAACAAACCTATCCATTTATCTAATACATTCCTTTAACACTCCCTCCTCCCTCGTTTCCGGGAAAACGATAATAAAATTCCCGCCCGATAAAAGAACAACAAAGGGGAAAAAATTGAAGCAATAGAGGATATTACAGATCAAGACAACGAAACAAAACACACGCAACAGTCACCAGCCACACCCTTCAGAGGCTAATGGATTGTTATGTGACTTGTAATTATACCACCCACCCCTTGCCTAGGGGTTGTAACAGCGCCCTTAAGTTATATAGTTAATTAATAGGTAGCCAGGATAGCTCTCGAGTACCATTATACTAATTTTGGAATACTGTCACTTCCTTGTTAGGTCCTTTGGGCCTCCCAGTGGTGTTAACATAAGTACGTTATTGATGCTCCCTTGCTTAGGCCAAGTGTTATAAATAGCTTTCTCTCCCCACCCCTCCCAAAATACGCATTTATAGAATATTGAGAAGAAGTCTTGTGATAAATGTTAAATATGATTGTCAGCGTTTTGTAACACCCTGACAACTACAAAAAATAATTAAATTGATTAAAAATAGACTGTAATGCATTTTTTTAACTATCCAATTTTAAAACAAATCGAATTGAAAGTGACTAAATGTCACATATATTAAACAGTTTTTGTTAATATCTATTGTCTTATTCAACTTATAACACTATATATTAGATACAATTTTGCAGATTTTAACTCTACATGTAATGGTACCAACCGCACTTCTCCACGATGACAAATACCGAAGTTATTGTAAAAAAAAAAAGTTTGACCTTAACCTCCCAAGAACTGTGATATTCGTACAGTTACGAGATGCAACAAAGGCCGAGTCACTTAGCCATGCGTAGCGAGTAGAGGGTCCTTCGCATACAGATTCCGACCCGCCATGAACGAGTCACTGACATGAGTGGAGACTTTAATATCTAATATAATATATACAACTCGTCAAATTCTAGCCTACTTTCAAGTGAATTAGAATCTTGAAATTCGGCAGACTTATAGTTTTTAGCCTTTAACCAACGAGGAAATTCCAAAAAGTTAACTTAAATTTCTAAATACGATAAGCTACTTGAAAGTCGGTGTAACATTTATCGCACGTTTGTTTCTATGACTTTTTCTTACCTCCATCTGTTATACTTTAGACACAAATCTTGTACATTTTTCCACAAATTATTTAATTTTTTGAACACTTATAGGACAGGTAGAATTTGACACGTTTATGCAGTTGAACGCCTGCTAACTTTCATGATACTAAATGTTCTATAAGAGTGTCAAAAAAATTAAATAATGTGTGGAACTTGTTAGGTTTTGATCCAATTACTGTCTAAATTCCCCTATTTATCAAAACCCACCGTGGGTTATGGGCGAAGCCCCAGGTGGTTGGGGTATACGAGTATACATATCTGCGATCGCTTGTGACGGACTTTTAAGATATACAAATGTCAAGGAGCCTCGGTCGTGACGCTGACTTGTCCCTGTGGAACCTGGTAACTATACGAATGTCATATTTCCTTGAAAAGTTAGGTTTCCAAATTAGATTTTTGATAATAACTTCGCTATTTGTCATCGTAAAGATGCGACGTTGGTATCATTACACGCATAATTAAAATCTGCATATTTTTATTTAATATAAGGTACAAAACACAGACATATGACCAAAAACTGTTTAAAATAACCGCCATTTTGACATTTTAAAATCTTTTTATGAATTTTAATACAGTTCTGATCTATATGACCACAATACAGCTCCCTAAACAAAATTTCACGTTCCTATCTTAATTTTTGTGGGCGCTATCGTGCTTACAACGATGGACAAACGGCATGTTCAAAATCGCTTTCCTGAGGCCATGACACGTCGAGTAGTCGAATTAATAAGTCGACGATTACCAAACTAACTATACTTCAAATTGGTTGATTTTAAATAATGGAGAAAATACAATTTTCAAAGAATTTTGACTCATTTTTTTCAATAAAATTTCACTGACTTTTTTGTCCTACATTTTTGTGAGTCATTCAATAAAGTCAAGACAGAAATATTGAGCCGTGAACTTTTTCATTTTGATTGACATTAGTCAATATTGTATATTGGGCAGTTGGTTTGGGCCTAAGGGTGTTTTCAGAACACGAGGCAAAATAAGAAAACACAAGGCAATACACTTGAGACTTTGAGTACAGATGTGAGAGTAACATTTGAAACAAGGATCTTATTTGTTATTTATAGGAACTCTAAAATTTAGGAGTTAAAGTCTGTAAGAATCGAAATTGATACGCGATTATTTTAAAATATAAATAGAATGTATTGACGAGAAGTAATCGATTGTGAGATTTCACTGCGTATATTTGTTTTATGTATTCCTGAGTAGAAAAAGCTTTCTATACAAAGTGTCAGTCTGCGATGATTTCTCGGAAACCGATTTCTCGTTGAATAAAAAACAAAACAAAATCTGAATCATCGATTTTTCAAAAATCAGCTTTAACGATTTCGTCGTTTGTTATAATTTATCAATTACCCATTTTGGACACTACCCATTTTGGACACAATCCTCTCAAAAATGATGGTCCCTGAGTTCTAGATTAAAAATAATAATAATAATTTCTAATACGTTAAAGCTGCTACTCTAAAAAGTAATATTTTCAAAATCGGCTGACCTAATTTCAGTGAAAATCGATTAATTACAAAAATCATTATTCTAAATGGGAAGTAAAAGCCTTTTACACAAAAATATTTTTCAAAAAAAAAGAGGTGAATACATTTTTTTAATCAAAATTTGTGATTTAAAAACGTGTTATGTACACGTACCGACATGTAAAAACGCTCTCAGATATGAAAAATCATATTATATATATTTATATATTTACACATATTTTTACCCACTTGGCTTAACTTGTTTTAACTCTCAATTTTACTAGAAATTTCCCTTAACTATGGAACTGACAGCTGTCGCAATACCGACAGTTTATTAGCTACACTTGGTGGCGCTGTCGCAAATTCGAATGTTTATTAGCTACACTTGGTGGCGCTGTCGCAAATTCGACAGTATATTAGTTACACTTGGTGGCGCTGTCGCAAATTCGACTGTTTATTAGCTACACTTGGTGGCGCTGTCGCAAATTCGACAGTTTATTAGCTACACTTGGTGGCGCTGTCGCAAATTCGACTGTTTATTAGCTACACTTGGTGGCGCTGTCGCAAATTCGACAGTATATTAAGTACACTTGGTGGCGCTGTCGCAAATTCGACAGTATATTAGCAGTTGTTACGATATATTATGTCTTTTTCCACACTACAAAAATCATTTGATTATCTCTATCTAGCTGAAATTCTACTCTATGATGTCTTGTTTTAGTTTTTACTATATTGGCATCACTTCAGATAAAAATATATTTCAAAAAAACAGCTGATTTCTCAACTGCACCTTTGTTTTATCAATAACGATGTAGGTTTGACTCCGCCTAGGCTATGTTTTAAGTTGTATTCGGGTGTACATTTTTCTAATAAATAATTAAACTTTAACTATTTAGTTGTTTAGGATTTATTTTTCGTTTATGTCATAGTTTTTATTGTTATTTTAATTTTACTTTTATTGTGAGTACTATTACTAGGCAGATTATTGTATTTAACAGTAAAACCTAACTATTTAAATTATAATGTTTACCTTTTTTAAATCTGTCAACTTGACTTAATCTTTAGACTACGTCTCTATGACGTGTTTCAAAGCATATGGTATCTAATTTTTTATACCTTTAAGAATTTGAAAATGTGAATAGGTATATTCGTTATTACAGAAAAAAAAAGTCTACCAAGTTCTAGGGTTTAAAAAAAAGTTTGTTTAATGACCCTGAACAAATCATAAATGCTCGTTGTTGAAAGGTTTCTAAGAACTCTTCTGTCTGTCAACCTGGTCTACTTTCTTTGAACCTAAGCTCTATTTATTACTTCCACAACTGAAGAGATAATATATAACACACCTTACGTCGGAGTGCCCATCTCTGTCTATTGTGTTTAAAGTACCTGCTCAAGAGAGTGGTACTATTGTTTGACAAATATTTGTACCTTTGAATTTCTCACCTAGTTTGAATATATCCAAACATTTCTAGTAAAAATCCATTTTATTCTTCATTTCGTGTCGTGACAGTATTTTAATAACAACTTTTCTTTTTGTTTAGTTTGTGTTAATAACCTGTTCCATCTTAAGTCGTTTTAGGTTAGAGATTGTGTCAGCCGCTGAAGTGTTCATTTTAATATTTCCAAACTACGAATTATAATTTTTCTTTTACGTGATTTTTTTCACACATTAATTTAACTAATAAACCTACATATTTCAATCAAATTTGATCGACATACCTTAGACGGTTTTTGAGATAGACGACCTTCTAAGACATGGTATACGAAGTGGAGACTGAATGAGTTTTTTTTTTTTTTTACCTTCATATTTTGACTGATCTTCACCAATTCATAGCCACAGGAAATCGAAAAAGTGATTTTTTACATGACGTCCATCAGTCGTCGTTATCATATGTACGTAAGCACGATAGCAGCTTCAAAAATAATTAAGATAGGAACATGAAATTTAGTATAGTCATGTTAAATCCTACTAAAATTGTTTTAAAATTGAATTTAAAATGTCAAAGTTGAGACCATTTTAAACAGTTTTTTCCCCTTCATATCTCGTACTTTATTTAGCTTATACTTCACAATTCTGTATTTTATAGTACCAACCACACCTCTCCACGATGACAAATAGTGAAGTTATTTAAAATCTTGACCTATCTTTAAAATATGATATTTGCACGGTTACGAGATCTGACAGAGCGGAGCGTATGAAGCTTCGATCGTGGAGACTTGCGTATTATATTCAACTACGTTAGGCCTAGCTGTTGTCAAGAAAGCAGTGCTATACACATTTATTACGTTCAGAAAACCTACGTAACAACTGTTTTAAGCAAACTTACTCTACTGGATAAGACTGCTTGATCTACCAATATAATTTAACATTTCCTGCAATGCACTAGAGACCAATTTTTAGACAATCATCTTGCGTTATGGGGCTGGGCATAATGGCGTAAAATTTTGCGCGATCTATTTTCTTCCTTGTTGTTTAAAGGCTAAAAACCAGTCGGCCATCATATTCTTTAAAAAAGTAGGGAATAACAACTCCTAGTTCTGGAATACTATAATATGGTAAGGGTAGGAAAAGAACAAATGTTGGAGACGTAATAGGAAAAATGAAAGAGAGGGATCTAACCCAAAACTACAAAAAGAGTGTAGATTCAGTTACGCCCATCAAGATTTCAACCCCGTACTCACGACAGGTTTCATCTGAGCTGTGGAGTTTGGGTGCGCAGTGGGTCTAAGCGTGGTCTAAGCAGCAGTAAGGAGGTGGGGGAAGTGGTCGCCTCAGTCTGTGTTGGGTGTTGGTACTAACAACGATGTCTGTAAGACCGCTGGATTGTAGACAGTAGTCGGCGCTGACTGTTTCCCCTACAATGCCTCTGTCCCCACGCAGCCTCGAACTACAAACTTGTACCTCCCTTCCACGCGCAGCTCACAGCTCAGATGAAACCTCTCCATTTATAAGCCTGTGATGGCTTTACCTGATCCAAACCGACTAGTTTGAAGTGAGGAGGAAGCGTTGTGTCGATTAAAACATTAAATTATTTTTATTTGAATTAAATACAAATGCTATTTAAATTTTAAATCTATTAGTAATTTTAATTCTAATTGAACACAGATTCTCCAAATAAAAAGAAGAATATCCGTACCGTTAATCTTCCAGTAGAAGCATCTGTGCGAAATTTAAGGCGAATGTTTTAATCCTTTCTCTCTGGCGCGGTCAGGTCCCATGAGAATGACTTGTTTTGTTTTCTTTATTTTCTCGTGATCTGAAATGCCAAAACATAGACCCTTAGGTCCGCACTAAACACATTTACTAATATTGAGTTAGGGACTCTGGCTTAACACTTCCCATGTTTTGTTCACGTATTTAATGAAAACAGTAAAATGAGTGTAGGGTTTTTTATAAGCTCTACGAGATAAATTAATTAAAATTACTCACTAAAAATCGTGTAAATAATTAATTCCCAATATTTAGTTTCCAAACGGTTAGGTTTAAAAAAAAATACGTGTTCGTTCCAAAAACATGTGTTACTAAAACATGTGTCCGCCATATTGGAAAATGGCGGCGACTTTATACAATTTGGATCACGTGATTTTAAATTCCATATAAGGTACGGAAGGTTTCCCCATTTAATTTCTTTTACGTCTGTTTTTGTTTTAAATATTCTTATTGTGGTCCTTCATGAGTTGAACACTCTCTATAGTTACAATTTCGGTCCTCTAGCTCGTACTTATAATGAGTACGAGCTATCCCGAGGGAGCCTATCTGGATCTGCAGCTTTTTTTATATAGTTTTGAGTTAGACAACTCTTTTTCATCGTTCCTATCAGGTTTCTCTTGACCAACTCTTGTTCGCTTCTGACCCTGACACTATTAGAGTACTCAAGGTTTATGAATTAATTCATGTTCTTTTCTAATGATGACCGAGAAGATGTGTATCACTACTTTGTTGACTTCCGCTACGTCCTAACGAATCTCAAAGATGTGATTCAAGAGTCTCTTATCAATTCACTCGTTTCAGACTCTCGGAGCTCTAGCAGAGCTCGAAGGTAGAGAAGCATATGGAAGGAAGCCTGCACGCTTTATGCTCGGTCTTGGTCACTCGGCCTATACCGAATCTCGTAGATGCGATTCAAGAGCCTCTTATCAATTAGCTCGTTTCAGACTCTCGGAGCTCTAGCAGAGCTGGAAGGTAGAGAAGCATATGGAAGGAAGCCTGCACTCTTTATGTTCGGTCTTGGTCACTCGGCCCATACCGAATCTCGTAGATGCGATTCAAGAGCCTCTTATCAATTAGCTCGTTTCAGACTCTCGGAGATCTAGCAGGGCTCGAAGGTAGAGAAGCATATGGAAGGTAGCCTGCACTCTTTATGTTCGGTCTTGGTCACTCGGCCCATACCGAATCTCGTAGATGCGATTCAAGAGCCTCTTATCAATTAGCTCGTTTCAGACTCTCGGAGCTCTAGCAGAGCTGGAAGGTAGAGAAGCATATGGAAGGAAGCCTGCACTCTTTATGCTCGGTCTTGGTCACTCAGCCCATACCGAATCTCGTAGATGCGATTCAAGAGTCTCTTATCAATTAGCTCGTTTCAGACTCTCGGAGCTCTAGCAGAGCTCGAAGGTAGAGAAGCATATGGAAGGAAGCCTGCACGGTTTATGTTCGGTCTTGGTCACTCGGCTTATACTGAATCTCCTAGATGTGATTCAAGAGTCTCTTATCAATTAGCTCGTTTCAGACTCGGAGCTCTAGCAGAGCTCGAAGGTAGAGAAGCATATGGAAGGAAGCCTGCACTCTTTATGCTCGGTCTTGGTCACTCGGCTCATACTGAATCTCGAAGATGTGATTCAAGAGTCTCTTATCAATTCGCTCGTTTCAGACTCTCGGAGCTCTAGCAGAGCTCGAAGGTAGAGAAGCATATGGAAGGAAGCCTGCACTCTTTATGCTCGGTCTTGGTCACTCGGCCCATACCGAATCTCGTAGATGCGATTCAAGAGTCTCTTATCAATTAGCTCGTTTCAGACTCTCGGAGCTCTAGCAGAGCTCGAAGGTAGAGAAGCATATGGAAGGAAGCCTGCACTCTTTATGTTCGGTCTTGGTCACTCGGCCCATACCGAATCTCGTAGATGCGATTCAAGAGCCTCTTATCAATTAGCTCGTTTCAGACTCTCGGAGCTCTAGCAGAGCTGGAAGGTAGAGAAGCATATGGAAGGAAGCCTGCACTCTTTATGTTCGGTCTTGGTCACTCGGCCCATACCGAATCTCGTAGATGCGATTCAAGAGCCTCTTATCAATTAGCTCGTTTCAGACTCTCGGAGCTCTAGCAGGGCTCGAAGGTAGAGAAGCATATGGAAGGAAGCCTGCACGCTTTATGCTCGGTCTTGGTCACTCGGCTCATACTGAATCTCGAAGATGTGATTCAAGAGCCTCTTATCAATTCGCTCGTTTCATACTCTCGAAGCTCTAGCAGGGCTCGAAGGTAGAGAAGCATATGGAAGGAGTCTGCATTCTCTATGCTCGGTCTTGGTCACTCGGCCCATACCGAATCTCGAAGATGTGATTCAAGAGTCTCTTATCAATTCGCTCGTTTCATACTCTCGAAGCTCTAGCAGGGCTCGAAGGTAGAGAAGCATATGGAAGGAAGCTGCACTCTTTATGTTCGGTCTTGGTCACTCGGCTCATGCCGGATCTCCTAACTATACGAATTCATTTTGATGAGACATCAGGTTTCCAAATTAAATGTTTGAAAATAACTTCGCTTTTTATCATCGTGGCGAATTGGTGTTGGTACTCTTACATGAAGAATTGAAATCGGAAAATATCTAATTTATTGTTTTTTTTCTAATTTCAATAGGGATCTGTATGCACACACTATAGTCCGCTATACCAAATTTCAGATTCTTATCTTGATTTTTGCGGACGCTATAGGGGACAAGGAAAGGACGGCAAATTTAAAATCACTTTCTCAACAACCCGTTGTGAGCTTTGACCTGCTAGACAGCTTGTATATGGTTATGTGCTGTCAGCACTTCGAGTTCCCGTCGCCGTAATTCTAGCTTTCATGACAAGACTTTGCTAATAATCGTAAACAACTTTTTTTCACGATGTTGGGTCAACACAAAGCATCCACGAAGATTGTATCCCGATAGTAGTATGTTGGGACACTTGATGTAGACAAACAAACAAACCAAAGGTCACTGGTCAAAGTTCAAAGATAAGAGATACGACTTTAAGAACGTTGTTGATGTTATTAAGTAAACAAAGATAAGAGTTAAGTAAATAAATATAAGGATTAAGTAAATAAAAATATGTTTAAAGACAAACAATGGTTAATGTATGTAAATAAAAAGATGTTTAATGACAAACAAACAAGTTGTATAAGACTATGACCGATCAAAATCCGTCCGGAGTATGGAAAATATTCCCTGACGCAAAGGTCACTGATAGGAGTCTGGCGCCATAGTGTAAACAAAGATAACGAGTACAGAGTTAATGTGTGTAAATAAAGAAAATTGATAATTAGTTATTAAAGTAAATAAAATGTTGTGGTCAGGGGGGGGGGCAATCTTTGTCAGAGTCCACCATTAGTTTAGGGACAGTTTGGGTTTGACGTCACACACCGTTTTAAAATTATAAAATATATAGAATGTTAGCTAACTAGATCAGTTGAAATGGAGCCTTTGTTTAATCATCAATTCTCATGTGTTGTAGCGGGGCCCTCGGGGTGTGGGAAATCACAGTTCGTAATTAATTTTTTAAAACATATGACAGTGATATGTAATGTCGATTTTAAAAATATCTTTTGGCATTATGCAGTATGGCAACCATCGTATAATATTAGTACTATACCAATTATTTTTCAAGAAGGTTTACCAGATATGAATTCCGTGGACCCTACATCACCTAATTTAATAATAATAGACGACTTGATGCGAGAATCGAATAGTAACGTTGTAGATATATTCACGAAAGGTTGTCACCATAGAAATATTAGTGTGTTTTTCATTACACAAAATTTATTCCATCAGGGTAAAGGACAAAGAGATATTTCCCTGAATGCTCATTATATTGTTTATTTCAAAAACCCTCGTGATAAAAGTCAAATCAGACATTTGGCCCAACAGGTGTACCCAGAAAATCCAAAATTTATACAAGATGCTTACATTGATGCTACTAAACAACCCCATGGTTATCTTTTGTTTGATATGAAACAATCTACACCCGAAGAGTTAAGAATTAGGACTTGTATTTTTCCATCTGATAAGTATAATTATGCATACATCCCTAAAAAGAAATAAAAACCAACATCTTTACATGTTAGTCATCATTTATACACAATGTCCCGTTCAGTGTTAAACAATGTGGATTTACTCCGCACATTATTGAAAATGAATCCTAATAGAAGAAAACAGTTTTTGAAATCAGCCGATATAAATTTGATTAAATCGATATGCGAGTGTGTATACAATACATTAAAAGGAAATGTACCATTATCAAAGTCACAGAAGTGTAAACTATCTCGACATAAGCACTTCCTTCGGAAACTTGTAAAGCACGGTAAAAATTGGAAGAAAAAGAAGAATATAATAATACAGAAAGGAGGATCATTATTTCCCCTATTAATTGCCCCAGTTTTAAGTACTGTATTACAACATTTACTTAATTGAAATGGATTACGCAAAGAAAATGGTTTTAATGCCTCAAGACTTTGTACAAAAACTAAATGAAAATGAAAGTGAGGGTGTACTCAGTGATTTAGATAAAGAAATGAAAGAAATATTATACAATTCTAAACTTAATGATAGGGATAAATGGTTAAAATATCAGCAGGTCTTACAACGTTACCTATATTTTACTGAGCAACACAGAAAACCCATAGAACTTACAATAAATGAAAACAGTAGTTATACAAAACAGGAAGAAGTAGAGAATGAACCACCTAATAAGATGGAAATTTTAGAATCTATTCCTAAAACGTTTCGTAAAAATGCCGAAAATCTGTTAAATCGTATTATACAAGACAAATCTATAAAATGGAATTCCTTGGGTATTGTTAATATTGACGGTGTTTCTATCCCAGGGTCTAATATTATAGACCTTTTAAATGACGTATTAAGAGCAAGGAAATCAACAAACCCCCCAGGTTGGAGTCAGTTTATAACAGCGTTGAAAAGACAAAATGTTCCAAGAAGTTACATAGGTAATTCAGAGCGTCGCGACTTTTTAGATCAATCTGATATAAAAGAAATCGGTACTAGGAAGCGAGATCCAATGTATTATAGACCTCAGGATAGGCAACCCCGAACACCCACAACAAGTTCACCCGATATTCCTACTATTAGAAAATCCTTGTCACCACGTACTTCATCATTTAAGTGGGAAACATTTTCACCGTAATATGTACAAAGAGCTCCGGAAAGTGTACTACAACCCCTCTCATCCTGCTGGATACTCTGGTGCTAGCCCCTTGGTAAACGCTTTGAAACACAAATACAAACCGAATAAAATTAAAGAATGGTTGCAATCGCAAGATACATATACTCTTCATAGACAAGTAAGAAAATATTTCCCACGAAATAAATATATAGTAAACAATATAGATCAGTTGTGGCAAGCCGACTTAAACGATATGCGTGGAATAGCAAAATATAATAATGGCATTAATTATATACTAACAGTTATTGATATCTTTAGTAAATATGCATATGCATATCCTTTGAAAAATAAAACTGGGAATTCGGTTAAAGAAGCGTTCGAATATATCTTCAAAAAGTTTAATAGGAAACCTCAACGTATACAAACAGACAAGGGGACCGAATTTACTTCAAAAATAGTTCAAAAATATTTTCAAGACAATAACATCTTGTATTCGACAACAAGAAACCCAGACGTAAAAGCTGCAGTAGTTGAACGTTTTAATAGAACGCTTAAAAGCAGAATGTGGCGTTATCTGACTTTTAATAACACGTATAGATACATAAATGTTCTTCCAGATTTGATGACAGCATACAATAAAGCTAAACATTCCACGATTAAAATGGCGCCTGCCGATGTAAACGATTCCAATATATTATCTGTTTGGAAAAATATGTACAATAAAGTACAAAATGCATCAAAACCAAAATTTAAAATAGGGGATACTGTTAGAATTGTTATGGAGAAGGGTCATTTCGAAAAAGGATACGAAACCAAATGGAGTGAAGAAATTTTTAAAATAATAAAAGTAGTAAAACGCACCCTGCCTGTTTACGAATTGGAAGATTTAAAAGGGGAGAAAATAGAAGGAAGTTTTTATGAGTGTGAAATACAAAAAGTTATACTTCTAAAAGAAAAAATCTACAAAATAGATAAAATAATTGACACAAAAGGCAAAGGTCGTAGTATGAAAGTACTTGTTAAGTGGAAAGGATATCCATCATCTTTCAACTCTTGGGTTTCAGCTTCGAATCTTGTAAATATTAAAAAATGAACGAGTCGTTTTATTTAACTCTCCCGAGTAATAGTTCAATGACTTATTTTTCCACCAATACGACAACTAAATATTCTACTCAAATACCTAAACAAATAATTCTTAAAGGAGAATGGGAAGTTGGACTTGTAGAGATTCATTATCCGTGTACATTCCTTACAATCACAGAAGGAGATAATCATATATTTATATATACGCATGAAGTGAAAACTGATAAGCATGACTTGACATTTACAAAATTAAGCCCTGGTACGTACAACACTGAAGAAGAATTGATTGAGTCATTAAATAAAAATGAAAATGTTAAAAAATATATAAGATTTACCTATTACCATAAAACACGCCATGTTACCATCAATACTTTAAACACAAATGTTAAAAATATTGAATTTTCACCAAAATTGGCACTCCAACTAGGATTTGATCCCTCTACATCCGATGCCTATTTAGACAAACCTTCCCCTAGGCAGTGTAATGTACAACTAGGTATTCCAGCACAAATGTATGTATATTGTGACGTCATTGAACCTCAACTTATCGGGGACATTGTTGCACCTTTATTGAGAATAATTAATATTGATACTTCAAATTACAGTTTCGGATCATGTAAAACGTTTATGTTTTCCAAAACACATTACGTACCTGTTATGCGCTCCTGTTTTGAAAATTTAGAAATAGATATAAGAGATGACAGTGGAAAACCAATACCATTTAAGTTTGGAACTTCGTGTGTTAAACTACATTTTAGATTGAAACACAATGAGTCGAATTAACCTGGAAGACCCTTATTTAGTGTATTACAAAAATCAACTAGGATCCGGAGTTAGTGTTGTGTACAGCGGTATTCCGTATCAAAAAGGACACGGAATAGGAAATTTTTTAGGCGGTTTGTTTCGAGTTGTCACACCATTAATTAAATCAGGTGTTAGAACAATAGGAAAAGAAGCTTTGAAATCTGGAATTGGAATGTTATCAGATATTGTACGTACAGGGGATCCTAAAAGTGCATTCCAATCTCAAATGAAAAATCTTACAGGGAATTTAAAACGTAAAGCAGATGTAAAAATCGATTCTCTCATGTCAGGGTCTGGATATAAACAAAAACGTAGAGCCGTAACAATTCAGTCGCTCAACAAACTTCTAGGAGAACGGACTTTAAAGAAAAATATTAGGAAACCAAGTAAAAATAAAAAAATCAATAAAAAAGGCAAAAGAAAGAATAAAATAGTTAAGTTACCAAAGTCAGATATTTTTAATTAATAATGGCCTTTCTTCATAATCAATCGTGCGAATGTGTAAAATCCGAACTTGATTTATTATCCCTTCCACCTACACAGACTAGTATAGAAAGTGGAGAATGGATACAATACAAACCTCTCTCTTCTCTAACCGATGACGCACCAATAGAATTTGTAGTGCCTGGGCAAGGTGATGAATATTTAGACCTATCACATACTATGCTTAATATAAAAGTGAGTATTGTGAAGACTGATGGATCAAAATTAGAGTCAACAGATAAAGTAGGACCTATCAATAATTGGATGCACTCGTTATTCAGTCAAGTAGATATATATCTCAATCAAAAGTTGGTGTCTCCACCTGAAAATACATATCCATACAGATGTTATATAGAAACTCTTTTAAACTATGGACCACCGGCTAAAGAATCTCACCTCACATCATGTTTATGGTACACAGATACGCATGGGAAAATGGATGATACAGCAGACGCAAATTCAGGACTTTTACGTCGTCGACAATTTACAGAAGAAAGTAAACCTGTGGATATGTTGGGACATCTTCATGCTGACATATTTAATCAAGAAAAATTTCTATTGAATGGAGTCGAGTTACGAATTCGTTTAGTACGCTCAAGAGATCTGTTTAGTTTAATGTCAAGTACCACGGGTTATAAGGTCCATATGCTGGAATCAAATCTATACATTAGAAGAATGAAAATTAATCCATCAGTGTTACTAGCTCATAGTAAAACATTATTAAACGGAACAGCAAAATATCCTGTGACAAAAGTTGAAGTCAAAGCACTTACAATACCCACAGGTGTACAAGGAAAAACATTAGACAATGTATTTTTAGGTCAGCTACCAAAACGGGTAATTGTTGGACTTGTCAGTAACAAAGCGTTTAACGGAGATTTTACAGCAAATCCATTTAATTTCCAGCACTACAAAGTTAATTTTTTTTCACTCTATATCGATGGTCATCAATTACCTTCAAAACCATTACAACCCGATTACGTCACAAATAAACTATATATTCACTCATATAATACACTATTTTCCGGGACAGGAATACATTTCTTGAATGAAGGTAATGATGTATCAAGAAGTAGTTATCCGGATGGCAATTGTCTTATGGCCTTTGATTTAACACCCGATCTTTCGGCAAACACAATGTCACATTGGAATTTAATAAAACACGGAAGTGTGAGAATTGAAATAAGATTTGAAACTGCTCTTACAGAAACAATAAACTGTATAGTTTACGGTGAGTTCGACAATGTCATTGAAATTGATAAGAATAGAAACGTCGTGGTGGACTTTGGAAGCTAGATGTGGTATATAAGCAACATATTTTTTACCATTTCACAGTCAATAGTTCAAGTGCAATAAGTGAATATTTGCTTACCGTCTCAGAGTGAGTAGTTAAAGTGCATAGTTTTACAATGGCAGTGTTGTTAGACTTACAAGGTTTTAGAGATAACTCAGGTGTCTACGTGATAAAAGAATTGGCTATTATATCTGTCAACAACAAGTTATTACAACACTGGATCGTAGGTCCACCTTTTGAGTTTAACACTTTATCAAAGAATAGGAAAAAAGAGTGCATATGGTTAACTTACAACTACCACGGTTTAAAGTGGGATGATGGTTCAATCAGTTATGGATCGTTTATTAAAGAATTGAAATATATTTGTGAAAACATTAATATTATTTACGTGAAAGGACTGGAAAAGTGTGAATTTATTAAAAAGTTGTTAAAAAAAGAAGTTATAAATTTGGAAGATTTAGAATGTCCTTCACTTAAAGTTTTGAGTTCAAATGCGAATGTCACCCGTTGTTTCTATCATAATAAATGCAGTAGATTTGCCTGTGCATTAAACAACGTTAAACTGTTGAATAATTGGCTTCACCGAGATGTATGCAGATCAGATATACAGCTGCTTAGCTCACCTACCTGTACTTCATTACGCAGTTTATGCAGCCGATCAGTTGCCGATGACGGTTGGGACACCTAGTTGCTTTGTAATCAACACAGATCTTCACAATAAATCAGGACGTCATTGGTTTGCGTTTTATATCAATAGTAGAAGAGCATTGGAGTACTTTGATAGTTATGGAAATCCACCAAACAGACCATCTCATTTTTCATTCATAAAAAGAAATTCCCTCACTGCTAAATTTAATTCAACTCAATTACAAGGATTGACATCTTCAGTATGTGGTCAATATTGTATCATGTTTTTATACTTTAAGACTTTAGGAGCATCGTTGGAAGATTTTTTATCTCTGTTTTCAAATAACACGTACGATAACGATTTCAAAGTTCAATATTTATTTAACAATGTATTTGGAAATATTCCACGGACTAACAGTGGCCAGAGATAAGAGTGGGCGCATGCGCAATATTATCTCACTAGCCTATAAAAAACAATTCGCTAAGGGTTATTACTCAGTTCTTAAGTAAAAATGGAGACCAAACCCAGCAAGAGACGTACACCATACGAAAGGAATAAGAAAATCAATTTTAAAACTAATTTAATTCCGGAAAAAACAGATAAACTAGAAGAAAATACGGAAAATAAGATCGTCAATAGACCTTTATCTGTACTACTTTTGAATACTCGTTATTCTCTAAATAAAAGTCAAGGCAAAATAGCTATAATCGGTTTGGATATTGAAAATATGTTTGAACCAAGATTGCAAATACGTAAATCAGATTCAAATAGTGGAGTTTCGTTAAGTATTTTGGAATGGAATATGTTATTACAAAAATCTGAATTAATTTCTAATTTTTTCATGTGTAAAAAGCAAAATTATGAAAATTTTGATTTGGATAAACATCAAGTTGTATTTCACATGATGTACGACAAGAAAACTATTGTAATTCGTGAAATTATCTGCATTCAACCTGACCTCTACCTACCGGATACACTGATTATGCAAGAAGGCACATGGAAAGGGATACTACATTTATCTGGCTGTATCTCCAACTACCTGGAATTGTGTTCTATCTCATCATCATCTGTCTTCAACTGTTTTCAAGACATCAAAAATAGTGTTGTGAATTACTTACTGGCAAACGTACCAAGTGAGTCATCAAAAGACGACTCTGTGGTCAAAATTTATTTACTACAATTTTTAGACGATATGGCTATGAGCGTTATAAAAAGTGACACTATTAATAAAGATATGATTTTATCTGAAATTAAAGTATTATGTTTGAATATGTTTATAAATTATTATAGATTGCAATTGTTTTATAAAGATATTAATGAATGTATGTAATATTTTCTAATAACACTTCTTGTTAAATTTTCGATTAAGGTATGATTTCATTTGAAATTAAAATAATATGTTTGAAAATTGATTTAGATTAATTGTTTTATAAATACATCAATGATTGTATGTAATCTTTAGAAAAAAAAAATTTCTATAAAATATTGTATTTTGTATAAATACTTTGTACTCATTTACTGAACATTGTTGCTTAATAAAATATTATTGTAAATTTCACTGTTATTATTTAAATACCTGTATAATTCAAAATAGGAAGGTTGAAATAACGAAGTCTTGTTCGTATACACAATTAAATACTTGTAATTAAGAAATACACATATATACACACAAATAAATAAAACAATAACAAAATATATATACTCTAAAAAATGTCTGTCTTATTCTTATAATGATAAAATATATACACACACAAATAAATAAAACAATAACAAAATATATACTCTATGAAATGTCTGTCTTATTCCTATAATGATAAAATATATACACACACACAAATAAATAAAACAATAACAAAATAATATATACTCTAAAATGTCTGTCTTATTCTTATAATGAGAATATATACATATACACACACACCCACACACACACACATATATATATATATATATAAGTGCGCTAAAAATGTCTTTGTCGCTTATAAGGCGGCTCATTACTATTGTCGGGCTCCACCACTATATTATAGCCATTATTATGCGCTACCATAACATTTCTAATATTAATATATAGCTCCCGACTTATAACGATTGTTCTTATGTCGTTATTTCTGTTATTATTTCCCCCGAAATCTTCCTCATCGCTGGAAATCTCAATTACTTCCTCTTCTCCGTTAGCCTCTACATCCACCTCCTCTACCTCCTCCTCCTCCTCCTCCTCCATATCCTCGCTTGTCGAAAAGCTCACTAAACGTTGCCTTCTTTCTTCGTGGATGTAGTCCTCTTCTACCTCTTCTTCCCACCAATTATCCATTCTCGCCAACTCTTCGAACATACCTTCCTCTTCCTCCCACCATTCACACCGATGTGCCAACTCCTCAAACATACCTTCCTCTTCCTTCCACCATTCACATACACTGCTCATTTTTAAACTTAGACACTCCAACAGGATACTAATAAAATATAATTCCTTACACTGTTTATAAACGTTTGTACCCCCTCCCCCTACTATTAAACAAAATGTAAGTCATATGACTTTTGTGCAGTTAAAGTAAATATGAACTCTACACTTTGGATTGTTACAATGACTTTTGCCCATGTGTCAATGTAAATATTAGTATGAAAGACGCCCTATTCCTAAACAAAAATGTAAGTCATATGACTTTTGTACAGTTAAAGTAAATACGGACTCTACACTTTGCAAATAGTGGAACATATATATACATAAGAATATTTAGTTATTTCATTAGTTTGGTCTTGTAGTAATCAGTAAAAGTCAAAATGCTACGTCATATCTTCACTTTACCAGTAAGACTAAATGATATTTTATTTAAAAGACATGTTAAAGCGCAGTTTACTTTACAAAATAAAAGAAACATAAACTTTATAGTTACTGATATTGAAGTGGTTGAATATAAGTTAAAACGAGAAATGTTAATTATATATATAATTTTAAACTTTTCTAAACATAAAATAATCATAAAAAACTTTAAAATTAAAACTAAAGTGGAAATTATAATTAATTTTCCTTGTAGTGGTGCAGATATTTGGAGAATATTCATTGAATCAGACTTTGATGGTGTAGTTAAAAGAGTGATGGCGTTAAATAACATACGTCACCGTTCACTTGTAATGAATTTGCTGTATTCGAATAATATAAGGAGGAGATACGATTACGATGGCTATCCTGACGATGGCTACGACTCAGGACTTACAGGAGAACGATCCGATCAAAGCGATACTGAAGAGGAAGTTCATGTAGACAATGAAATTCAACGACTCTTAGATTTAATGTAAATTATTCACATAAAGTAATGTATTACAAATACTATGTTTAAAATAAATCATTTATTTAAAATGTGTTATTATTATTTTTTGTTTTAACCTATTTAGATAAATAAATAGTGTTATTCATATCATATAATTGAAGTATATGTATGACATTAACATTTTTAGCTACCGTTTCGCCATTTTTTCAATGTTGCCCAGGAAGCACCACGAGGAGGTGGTAGCCATCACTTCCCGCCTAACCTAACATGCATTAAATCTAGATTGTACTAATAACTAAATACATTAAATTAAGAGTCTAATACAATTAACGTTGATTATAAACATGTAAACATAACTTTAAACTAATCTTAAATCATACAAACTTAAAACTATTGTTATACATCCAAACGCTAAAAACGATATATTAAAATGAAGATTACAATAATAACTTGATACAATATAATAAATAGTATACACAATCTTTACAGATTATTTACAATCATTTAAAAAAAATATTATTTACACATATACAATAAAATATTTAAACAGTTCAATATTAAAGCATATATACATAAACTATAAACTATTTGAAATTTATAAATTAATGATATAATTACATATAAGTTTTTAACTATGAATAATATCACTTGATGGGTAGATATAAAACATATAACGATATATTAAAATGAAGATTACAATAATAACTTGATACAATATAATAAATAGCATACACAATATTTACAGATTATTTACAATCATTTAAAAACATATTATTTACACATATACAATAAAATATTTAAACAGTTCAATATTAAAGCATATACATAGCCTATAAAGTATTTGAAATTTATAAATTAATGATATAATTACATATAAGTTTTTAACTATGAATAATCTCACTTGATGGGTAGATATAAAACATATTATGCCGCCCTGTTTCACGGTGAAAAACTTTTTCACCGTTATAATACTCACAAGAGCTCTAGCATAACCTAGCTCGTTTAAAACCGAAGGGTAATGTATTATAATTCTCTACTCTTTTCCTTTTCGTATATACAGTTCTGTAGGTTTTCACTTCTGGTCTACTTACAACATTGCAATGCTTTACCCTGCATATTTTGTGGGGGTTAGAGATAAGTATTTCATTTGGAGTGTTTTCTACAATCATGGATTTTATACTTTCAAAATTAATAACTTCGGCATTAGAATAATTTAATGAAATTCCCTTTACTTTACAAACTGTTTTAATATTGTCACTCCCTTGAACTCGTACTCTATACGCGTAGTTTTTTGGTCCACCGCTAACAAACATATCTATAAAAGATCCTGGTCCATATTCTATAACTTCATCGGTTAAGTCTCCAAGATAGTATCCGGTTTCTAATTCCTTTTCTCCAGGCTTCTGAGTAAATATCACTGAGTCTGTGTCCATGTAAATCACTCTTTCCCCGAGAATTTCCAAGTATGAGTAGAGCTTAAGACGTGCAATTGCTGTTACATACGCTGCAATAACCACGCTAGCCTTTGATGACGGCGTTATGTAATCTTCATTGAATTTCCAGTTCACGAGTAATAAGTCATCGTTGATCGGTAGAATATCTTTCGTTGTTATACCTGGATTTGATAATATAGCGTTTAATTCTTGTCTGGAATTGACAAAAGTGGTTTGCTCTAGATTCTCACGTTGCCCGAATTTCCCCCAGAAGCTGTTTAACATTAATTTTGCTAGGGCTCTTAGTCCGGGGTTTTTCTTAATTTTATTACCGTCTAGAAGGATTCCTTCTCTTTGATGGAAATTATGAATATATACTTTTTTTTCGTCTTCTGTTATACACCATTCAGGCCAGCCTGATGCTTCCTGCTTGATTTTTAAAAATTTATTAATATAACTGGCAAATAAACCACCATCTTTTCCGTCATATCTGGTTGATCCATACTTCCATACTTCGTACACCTTACATAGTTTGTACCCTTTCTCAACTGCTTTTTGTATTTCAGCTATTACCCATGTGCCATTTATACATCTTTGCTCTATAGTATGGTTGCAATCATTTTCCTGTAGAGTTTCAACGCAAGTTCTGCATAAAGGAAAGTACAACTTTTTATGAATTTTATAGGGTAGTACTGGATGATATAAGTTGTTTGGTGGTAATATAGTAACTTTTGCAATTCCTTCTATTCCGTCTAAATTTTGAGGACATTCATTTCCGTACAATATCTCCGGATGTCCTACTGGAAACTTCCCATACTTACAAGCCCAGGGGTATAAGCTGCAAACATCCAAGTATTTAATAGTTTCTCCATTCTCTTCATTCACTTTATGGTATAATTTTGTTGCATTTGTCCGACCACCAAAAAATGAATCTCGAGGATCTAGTGGTTCAGAACAGGTGTCCATTATTCCTTTCAAAAAGATATTGATTTCGGGGCGTTCCATTTTTTTAATATTGAAAATACATTCCCACATCTCTATAACATTATACCCGTGACTCTCCAGAAATGCTTTTTTCCTTTGCGTCTTCTCATATCGCGATGCCATGGTTTCATGAGGGTTATTGCTAATTGGTGTGTCTCTATTCGTATAACACATAGGACAACCGTGGTAGAAACAACCGTTGAATTCAAAAACTGTTCTTACACCCCCACTTTCATGGTAGCCGTCAACTTTGAATTTAGAGATTCTTTTTTCCTTACCGTTTCCGACATGATTGATATTAATGCTTCGATCATGTTCTTCCCATAACAGCCAGGACAGAGCTATACGAGAGTGTTTATCTGCCATTCGGTAACCACCTGTAGGTATAATACCTATTTTATTTTGTGGGAGGTAATTGTTCCTGTATGTTTTCATGCATGCGCTAGCAATAGTGATTGATTCTAATAGTGGGTCAATCTTAGTTTCTTTTACGAAAAGTTCCCTGAATTTCAAACAAGCCTTCCTTAAGATATTAACATCTTGAGTGCAATACGTTTCTAATTCTTCTTGCATATTAAAAAGAATGTTCCTCGTTTTTTCTTGCTCGTACCACTTTAAGAATTCATTTCTCTCTTTTTCCTGCATTTGGTTGTAACCGTAATAAGACGGAGATGGGAGATCGCCAACATAGCCCCAATTTTCAATTGTGTTAAAAAAATGGGGAAAATACCCTTTACTTTCCGTGTTCAAATCGAACATTTTAGGCAATGCACTTAATTTAGCATTCAAAAAGTTAAGTGAATCAATCATTTTTATTTTTCCATATTTAATCATTTGGATTTTAGATCCGGACATTATTACTTTGGGCGTCCATTTTAAAACTTCCGTCATATGTTTTAAAATAAACTGCCCGTCGTATCCTTTTAAATTGTGAGCTATTACTACAACTCTTGAAAAACTTTTTCTAGGTAGGGTGATATATTGCATGAAATCTTTTAACGTGTTCTCACCTTTAAATATATGTTGTTTTATACCGCATGTTGTACACATTTCGTTTATAAAATCAGATGCAACACAATCGTAGCAGGTTTGTTGAGTAACACAAAAGTTTGGCTTATGTTCATAGATGTTCGTTCTGTCTTGAAATTGTGTATCTTGACTGCACTCAAAATCAAAAAATATATACAAGAATTTACTTGCAACGTCTTTTTTCTGTTCCCGTTTTTCACTCCGCATATAACAGAGATGACCGGATATTTTATATTCTTTACATACACTACAGAACATCTCATTACATACATGCTTAGCTTTTCGTTTTAAAATATTGTAAGTGTTGTTACAATTAGGGCAACATTTTAGTACATCACATACGGACTGTCGTTTAGGGAAAGCAGGCCTGAAATGATTATTAAAACACTCAGGGTTATTGAAGAATCTGTTGCAGCCTTGGCATTTAATACGTTCATTACCCGTACAGATAGGAGCTTGTTTACATGACGTGCATTTTAGGGGGCAGATGTGCGATCCTGTAGTATTATATGGGAATTTACAATTACGACAGTAATAAGCAGTTGTAAAAGCTGATGTTAGGGAGGTTATTACATTGAAGTGTCCATCCCCGTAAATTAAATCAATGTTTGGTTTTCCAACTGGACCTTCAAACATTGTCTCACGACCCCTTCTATCAGTAAAGATTGTAATTGTAAACTGATTCAAGTGATTTTGGAAAACTTTAATTTCCTCTATTCCTGCCCCATTTGTTAAATTGACACGTGCATCTTCACAGAGCTGTATGGCCTCGTATCGTTGAAAGGATAGTTGTGGACGTATTATTTGATTATACTTTTTTTTATTTTCCATATTATCATCTTTTTTTAAATAGGCAATAGCCACAACTAATGCTCGACTTAAACATAAATTATCGTGTTCATTCTGTATAACTATGATGCCCTTCTTTTTATGACAAAAATCTTCAAATGAGCTTGAGTAATCGATTACCCCTCTAGCACCACCTCTCGGCATATTTACATGCAGTAACTTGATGTTCATAGCTCCATCAAGAAAAAATGTATCATTACTCTGAACCACATTCTCTATAGTTTGAAATATTATACCAGTATTTATTTGATCGGCTCTCCTCATACTAATACCGATTGGTTTTTGATCAGGTTTTTTATCATTACTAATCGTCAAACCTACGCGGTCATCATCGGGTATATTTTGAATCCTTAAAAAAGTAATTAAAGACTCAAACATTTCGTTTAACCACTCGTTCAGATTTTCGCCTGCAAGTAGTTCTCTAAATTTTAATGTTAGTTCCCTTGCATGCGTTTCAAATCTCGTATAATTCCTATAAACGTCATTTATTATTTCAAACGGCTCGAGACCTTCACCTATTTGTACATCATGGCTACATTGAGGTTGAGGGTTTAATGACAGATCCGCAAATGGTGATGGCGGCTCTAAAATAGGCTCTGGTGAAATGTTAACACCTTGAGGTGGAGTATCGGGTGGCGATAGATTATCAATTTCCGGTAGATCTACAAATTCAAAAGCTTCAACAGGATCTGTCATATACACATCGATAAGATCTGCTAATGTAATATCGTTGGAAAAAAACGCCATTTTAAAATGTTTAATTGATTTAGTTAAAACATTAATGTTTGATATAATTAGAGTACTTACAATTATTTTTGCTCACTAACACTAAACTCTTTACACTTCACTTTGAAAATAGTTTAAAAACAGTACAATACTACTTATAACACTTAATTAAACTTTAAAATAACTTTATCAACTTCGCACTTTCAAAATCAATATATATTGCTCACTTCTAGCTACTAGATGTATCTGATATCTGGTTATCGTATTTAAAGGTTTATATATGAACGCTTGTTTTCTAAAACTCCGTACTTTGCCTTGATGATTAATTAACTTTTAGGACTTTGGTGTATGCATAATCATCATGACTGTTCTGACTCATCCTAGTCTTTCAAACAAAGTGTGTCATAAGAGGAATACAAATTGTTGAAAGTGCCCCAAAACTTTGGATGGACTTTGATTGTTCATATTCTAGACTAATTATATCGCCTAGTTTAAAAATGAGCGTGTGACGTCAGACAATTTATCATTTCATGAAGTGCCCCAAAAACTTGGTGGACTCTGACAAAGATTGCCCCCTGACCACAACATTTTATTTACTTTAATAACTAATTATCAATTTTCTTTATTTACACACATTAACTCTGTACTCGTTATCTTTGTTTACACTATGGCGCCAGACTCCTATCAGTGACCTTTGCGTCAGGGAATATTTTCCATACTCCGGACGGATTTTGATCGGTCATAGTCTTATACAACTTGTTTGTTTGTCATTAAACATCTCTGTGGACTCTGACAAAGATTGCCCCCCCCCCCCTGACCACAACATTTTATTTACTTTAATAACTAATTATCAATTTTCTTTATTTACACACATTAACTCTGTACTCGTTATCTTTGTTTACACTATGGCGCCAGACTCCTATCAGTGACCTTTGCGTCAGGGAATATTTTCCATACTCCGGACGGATTTTGATCGGTCATAGTCTTATACAACTTGTTTGTTTGTCATTAAACATCTTTTTATTTACATACATTAACCATTGTTTGTCTTTAAACATATTTTTATTTACTTAATCCTTATATTTATTTACTTAACTCTTATCTTTGTTTACTTAATAACATCAACAACGTTCTTAAAGTCGTATCTCTTATCTTTGAACTTTGACCAGTGACCTTTGGTTTGTTTGTTTGTCTACATCAAGTGTCCCAACATACTACTCCCGATCCTTTGGCACACACAGTTCTAGCGACTAGACTCGAAATAAAGTTTATTTTTTAATACAAAGTTTATTATTTTTAGCAGAAGAACATCTGAGGAAAAAAATTATACGAAAGTATTTCTCAATCATAGATCCTGACTTTGAAGTTTTGAATGAATGAATACAGAAGACCTTCATGACAAAGCGAATTTTCTACGTAGGGTTCCAGTGTTGTTTTTTATCAGATTGTTCATTTTTCATTTCACCAGACCAAAGTTCCTGTCACTTTGCCCAGTGGAGTGTTTCATAACAGAAAACTGTTCACTAATCATAGATCTTTACTATTCCGGCTGACCGGTACCTGCCGTGGTCCACCCGCATGAGTTTCAGTCACTTGATCAAACTTTCATTTATTAAATTTGATATTTTAAAATAAAATCTGCAATTTATTTTTATTCTACACTTCATTACAAGAAAAATTAGACCAAAAAATGTATAATTTACTTTAATAGAGTTCAAAATCAAAATTTTTTGCTACGAAATGGATGACAGTATAATGAATAATAGGTGTGAATAAACAACACTATCGTATATCTTTATCGAAAAATATGTACTTTTCGTTCGATTTTAACGAAACAAAGGAGCACAATATATTAATAGTATAAAACATAATTTGTACTTTATTATTTACGTTGTTATAAGTTGTGTATGAATAAATATGTATTACAACGGTACTTTGGCATTTACACAATTTCTTTTTGTAAATTTAACATTGCTCATCTAAGCAACAATAATACAGAGATTAATGTTGAAAACAGCAAAAAATTACGTAAAAATAATGTAACAAATATTTTTAAAAAACAACGCGAAAACATATATTTCTATTTATAAACATTATAATAATTTGTTTTCGCCATTCCGAATATTGTTATATTAATTCAAATATATAAGACTTACCGTCGTCAATATTCTGTTTGCATCGTTCAAACGACGGCCGTTTCGGCTATTCAATTTTAATCGTATGTACGTGTAAGTGTTTCGTGTGTAATCTTGCTCTTGTGTAATGTGTATAAGTGTTTGTAATTGACGAAGAGAAACCAGATTACTTTACAACTTGATAATGGCTGAATAGCCGAAACGGCCGTCGTTTGAACGACGCAAACAGAATATTGACGACGGTAAGTCTTATATATTTGAATTATAAACATTGTTATTTAATGTATGCACTAAATAAACTTTTAGGTACTATGTAGTAAAAGTTTGCGTTCTCAAAGTCAATAGAACTAGATTAATATACTACAAGATACAGTACTGTACTAAAATTACTTAAAAATGTGATACCTTACATCAGTCACTCATTTTGTAGCAAATATTGTTGGTTTTGGGATATAATTCAGTAAATTATACGTTGTTTGGTAGAAGAAAAATAAATAAAAAGATTTAATTTTAGAGATTTCAGTTCAGCTTTCTTTATTTTTAAAATTTAATAAAGTTGTAAGCCAAATTTTAAATAAATTTTTTAAATTCTTCATAAGTTTAAGTTTTTAATAATTTTTTTTAAAAAATAAAGATTTTAAAAAACATTGACCTCCTAAGAAAATGTGATAATCGTATAGTTACGAATTCTGAGAGTCGGCGATAAATGTAAAGCTGATATAATTTGACCGTGGAGAATTATCGTAACACAAACCAGACCTAAATAAATTCCAACAAATACTTGCAGTTTACATTGTATACCAACCAGAGGTGCAGCAACTATCACGTGACCCAATCCATTGACATTTCAAGATCACCAGGTATCAATCAATGCATTACGATAACAATCATTTGTCAAATTTAACCTCCAAAGGTTTCTCCTTGACGCGGCAATAAAAACGGTCCAAGATTCCATAAACAATTTTATTGACGTAAAACTGCAATAAAGTGTATCGCGTTACGCCATAAACCAATTACTCTCCGTCATTTGTAATAAAAACAGATCGGACATGACGTAGCCTACATATACTTTGGAGGAAACTTCTCGTAATTAGTGAGAACAGATGTTTTGTGTTGGTACGACTGTAATGGGAATGTTGGTAGTTGTTTTATGTCTTTGAAGAAATGTGATTTTTAATTTGATATTTTATGACAGGTTTTGTGAAATTGTGTAAAATGGTTTTAAGAAATATTTGTTGGTATATATATAAGAGAATTTTACAATTGACGAGGCCGTCAAAATAACACTTTTTAGTATGTGCTGTGTAGTCCAAATACGTAGTCCGTTTTAAGAGAATTTGGAACAAAAATTTTTTAGTGCAAAAAACTAAATTGATTTTTATCCCTCAGATGTTCTGCAAAAAATGATAAATTTAGTATTCAAAAGTGTGTAATTTTAAAGTACATGTGTAAGTATGGCTTTCAAAAGTACAAAATACCGATTTTATTTTCGATTAAATTTAAAAACAGCGAAAGTGGTAAAAATATAACCTACAAAAAAAGTGTATATACAGCTAGGATACCTCGTGATTGCCACACCCCATACCACCCCATGTACCACTCTTTTTAATTTTGTTTAAAAGTGAAAAACCTTCTGATCATAATCAACGAGCCCTCGAATACTCTAGTAAGAGTCCGGTCCGGATGAGAACAAGAGTTGGACAATAGAGGATAGGAAAGATGGAAACGAAGTATCTAACAGAAGACCACATAAAAAGGTGTACATCCAGTTAGAGGTTGCTTGTACTCAAAAGTGAACCTTTGAGAGCCGAAATTGTAACTATACAGTGTTTCGGAATTCTTGTCGAATATTTTTATGGGATTGTTTCTGGTATTGAAGCAAACACAGAGAATTAATCTGATTGGAACATGCTTAGTTGTCTGTTTGTCAGCAATTTTGATTTGTACAAAAAGTTATATTTTTGGACATAAATTAGATAAGTCCAAATTTGGTATATATTTTTTTAATTGACCATTTATTAATGTGCCAAAAACCACGAACTGGTTTTGTATTTTTTCAAATGGTCGTTTAAAATCTTTATGGTTTTATCTCGGAAAAAATACATGAGACAAAAAACTTTTCTCTTTTAAATGACAAACAATAGTTATTTGTGCAACTAGTGAGCAAAGTGGCACTTTTTTAAACGAGAGAAAAATGTTGTCGCACAAGGCTTGCCTCGTGCGTCAATTTTATTGAGTTTAAAAAAGACACTTTGCTCACGAATTGCACATTATACTTTGTCTACAGTTGTTATTTTGTGACAAATAAAAAACATACTTCAGCAGTAACACAATTTAATAAAACAATAATTTAATACAATAGTGTTCAAACAAACAATCAATTACAATTCGATCTTTAATAACCGCATTTTTCTTATTTTTCAGATTATTTTAAAATCTGAACTGTCCATATTTTGAAACTAACTACACAAAATATAGCAGTAGTGCTAAACAACACGTCAAAATTGAGGTTATTTATGAATATTACAAATAACTTAGGTGTATTGTTGAGGAAACGGGATTGCCAACTTCAAAACTCGGCAAACGAAAAATACTCTCCGAGTACATAAACTGTCAATCATCTTTATGAATAATTACTTCCTTTTTCAACTTTAAAACGTTGTTTTGTTGTTTATTTATGTTATTTTACATGTAAGAATTAATCTAACATACATACGGGACATTTCCTGTATATTATAAATCAATTCAAATAAACTTAACCTAAATTTCGTTTTGTTCGGTTGCCATTCGGAGTGAGCAAAGTAGTGGGCAAAGTGAAACTGTTGAGAAGTCAGCTGTTTTGCAAACTAATTTAAATGAACAAAAAATGCCAATTTGTCAACAACTGTAGACAAAATATATATTTTGTATTGTTATTGTAGTTCGAGGGATAACCGAGTTATTGTAAAAAAAATTAAAACATAATTTTTTCACAATTGTCTATAATACCCAAAATTAGCTAGTATCAGGGGATTTAATTATTAAAAAGTATCTTAATTCAAAAATATTTTGGTTACGCTAATTTTGGATATTCTAGAAAATTGCTAAGAAATTATGTTTTCTGTTTTTAAAAAAAATAACTCTGTCATCCTTCGAGTTGCAGTAAAAATACGAAATATATATTTTGTTTGTAAATCAAAAAGAAAACTTACGGTTTTCGAGATATGTTGACGTTGAAAATTTTTAACGGTCATTATTCTGGTCGTGGTTGTGGTTTAGGTACATTCGTTACTAGTGGTGGGACCTCATCTACATACATAAAGAATTCTAGAAAATCGTCTTTTATTAATCTTTCATCGTAATCACAATATTTAATAACAAACTAGGCCTACCGTCCAGCATTGAACAATGGTTAAGGGTGGTTTAAGGTAGACCAATCTTAACTCTAAGGAAGGATAACTGGTTAATTCGCTAAGTAATTCCTTTTTTTAAAATACTGTAATGTAAATAATAATGGGTCGTATTTAAAACGAGAGATTGATAAAAGAGGCCTAAGGAAGCAGCGTTAAACAAAGTAAATCTTAAATAACATTTACAGCTTACATCTGACCTTAATTGATAAGTTCTTAAACCTAAGAAACTTCCCATTCATGTATTTTAGTCTGTTTTCTACAATCTCACTTCACTACTCTGCTGGTTTTGTTCATTTTAATCTTCTAACAGCTTTCCTATTGTCGAACAGTTTACATTTGGGTGGTGATCCAATCATCCCTCATGCTTTTTAGCTATCTTTATTATTTCTTCAACTAGGCTTTCTATCTTTGTGGAGGTCTGTATGACGCAGATATGTCTTGATACTTTGTTTTGAGACCTTTGAATGATTTCAATTAACTGTACAGAATAACCGTTTTCAATTATATTATTATTTTACACTCGTTTCGGCTATTCAGACATTTTCAGACGTATGGTAATATACCCGTTGTTATGCATGAAAGTGACATATACACGTAAAAAATAAAACATACAATGAGCTTTAAAAAAAACATTGTATGTTAAACGGGTGATTAATTATTCTCAAAAAAATCGATTTTTTTTTTATTTGAACATTTTTCGAAATTTCACATTTTACCGATCGAGATTTTCCTGGTTAACAAACTTACCACATTTGGTAACACGATGAAAGAAGTGAGGTCGCCGGCGATGAAAGAAGTGAGGTGAGTGAGGTCGCCGGAGACTTTTTAATGATAGTCCAGCGAGAGATTAGCTTGTAGGACAAATGTCACTTTCCGGCCTTGTAAAGTAATATAGCCTACTATTTTGAATAAAAAAACAAGAATTGGGTTTACCCTTACTTATCAACTTTAACTATCTCTTTTACAATGCCCAATTTCGACAAACGAAAAATAATTTTTCCGAAGAGTATAAAACAAAATGTTCAAATCAAAATATTTATTTCAGTACAACATCCTATATAGAATCACATTTTGGTGTTGTTTTATCTTGACCTGATCGGTGCTCATTTGATCGCTCTATTTTCAAAGGAAATTAGCTAACAAGGGTGACTTCACTATGAATCAGTGTCTCCTAACAAAGAACTCGATCCATATTTCTTTATCGGCCTACGCAACCACAAAACGCATAAATTGTACAAAGCTTTCATAAATACAACTGTGCAATAAACCTAGCAACTAATGTTTAATCCTAGAAAATATCACCCGAAGTAGGCCTAATGCATGAGATTATTTATCCAGGACACACCTCCTTACTAAGGACCTTCCGGGAGCTAGGCGCGGCGCGGTTTTCATGTCACTCTTGTAATAATATTGTCCGATGTGATTTAGTATCCTTTTTGTTTATTACTTTTAATAAAAGAAAAGGTTGTGTAATAAGACGACAATTTATTGACTTTTTGGAGAAAAAAAAATTATCTGGGTAAATCATAACGTTGTAGATTAAAATGTACTTGGCGGCTGTCCACCTTTTTGTCTGATTCATTGTTCTCGTAAACTAGTTGATGAATTGCAATGAAACTTTGCACTTTATAAGTTTCCTCTTGAATTAGAAATTGGTCTTGTTACACTTCAGGTATTTGTTAACTTTATAATTAAATAACTGGTACATGAACTTTCTCATATTCATAAAAACAATAATAGGCTATGTGTATAAGTACTATTGTATATACATCCTTCAGTGGTTAACTCGTAGTACTCTGGGTGTATCTACACATTATACGTGTAGTGTTAGACTAGATACCTCTCTTTCATCAACTTTCTTGACCAACTCTTGTTCTCTTCCGATCCTGACGCTATGAAAGTATTCGACGGCTGAGGGAGGGATTTATTGTAAGTTCTTTTCTTATTCATTCTTTTTTTTTTTTTTTTTACGTAATGATGAGAGGGTTTTTTCCTCCTATAAACAATGGGTAATATACAATAATAAAGTTTCTTAGTCATCAATACAAATACCTTAATAATTATTTTAAAAGTTGACTGATACAATTTTTAGGATTTTTCTTTATTTTGAAGTGGAGAATCATTTCCTAAAGTTTGATACTCTACTTACTGCACATCCTGTATATACTGCAGAGGAGAATTGTTCATGATTGGTGATAATTTATGAGTTTGGGATTCAACGTTGCCATAAAGATGGCGTAATATTTCATACGAAATTAACTAGAAGGAGCCACAGTTTGTAACAAGTTTCAAATTCCGCAGCGCAAAGTAGTGTTTTTGTTGCTAGTAATTTTATTAATTACTTAGCAGCAGGAAATTTTCCACCCATTAATACAATCATTGGTTTTTTCCCCCTATATAGTAAAGAGCACTTACCACTTCCCGTACCCCACCAGATCTATGATGTCCATTCTCTGAAGATTCTTCGACAACTTCAAAACTCCCAACAAATGCTCCCTTTCAATAATACTTTATCTCAATCTCTCTGGACTTAACGTAAGATGAATCATTCCTCTAACTTATTATATCGTTGTATTTATATAATTTCATCCCATCTTGGAATAGAACCCTGTGAATAAATCAATCGTCTTAAGGTAGTTCATAATGAACTTGGTTAGCTCCTTTCCTCTAGGACCTCCAAGACATAATCTCCATACAGTCCATCTTACAACTAGTCGAACGTTTCTCTCCAAAATGTCTCTGAATCCATATTACACTCGCTTTTCTTTTATATCGTTAATATATCGAACGTCCATTGTTAATCTCAAGCAAGTTTACAAACCCAGCTGACGCTAAAGGTTTCAAGTGTTCTCAACTGTCGGAACAAATAAACAATGGGCCGATTCCACACACTCTGAGTAATTCAGCTGTACACACTGTTAGATTCCTAGACCGTACTGGTTATATATAAATTAATATCATTTGGTAATATTGACAATTTAAAGTTTTACACTCGCTTTTTGATTTCTTCAAATTGTTGTTGTTTTTGTTGTCCAATGTAGAGACCAGGGAGGTCTTCTTCTCTCTGCTTCTCTTTATCCAGCTTTCTGCAGACCAAGAGATAGTCCTTGTTCATGACGGTTTTCCTTTCTTCAGTCTTCTTATATTTTGGTTCTGGCTTTGGGAAGCATTAGCCATCATTGTTGATCATTTAGCACTACCCAGGTAACACGTACAGCTCAAAGTGTGCTGCGGACGCGATCAACTTTGTCCCCCTTCTTCAAATTGTAGATTGGATGTTTATGAAAAAATTCTTTTTTTTACCGTGGCTCAATGCAAATTTTGGCATCCGCAACAACATCATTCAACTCTTGTCTAAGAGCTCTCCTGACTTATATCAGTCTTTTAACCTTCATTCTTTCCATCAAATCAGTCTTATTGTATGCATTTCTTCTTTGTTTTTCTCTCTCTAAGGTCATTTTCTTAGTTCACTGGTCCATAAATCCTCCTCAACGCTACGGTCCCAGACCTAGTTTCTTTTCTGACTGTTCCCCATTGTCCACAATTTCGAACCGTACATAACAATTTCCTTTCGGGATTATTTGTAGACAACTTCCTCGAGTTCCTCAGAGACGGTGTTATTTCCTAGTGTAGATGACAAAGTTTAATATTATTGTCTGCCGAAGTTCTGTCCTTTATTTTATTATCATTCTTTTGTGTTATTATGTGCCCTAAATATTGAACTCGTTAGTTTCGTTGAAGGCATCGCCAAATCCCCTTGCCTGCTGGATCACACTTACTCTGTAGTGTGTGTTAGTTTCTAGCCCCCCAAGGACTCACTAGTGAGTACAGGCGTGGGAATCCATTAGGGCTAACTGGATCTATACTGTTTTATTGTAGTCTTGGGTTAGATCTCTCTCCTTTCTTTTCCAGTTTCTCTTAAATAACTTTTGTTATTTTTCTACTCTGACGCTATTATAGTGTTCGAGGACTAAGCATCTTTATTTTATGTGCTTTTCTTACTTTTTTTTTATAAGGCGATGATGACCGAGTAAGAAAATGGTTTCTAACTTACCCTTTCCGATATATATACATTCCCGACTTTGCAATTTTCTTAAACAGTGGCAAAATTTCAAATGGTTTTAGATAAATTCCTAACAGTCCTGTAAATAACTCTCCACACTTGTGTTCTCAACAAGTTCCTGTAGTACCTTCATAACTCCCACAATCATTATAAACAAACGCCGGTGATTTCCATAAACAAAGGGTCTCGAAATTAAAGCCGCTTTTAAATGTTATAAATTCAAAACTGAAACATCTGAGTAACGCATCATAGAACTTTCCCATAGAGAATAATGGAATTATTGTAGAGAAGTCCACACAGTTCCGGTCTGATGGTAGACAAGCTTCAGTGCGCTGGCGTCACAGGAAGGAAACACTAAATACAGTCAATACGAAATCAGTTCAGGCTATTGTAATTTCTGATTGATCCACGCCTTGACTTTGCATGGTGTAAACACGCCTTTGCAACGTGTATAAAAGGCTTTTGTGCAAAGAGGTAAAGTTAAACGATCAGAATGTAAAGTCTTGGAGGATTTGAATAATTTAAGAATATAGTTGTGTGCTCGTTCACTTGAGACCATTGGATTAGAGAGTAACGTATGTACTAGCGGAACTGAAAAAGTTAGCTGTTTCACGTAAGGAATCTATATTTAATGCACGTCTTACGTTATTATCAATTATTACACAGGCAAGTAAAAGTCAGTAGTAACGATGTCAGTAGTTTTCATAGAATAATACCCTGTGAGATGTTGTAGGTCTAAGGTCAACCTTCGTTCTGGGATAAATTCTGTAATATATATTTGGTCTTCGGCCTACATTGTTTCTAATCTACATTCTGGGTATTTTAATTAGTTTTTACCCAGTATTCGAAGTATTGGATAAGTTTGGTAATCGCAAAAAATTTCGACTTTCCTTTTTTGACTTAACGTTTCACGGCTTCAGGATACCGAAAAAGTTATTTTCGTCATACTGATTCAAAAACAGGTGTTTTCAATACATGCTTTGAGATGCTAAAGTTGTTCTAGTCCTAGGACCTAAAAACATCAGCTGAGGTCGAGGTCATCAGCTGTTACTTCGTTTATACGAATTAATTAACATTTGTAATGAATCTATAAAAACTACCGATAGCCTACTCTCGATTGTAAATAACCGATGAAACAGCTGTTACCATCGTTATAGTTAGTGTGCCACTGTAATAGCTGAAAACTTGTGCAACTTATACAATCTTCTGAAAGTAAATAGGTTATAACATTTTAGTTTTTGTGAAATTTTTTTTTTATATTTTTTGCAGTATAAGAAAAAATACAGTTCATCACTTGGACCAAAAGAAGCTTTTTGATCCTCGCTCATTTTTAGCCTCGGCTCTGTCTCGGCCATCATTAAACTTGAGCTTGTATTTAAAAGGTTCACTTTGGTCCTAGTGATGAAATATACTATTTCGAAATGTCTCCTGTTGACATCGCCGTTGTCATCTGTACGTAAGCTTACAAATATTAAGATAAGACGAAATCTGATCTAGAGATCTGTATTTAATGTGCTTATATAGAACCCTATTGAAATTTAGAAAACTCGTCTTTGGTTCATATTGAACATACAGTTGGTTAGAAATTAGTAAATTTCAATTCTGCATGTAAAGGCACCAGCACCAAATCTTTACGATGACAAATAGCGAAGTTTGGTCGAAAATGTAATTTTGAGTCCTGACTTGCAAGAAAATGTGATATTGGTGTAGTTACAAGGTCCAGCACAAAGTCCCCAACACGGGCGTAGTGAATGGAGGTTTCTCATGTATGTACATATCTCGAGATATGGGCACGAGAGAAAAATCTTGAAAAACATAATATATTTTATACTACCGTACTTCTCCTTTATTACATATGCTGCATGTTTCTCCTATACAAATATATTTTTTTGCATTTCTGTGCATATGTTCAAACGAATTCAGCAGGGAGATGAAAAATTACGATATTACAGTCCTTTTATAATTCATCAAAATTGGATCATCTATATCTGCGCGCTGGTCTATGAAAGAACTCTTCATAGCGCATTCCTGAAAGGAAATGAAGCAATGGGAAACAATTTCTTGCTCATTTTCTCAACAATAGTTGTGAAACAATGGAATATAATTTCCTGTTTTATAGTTTTTCAAGTTAAGAGCGTTGCATAAATTTAAAAAAGACAATACTTTTTCTTGTTTCCTTTAACCTTGTATGTAATACTTTATATACTTTTTGGTGGAACAGTTGAGGGGGGGGGGTATTTGATAAATGCTTTATTTAAGAGAAATACAAGATAATAAGAAATATAGTAATATACAATTAATAATATCTAGAATAATACTATTATTTAAAACAAATTAATTGATGGATCACATCATGGTACTTACCTAGCCCCATCATACAATTAAAAGTAGATCCTCTAAATGTAATGCCCAAAAGTTGGTGTCTTGGACCTAGCAGGAAATGTTAAGTTGTATTGGTAGATAAAGAGGTCTCTTACTCAGTAGGGTGTTTGCTTAAAACAGTGTTACACAGGTTTTCTAATTGTGTATATCATTACTTCCCAAAGTCGATTAGGCTCTAACGAGCCTCATATGTATTAAATCGTCTCCACTCGTGTCAGTACTTCATCCCCGATGGTTATTAAAGTTTGCAATAACCTCCCCTTCTGTTCTTCTTTAAATATTCACAAATCTGTTAAATTCTATTATCATATATCCTTCAGACGTTATTTATCTCATCCCTCTCTATAAGGCCAAAACGTATGTACAGTTTATTTCACATTTAAGGGCTCGCTTGTAATGAGCACGGATGTGGCAATCCCGAGGTATATTAACTAGATTTGAGGTGTCTTCTTCATCTCGTATTGGTCTAGTTTCTTCTTTCACCTTATCTATTATATTTATCTTGATCACATCTATGGGTAGTGGTTTTTATTTTACACTCTTTTCTGCTTTTATTTATGAGGCGATGATGACAACGTGGATTTATTTTCCTTAAAACTGGGCGTTAGATTTTCCAAATTTTATTCGTTTGTTATTTTTGACAACCAAAACTGGGAGTAGAATAACAAGAGTGGAGATGGTATAGATAAGATAGCTGGCAAGCAAAATTCAAATGGATAGAGGCAGATTTGAACAAGAATGGTTAATTGAACTATTAGAGAAATTGTACGGACATGTGAATGAAATGATCCCAAGAAATGTTTTAGAGGCACAATCAATCGGGAAAATAAGTAGAGGACTTCCACGTTTTATCTAAATGGAGGCAATAGATTCAGGTAGGGTCCCTTGGGATTGCCACACCCATACTCATTATAGGTGAGTCAATAGGACAACTAATATTAAGATGCGATAGGAAGGATCTTCGTTTTATTTTGGCGTGGATAAAATAAAGACCCCCCCCCCCCAAATAAGGAAGATGAAGAGACTAAACCAAGATTATATGAAAAAGTGTAGATTCAGCTAGGGTCTTCGGAATTGTCACGCCTGTACTCACTATAATGAGCTCCTAAAGATAGTTTTTTTTTCATCTAAATCAATTTTCTTCAAATTGTGCTAGAATATAGCATCTAAGACATCAAATGAAAATTTATATACCATTATCTATCGTTATAATCGAACTATTTAAAATACCTAATTCTCAAAATCGGCTCTACTAATTTCGATGCAACTTCCAGATTTTTGTTTGAACAGGTAATGTTCATATAATTGAATTTTGAGGGGTAAGGTTCTTCATTTGATCTTCTTTTCTTACGAGGCGATGATGACCGAGAGGTTTTTCGATTTGAAACAACAAGGCAAAATATTCTCCAAGTTACTGTCTCACTTACAAGATTCTTTTCTGGCAAACTTACTCTCAATTAAAAAAAAAACAATGTATGCAACTGATGTGTTCAGAAAACTACTTTAATTTGTAGTTAATGAAAATAATTGTAACCATATTCTGATTTCAACTACTTCAGTTAAAATAGTCTTTTTGTTTTCTACAAATAACGGTGTGAATGTTTATAAACTATTAGATCAGTTTATCTTTATGTTTCGCCAATGACTACATAAATACTATAAGACACGACATAGGATAGGGAAATAGTCTACGCTTTACGGGTGCTGTTCGTCACAAGTTTGACACACAGCTATCAGAAAGCGCTAGCAGCAGGTGCTTGACTGTACGCATCCCACTTGGTTGAGACTGTACAACTGTTGACCTCTCTCTCACAAACCTTCTTACTTACTTCCGTCAGCATAGTCAGTGTTGTCAGTTCGTGCGCTGAGATAATCGATTTCTCGACCTTCCCTCGCATCTCTGGTCCCATATGTGGCATCAGTGCATCAGTGCGTTTTCTCTTACCCGCCTGAAACATTGTTTGACCGTAGAGCCACCTAGCGCCAGTCACATCAACTTCACATTCTCTAGCAGAGCGACCTAGCGGGTATTGGTCAACTCAAGAATAAGCGTAGAATATTTAACATGGCCATGTCGTGTCTTATAGTATTTATGTAGTCATTGGTTTCGCTAAGTAGTTGGTAAAACTGCTGACAGTCACTAGGCTCTATTTCCGTTGGTATTGTGAACTCTGAAGAGATAGGTAATGATTATTTTTCCACCTTAGCATAAACTAAAACACGTAATAATATTTCGTGATTAAAGAAAATTCATTTTCAGCTGTGGTTGAGTGAAAATATTTGCATAACTTACTTCAGAAAAACATAAAACTAAAATTAACTGTAACTTAAATCAAATTGATCCGTCCATTTTGAAATGAAACTGAGATAACAAAAAAGTAGAAGGAAAAATCCCAGTTGTAAATCTGACGTAATCAAAAGTTGAGATACAAGACATTCACTGTGTTTTCCTCTATAAAACTTGCTTATCCCCTTATCCTCAACGCTGCCCTAAAACCCCCTGTTTAAATGACGTGCAATAAGATGTTAAATGTTTTATACCGTGGTCTCTGTTATCTTTTATTTCGTTATTATTACCAATGTGCGTTGTAATACATGTGGTGTATGTGACACATCACTCTAGGCTAGTCTCTAGTTGCTACTCAAGTAGCCGTGATTATTGCCATTGTGGTAATGTACTTGATATAGCGGCTACTGATATCGACTAGAAAGTGCTGAAAGAGTTCGTAATGCAAAGATATTAATCGTTATAAAAGTAAATTGTTATCGGTAATTTGTTGTTATTTAAAGGGGATCAACTCTTCGGTTAACAAACGCTTTCTAAAAAAGGAAGAAGAGAACATAAAATTAAGACGTCGAACACTATAATAGCTTCAGGGTCTGAAAAGAAGAAGAATTGGGCAAACTAGGAAAGATAAAATAACTAATCTAACACAAGAATATGTGAAAGAAGGTCTGGGCGAAGCTATGAATGGTTCCTCAGGTTTGCCAACCATGAGGGAGCTATCAGTCAAATTTTACCCATCATACAATATAACACAATCAGATCCTCTAAATGTAATGCCCAAAAGTTGGATTCTTGTAGAAAATGTTAAATTGTATTGGTAGATCAAGTGGTTTTATCCCATAGGGTAAGTTCGTTTAAAACAGTTGTTAAAAAGATTTTCTTGACGTCCGCTAGGCCCTAACGGTTCTCGTAGATATGTATATATTAAGAAGTCTTCACTCGCTTCGCTCGTGTCGGTTATTCAACCCTGCTGGGTCTCGTACTATACGAATTAAATGTTTTTTAGGAGGTCACTGTTCGAAATTACACTTGTTAACGTAGCTATTTGTCATCGAAGACATTTTGTGTTGGTACCACTGCATGCGGACTTCGAGTTCAACTTTGTATTTAATTTTTAATGGGTTGAATAACACACGAAATATCAGGATAAAAACTGTTTTTAATGGACGCCGTTTGGACGTTTGGACATTTTCAATTACATTTTTTTAAAATTACAATATAGCACACTGTAGTCCCCCTATACCAAATGTGGCCTCTATGTATATGTAGAGACGACGATGTTTTCTCAGGTTTCTTGAGTTTTTTCAATCAAAAAGCTTCAAAATTTGACGATAACCCAACTTGCCCTATAATAACTAACCTAACCTAACCTAACCTAACCTAACCTAACCTAACCTAACCTAACCTAACCTAACCATAACCCAACTTGCCCTATACTTCGGATACTGGGTAAGTAAAATCAATTAAACAATTAATTATAAATTAAAAATTAACCAAACTAATACATGAACACCCAAAGTTGAAGGTTGGACTAAATCAGATAAAGGTGTACACGTTTTAACGTACGTAAAGTCATTGAATAATTTTGAAAGATTTGGATTGCCTAAATAATATATTTTAAGTCGCCGATTTCAAATTTTACAACAGTATATACTATATCTAACCACTGAATTCTATAAAAATTCAAAATAATCAACAGTATTTAATGACAAATTTTTATGAAAAGTTTATTTGAACAAAGTGTTCATTTCAAATTTAAAATAGATTCTTTTAAATAAGTACTGTAATTGGAAAATTATGGCATGATCGAATCAGTATATCATGCCAATAAATTAATTGATTACAGATTGTCCAGTATTTCTGATCCTTTTAGTGCTAATGAGCTGTCATGCATGACTGTCACATCAAGTATTGACAAATGTCATCTGATAGCTTTAAAGTGGATGCATCAAAGAGAGAGTTACCATTAGCATTGTGAAATCATAACAAAAGTATTTAAAGTTACATTTTAAACATTAAATTCGCGAATGCTTGTCGCAGCTGTGCGCGGTCAGTCCTAATGACATTTGTAGAGATCATTTCAGTATTTTTATACAGTAGATTCATTTTATGCAGTTTTGATGCATTAATTTAGGTAATTAAGAGTAAGAGATGCGAAACATCAGGATGAAAGTAAACCATGCGGCGGACTTACAATCTTATAACTTTGTTATTGTAACGGGTTCACGATTATAGTCGAGATTCTGGTTGAATCGTTGAGCTCTAGTGTCCGGCAGTTCGAGACGACTGGAATCGGGTCTTTGTTTATTTAGTTTATTTCATTTGATAAATTACCACGTACAGCTAAATTTTCGGAAATGGCGTTCCCAAATTATCGGGAAGGCCTATAACATATGTCAGACCGCTGTATATTTCGGGAGGTGTGTCGTAATAGGCTTCCAGTCATGGACCAGTATAAATACATTTGGTGTTGTGTGCAGTTACTTTTATAATTAGAATGTAAGTCCTCCAAGTTATTTTTATTATAATTAAACATTATAATATTATAATTAACCGTCAGAGTGGTGTTTAGTCGGACGGGGATAAGTGAATTAAAACAATCATTGGTTAGGTTAGGTTAGCCTTAATTAATTTGGCCCACAGAAACACTAGCGTGTTGCAAATTTAAACTAAAGTAGTTGAAAACCAAAAAAAAATCGCCGTAATTATATTCTCACGTCTACGAATTTCAACTCTTCACAATATTTGTTGTTTCATAGAAGTGTCTATTTGCCAACGAATTTCAGTGAACTATAACATGCCTACGGATTTGTTCCGATATTATGTAACAAATTTGGTTGACATAGTTTAAAACATTCTTAACTTTGAAACAGCTCACACAGTTCATTGTTGGAATTTTCAACGGATGATTTAGGTAATGGTGTGGAATGTTTTAATAATTCTAGTGAAGGTGCTATGGTAGAACAAATATGTGGAGAAGTGTTGTATGAATTATAGCGTCCATGGGTGTGTTTACTTTAATTACTCAAAACCGTCAGTTTTAGAGAGAACGATTAATAACTTTTGATTAGTTTCTTTAAGAACTACTTTTAACTTGATCGAAATCGTTATGGATGATTTTGAAATAAATGAAACCATAAAATAGAGACCGCCTTAGCTCGTAAACACTCTAAAGCGTCAGTGTCGGTCGGAAAATGAGTTGGTCAAGAAAGACCTGATAGGAAAGATTAAAAAGATAGGGAAAATTAACTGAATAACATTTGAACCTTAAAGGCAATATTTCTTACTTGTGATTTTGCTCACGAATTGGATATATTACCTACGCATTTCACTAACATTTTAAACAAATCTGATACGATTTTGAGAATTACAATTTTTATAACAGTCCATCACCGATTTATTGGTTTTTAACGACACGTTTTTGGAGAGCGACCAATATACGGTTTCTTCCGCCTTTAGAGGTTGAGATTAAATCAATAAAAATTGTAATTTTGTGTTTTTTATGGCTTCTACATCCCTAAAGTTTGTGTTTTCAAAATTATATATACAATCCCGCGTTATGGTAGATATGACCACACAACAAATTAGATTAAAATCGGTCCACGCGTTTGGTCTGTACGATTGACAGATAGAAATCATTATAAAAACAACTTTTTTCTTTTAATTAGGAGGGATTCCAAACTGATATATACGTCAAAATCCTTAAATGTAAAAACAGTTAAAAATATTTCACTATATTTTTTACGTCGTGAACATTATCAACTAACAGTTCATCAAGATCGCAGCATCTCACCGTTGCAGATATTGTCTCGTCACGCCGTATCAGCTGTTCACCGTGTTCTAGCCTCCAGGTAAATGACGACACACTTTTCTTAGATGATTCACTCCACCTCGATGACATCTGTGAAGGAGTAAATAATTGCCACGAATTCCACGGAGAAGTGATTTCGTTAGGCTATTTGGAAAATAGGTTTACTTTATAGTGTCGGGTGTAGTGGATGTACTGGGTGTTTAAAAAGTTTAAATGATCGTCACGCTAAGAAAGATGTAAAAAAATAATAATTTGTGACAATTTAGGTAAATTTATTCCTACCCTGATAACAGAATTTTTGAGTCAATTCGATTTTTTTAAGGTTCAGTAACCGTTCTGGAAAAATATTGAGAACGCTATCCTTTGTGAGTCCCATAAGCCAAACAGACTTTAGTTCACCAAAGTGAACTCTGTATATGATTTTTGTTTGGTACGTGGTTTTGCAGGCTAATAATGTGTAATGGTGTGGTAGCCATAGCTCCGAAACATAGAAATAGAATATGTGCTATAGTTCCGAATATATATTGAATTAGGAGTTGTGGGACAATCACGGTAATTTTGCGAAGCTATGTCACCAGCACTAAAATAAGTTTATGCAACCTTTCGCAGTCTCAAGCCTGGAAAACAAACTTTAAATAAGTTTGGAAACGCAAAGAGGAAATTGTTTTATATTTATAAGTATTCCTTACTTTGCATTAATATGGTTGAGTGTGGATTTATTTTCTTGTAATTTCATGTACATGCCGATGATATGTATAAAAACGATTCTAAAATTTGTATAAAATTGTAGTAACATTCTAGGTGTTTTGCTATGAGTGACAGGTAGCTCGTCCAGCCATTGCCTGGCGGTCCGTCCCTGCGCGTGCGAGAGCGAAGAATCTACTAATCCGATACACGCCATCCGAGACTGGCCAGACTTTACTATAAGGTTAGCTCACTTTATGGCAGCAACTCTCCCGTGCCTCCCCCCCACCGCACTCTGATGATCCTAAAGTAGTTTAAATGAAACTATATGTTCTGTTTTTCGTTAAGGCGATAACGACTGTGTGTTTAGCTTTTTTTAAAAAAATTCTTTTCTTCTGTATCGTTTTGTAAGATGTTACATATGTTGTATTTTATTAATTCTAATCGTTGTTTTATTGACTAAATTGTGAGTGATGGCATTGCACTCGGAGGCGTGGCTAAATTGTGATGGCATTGCACTTGGATGCGTGGCTAAATTGTGATGGCATTGCACTCGGAGGCGTGGCTAAATTGTGATGTCATTGCACTTGGAGGCGTGGCTAAATTGCTCCCCTGTGGAATTAGTCTTGCCTGTCTTCGTTCAGTGTCAGGAAGGTTTGTGTGGTTGTAACACTTAAAGATGATCACTTAGTAACTGAAACGTCGTCTTTATTGTAAAAATAAATTGTTCATTGTGGGGAAATTATGTTTTCTTTATTTGGTAATTGAAGGTAATACAGATGTTGCTCATTATAAGGAATAAGATGTTATATATTTTTTATATTTCTTGATAACGTAATAAATAATTAACAAGTGTATGTGTTTCTGTTACAGGTAAGCTCATAGCCAGTTTAACTGTAGTTTGCAAGCAATGGTGAGTCATGGATTAAATATACAGTATGTGATTTTTAAAGTATGGAAAGGGCTTTATACTGCCATAACCGAGAGGTATTTGGAGGCAGAAACAAATGCGGATTTACGTAGTTTAAAAAAAATATAATTTTTTGTAGGTTTGAAATTTTTTCCGCCATCTTGGATCCGCCATATTGAATTAAACTTATTTTTTTAAAATAGGAAAGTGGACATAATTTGCATGTAAAATTTGACAAGAAAAACGATTGTAAAAGCATTTTTTTCCATAATAAGCATTTTCGAGTTATAAGCATTCAAAGTTGCAATGACGTGAAAATCGCATTAGCAATAAAACGTGGTAAAATCTGCAATCTACACTTTTCTATTATGTTTTTCCTGTAGAATACATCCTATAACGAACTATTAACAACCCAACTACAAATTAAACTCAATTGATATTATTTTCTTTAAATATTACAATATTTAAGTTTAAAATTTTAAGTTTTCGATCATACAATACTACAATAAATTTTGAATGGATACCATTCTACACTAAATGTTCAAAGTGCTTCCCCTCTACAGATTGGGAGTGTGCTAACCTCAAATAATATCAATTTATAAAAGCAGGCCTAGGTTAAATCAGCTGTTAGTTTACATCAGCTGATTGTATTACGTTACAAAAATGCATCTTATTAACTCTTCACTTCGCCTGCAAAATTAAGTTTCAATTGTTGAAAAAATTTGTTTTGGGTTCTTTATCGGATGTATTCTCCTGGAAAAAAACACAATAGAAAATGTTTATAAGGCGCAAAATGGCGGACAAATATTTCAATTTTAAAACTGTATAGTTTTTTTTAAGTATGATAGATCCGCATTTATTTCTGCCTTTAAATACCTCTAATTATGCAGTATAAAGTAGTTTACATATTTCAAAATCACCCTCTTTGAAGTTAAATGTACATTTTATGTGCCCAGTGGGGTTAATCAAGATTAGTTAAAAATATTTACTTACCCAGGTCAGTTTGGTATTCGTAAACAATTTCGAGCTCCGATTTTTGACTGATCTTTACATTTCATACCTTCGGAAAACGAAAAATTAATTTTTTCAATAATGTCGTAAATACGATATCAGATAAATTAAGAAAGGAATCTGAAATTTAGTTTAGGGGACTATAGTGTGCTCATATAGAACTTCATTAAAATTCAGATAAATCGATTTACATATTTCAAAATGGTGGCCGTTTTAAAACAGTTGTTTTTAATCATATCTTGTGTGTTATTCCACTTATAATACACTAAACTGAAAAAAAAAGTTTAGATTTAAATTATACATGTATTGATACCAACATCTCTTCGATGACAAATAGCGATGTTATTGTCAAAAATGTAATTTCAAACCCTCATCTATGAGACAATGTGAAATTTGGGTGAACCTTCAGGAACGAGACACTGACACGAGCGTAGCGAGCGGGCACGGTTTAATATATACACATCTACGAGACCCGGTAGGTCCAATCTACACCAAGAAAGTAGTCATATACGGAGTTAAAAATTTGGGAAAACCTGGGGTAACCTAAGCTAACCTAACCTAACCTAACCTAGCCTAACCTAACCTAACCTAACCTAACCTAACCTATACTACGTGTAATGGGTAAGACTCCTTGATCTACCAATACAATTTAAGAAACCTTCTTTTGGGGTTTACATTTAAAAGGTTTTGCTTGTATTGCATTGTATGTCGGGGCTGGGTAAGTACCATGTTGGCGGCCAACTTGTTTTATTTGCTATTTGATACACTCTCTCAGTTTATGTACTTGTAATGCACTAATGTAGGACGATATTTGTGGATCTAGCATGAAAGTTAGTCAAGCCATTTGGGTTGTTGAAGAGGAGCATGCAAATCTTGTGTGTGGATTTTATCTTGGATTGGTCTAATATGGAAAGTTTTTTTTAAACGCATTTTGATTGTGGCCTCAAATTTTCAAAAGTAGAAACGTAAGGGGGGATTAAATTGTTTTTAAATGTCATTATAGCTTAAAGCGTGGAAAGATAAATTCTTAAATAATATTTGGAATATTTTTATTTATTTATTTTGGAAACTTTATTGTACAAATCTCAGTGCATACAGTTGGTCCAACACATAAATATAGTAAATTATAAATAGTTTAATTAATATTGTACATTTTCAGAGTTGGCTCCCAGATTTATCTTATAAAAAAGTATCAACTAGTTAACTTCTGTCTATACTATCCCCTCAAGTTTAGGACCTCTCTTTAGTGAGTTAAGGTCTTAGCCATCCCGAGGTCCTAGCTGGATCTACACATTTTTCGTGTAGTCTTGTTTTAGATCCTACTCTTTCATCTTTCCTATCAGGTCTCTTTATCAACTCTTGTTTCTTTTCTTAACGCTATTGGAGTATTCGATGGCTAGTGGTCTCTATAATATGTTCATTTCCTCCTTTAAACAACAAATTAAAATAAAAAACTTTTCTGTCATCATCACATAATAAAATAAATAAAGTAAAAGAGAGGGACCTAACCCATAACTACTTGAAAAATTGTGTAGATCCAGCAAGTTCCTCAGGATTGTGAATTCTACTCACGAAAGTGAGCTCTCTCGAGGAGAGATTACAATACATGGGGGGGGGGGACCAACTAGAACAATCTTGAAATAATTATTTGAAAACAAAAATAGGTTAAAAAGCAACCAATTTTTTAAAATAGTTTTTTTTTTGCGTACAGGTGAGGGGTGGGGGCTTAACTCAGTTATACTAGCTACTTTGAAAGTTAATATTTTGGTTCCAATAAAGAAAATACTTATGTGTTTGTTTGGGTTCTATATATCTGCATTCAATAATTTTTTTTAGTAGTAACAATTTTCACCAACTTTTTAAATTTTAAATAAAAACACCGCGTATATGTTCAGCTTCGCTGTATTTCTGTGTTTATATGTGTATACAAGCATATATGAATGTGAATAACCTTTCACAATGTTTTTCAAGCATTTATTCCCTCACTTCAGAATTGTGTCTGAAAACACTCGACCCCAGCCTGCATCGGTTGGTGTAACCAAGCCTACCAATAATCAAGCCCACTCAAGTCAGCCGAGTATATTATCGTAAACGCCCGCCAGAATGTTTCAGTGTCGGTGATTCACTTTTATAACCTACATTGTATTAATGTTAGCTTTATAACGCCGAAACACCAAGAGATCAAAATGGACAGAAGGGAGGCGCGGGGGGTTGCAAACTCTTGTTTCCTTTATTGACAACCCCCCGAGCCACCCTACAGTAAATACGACGAATGTTTATTGTATTTAGGCCAACATATACTTCATCTGTCTGCAGGAAGAAATAACAGTGAAGATAAAGTAAAATATTGTTTCTGGTGCGGTTCGTATAAAAAAAAACAGTTTTAGTCAAAAATGTCGCAAAATATTTTATATATTTTAATCATCTATCCTTACCTTCCCCTGTGGTTCACAAATAGTGATACGAACTTACCAATCCCGAGGGACCCCTGCTGGATGTACATATTTTTCATGTAGTCATGGGTTAGTAGATCCTATTCATCTTTCCTATCAAGTCTCTCTTTACCAACTCTTGTTTTTTTCTTAACCTGACGCTATTATATTATTCGAGGGATAGGGTGAAGGGGTTTATCTTTAGGTACAATTCTTCCTTGTTGATGATGACCAATAACTTATCACTTTTAAACAAGAAAATATATTCTTACGTATACTGACTTGACTGCAAACAATATAAAAATCTATGGGATTTTTAAAAAAAATTGATTTTTACAATTAGTTAATAAATTCGTTTTGTGGGATCTTTGATCTGTTCCAGGTCTAGTGGCTAGTACTCTTGTTTGGTGTGTAGAAGTTCCAGTTCAATCTACGTAGGGGTTCAAAAGTTAAGTTGTTGATCCAGCATTGTGAGGTAAATTGAGGAGTTTATATTTGGTTGGAAAGACTAGTATTACGGTAACTGAAATTTAAAGTTCTGAATAAATATTACCCGATTGATGGAAACCCGTCTACTAGGTCTGAGATCTTCGCGGAATGTGTTAATCTGTGACCTAAATAGATAGTTTGATTTTCTTCCTTTTAACAGATTTTGTGTTTCCAATTTTTATCCTCATCATCTTTTGACGTTTTCGCCTCTGCAAGTCTTGTGGAACAATTTCCATTCCACACGATCTCTCCATTCTTACACCACCAGTCTCCAGTCTTCTTCCTGGATATCCTCCTAAACTAGAACCTTGCATCTTATTCGTAGCCTTCTTATAGGTAGATTCCCTTTTCTATTCTCTCTAGTACTATTTTTGGCATCATCATCACGTGACCAAACCATTGCAAACGTTTCCTCTTGATTGTCTCACAGTCTTGCTTATTCTATTCCATCACAAAAACAATCCCCCCCCCCCCGACAATCTCATTTCTCTCTCTTGTAGTCTCCTCAAATCATCTTCGCCCAAGTCTATATCTATATTTGTTAAAATGGACAATATTAAACTTTATATATCATGGTTTTCGCTTCATCCCTATCTTTCTATCGTGAAGTTCAAGCTGGTTGCGCTTTCATATCTTTTGTCCTATCTCCTTTTGTATCTTACCACTGGTGTCGATTTTACTTCCTTACTTGTCTATTCTTTCGAATCATACTCTTTCAGTGTCACTTTCTTTTGGGTTCCTTCTTTCTGTCCACCTTATATATTTTAATCTATTTTTTTCCAAATTTATATCTAATTTATGAGTATATAATCAAATTTAAGCTAAGTCGTATAGATTGGTCATAATTATTGCAGAATATAAAGCGGAAACAAATTTTATTAGTTATTGGATTTTTTTTTTAATAAGGGTAGTTATCGGTCAAAAAAGTACAAATGAACCATGAGTCATAAGAGGTAGAGTGTTTCACAATCTACGTGATTTTGAAGAAATTTAAAAGTGCATAACCCAAACCTCTTTAAAAAAATTAAAGTTTCTAACTACATTGTTCATTTCTGAAATGAATCATAACGGATTCAATATATTTATTTTTCCAATTTATAACTTGGAGCTGCAAGTAAGCCGTTCTATTACTTTATTGTATTAGAACAAGTGGCCTTCTCTTAAACTTTGTCTCTATTTCAAGGGTAGCTCTACGTTTATACAGGAACTGCGCATCTTGATCTTGAATGGGTTGATCCCCCTGACTAAGAAGGGGATAGACTCTCCGCATTTACAATTTATTAGGGTATAATGTCTTACAATTGACAGACAGTGAGAATTAGACATCTATTTGAACGGCATTGTTTTTAGTTTCTCGTATAGTAAAGGGATGATACATTTTCGTGGGGGTGGAAATTAATGCTGAAATTTTAAGAGGTTTTTTTATCTTCCTGATGGTCCTTTAATACAGAAACGTATTTCTAAAATTACGCTATTCTGCCCCATTTAACTGTTTTGTGTGTTTTTTATTTTTCATAAATATTTCATTTATTTGACATATTGTTTTGTTAACTCGCAATTTGGCACCACCAAGTTGGAATGGAATAAATTTAACTTAGGATGAACTGCCTGTTCACCTAAACCTAGCGTAATCCGTGGTCATTATGGCCAGAAGTGACCCTAAACTTCCCAAATTATATTACGTCATTTTGTTTACCTTATTGTTTAAAAACGAAAAACGTCTCGATCATCCATTCCTTATTTTTTTTAAAAAAAGGAAGAAAGAACACAAAACTCCTTAGTTCTCAAGTACTCTATTAGTATGAGAGTCGGAAGAGAAAATAGTTGGTCAATAGAGACCTGTTAGGAAAGATGTGAGAGGGATCTAACCCAAGATCAGCTGGTATATTATATCAAACTAACATTTGGACTTGTAAATGAAAACAAAACAAAAAATAGGAATTTGTTTTTCTGTATGAATTTATAAAAAAAACGTCACTGCACCATTTTTCTCTTTTACCTTTTTTACACTTTTTTTTTTATAACTAGCTACGGTTTCTGTTGAGCCTATCGTGGTGGACCGGCCCACTATATAGAAACGATAGTTTGTTTAGATTTTAGTTGCTTGAAAATAAAATAAATTTCACAGAGAAGACCAAATTCACTATTATAAATTCAGCTCTCGTTAACGAATTTTTGTTTTATACTTATTTGATTGTGTAAGAACGTTATTCTCATTTACCTATAACTTGTTGCCATTCTTTCGAGGATGTCTGTGTAGACTATTTTCTAAAAAAAAAAAAAAAAAAAAAATGGTAGTTGACATGAATTTCATATGACGGGATTGGTTGAAACTAAAAATTGGTTTCACAGAGGACACGAAATTTGCTACTCTCATACCATCATTTCATTATTCTTTTTTATATATTTACGAACACCTTTTTTATTTTATACTAATTTAGTTTTATTTATGAAATTGTAAGAAAAATTATTGCACCATTTATTCCCTTACATTTATTTTCTTTTACACGCATTTTCTTTTTTTGCAATTAGCATCTGTTATTTGGAGGCTATGGGGTGGACGAAACCCATTTTAAAGAAACAGTAGTTCCCTTGGATTTGCCTGCTAAATAGTTTGGTTTGTACACCATTTCGTCTTTACTATTCACGATCGCAAGGAACGATTATCTAAAATACCTCCCAGGTTTCCTAATTACGACAAAGTACCATGAATTTAATAGTTTTAATGTTCAGTCTTAAATTAAATGATGGTGAGACAAGACTCCACCAGATCATTGCTCATATTAACTGCTTAGCGGAATCATTAGTCCACCACTGTAGAAAGTTCAACAGACAGTATGAGAGATCAAGTTTTGATATTAATAATACAACACGTAGTAGGAGTTCAATTAAGCAGATGTCTTGCAGTCATTAATATTGGGATGGGTGTTGGGCCTAGACATGTACAGGGTCTTCCAAAAGTAAGTTATAATTTAATATGTTGACGGTTATTAGTGCGGACTTCTAAAATTGTCTGCTTTCCACAGTGTCTCTTTTGAAAATCGATTCAAAATACTTTCGCCTACATTACTTTTTTAAATTGATTCTCGTTTTTCAACAGCTGATTTTAAAGATGACTCTATTTTAAACTGAAAATAGAAAATCACACTGACGATTAGTTTTTTCATCTCTTTCAGTTTATTGGAGGAAAAACCTCTCGGCCTCCTTCTAGAAAAGAAGGAAAAACCATAAAATAAACACCACTAATAGTATCAAGGGCGGGAGTGAACTAGGTGACCAACAAGAGACCAGATCGGATGTCATACTTACATAGGAATGAAAACAGAATTATAATAGAATCAGCTGTTCTGGAGATTTGATAAGTAAGATGAAACGGAGAGATCTACCCCAAGACTTCATGAAACCGTAGATTCAGCTAGGTTCTTCTGGATTGCCACATCTTTACTCACCAAGTGAAGCTCTGAGGGCATAGCTTTACTCACAGAATAAATGAGGTTCTTCTGAAATATTTCCCCTCCTGTTTATATACAGTGTGTTCCGTAAAATGTAGACTCAATTTTTGATTAATAGGCTACATCAAAACGAACAAAAAAATGCCAAATATCATATTGTCGAATATAATATATATAACCAATACGCATTTCACCTTAATATTATGACCTTATATTATTGATGAATTTTGATAAATAGGTTTGTGCACCTAGCCAGACCTAATAAAACAATCGAGTGATGACACGTTCACTAACTTGACGAACGTAACGTAATCATACAAATTAACGTAGGCCTTCGTAGTAATCTAACCAAACCGGGATTTCGTACTTTTATATTTCTTAATTTCTACAAAACTATTGTATTTTGGTACTTCAAAAGTATCGTCCGACATCAAATATGATCTAATTGTTTCAAAATAAGGTAGAGAGTAAACGAAAACGACAATTTTACTAACTAAATTTCAGGACAAAGTATAATGCATTTTACCCTGAAGTAATTAGGCATAAATTTGTTCAAAAACAACCCAACTACATTTATAGAAAACACAAATTTTAAATTTCCAATATGATATTTATACAGGGTGTTCAGAAAAATGTGAACTGTCTATTGTGTAGATCAAAACAAACAAAAAATATGAAGTCACATGTTAACGATTTCGCTTCACCATCCGCCATTTTGTTATTTTACCAAAAAAACATAACTCTAAAAGTAAATAAGATATTAGGTTCAGATTTGATATAAACATTTTGTAAGTTACGTTTTACAAGTGTACCAAACACATAGACTTTATTTTTATAACTTTCAAAATGGCTGCTATTTACAATTTTTAAGCTCGAATATCTAAAATACTTATAAAAATTAACAAGAGAAATTGTTTTTCTTTTATATCGTCCAACAAAATATTTTTTAAATTTTTTCTGTAGGTCAGAGACTTAACCTAATCTACTAAGAATAACCTAACCTAACCTAACACATTCTAGGTAATTGTCTACAACATCCAAAATTGCCTAACACCAAATAATTATTCAATTATTATTTTTTAATCCAAGGAAATCAAAAATATACTATTATTATTTATTAAACAAATAAATTAACAACACTCCTTTTTATTTTAGTATTAATAATAATGAATACATGGCCAATAAGTACACTGTAACACAACTCACTCACAGTTGGTTATATATATACTATTAAATTTGAGTTATCAAAAAATGAAATAAACGACCTGAGATATGGCAAAAGTTTGCTCTCACTTAACTAAATTTGATTGAATACGATCTAAGCGTTTGGGCAGTATATTACTGCATTTTTTTTTTTTTTTAATTTTATTTTTATTTTTTTTAAGGCAGACTTCATTCCAAAAACTACTATTTCGGTCTCTGGGAACAAAAGATAAGATTTCATAGATTGCTTTGTCCCATCATAACTTTTCTAAGTATATGTGAGAAAAAAAAGAAAAAAGGAACGTATATATAGTAATTAATACGATATATTTAATACCAGATTCTCTCTGCGAGCCGTTAAATTGTTGCCATAACAACGAGTCTGTTGAATATTTCATGGCACCCATTAAAAACTTGATTCAGAAACATAGTAAAACTAACTTGGTTGTGGTGATATAACTCTAATTAAGAGGTTAGTTTTTGTCTGTTGAAATGAAGTTTTATTATTACAAACACGCTTTGCCCTGGTTTAGTTCTCCCCCCATAGTATATTTATTTATATACACAGGATGTTCAGATAGTCCTGTAGCTATTAAATAACTTTTAAAATCGAAATTTAGAAACATTCGGTTTTGGTATATTTAATAAATTCATCTCTCCCCCTCAAAATAGAACGCACTCAAAATTCAATGTAACTCCCCCCCCACCATCAAGTAATACCATCTTTCATAGGTCTTGTTTAAATTGTGCTTCGTTCTCCAATGTAAAACAACTCACTAGTTGCCATCTTATGGTACTTATCCAGTCCCATAATACAATATATTAAAACAGATCCTCTAAATGTATTTGCCCAAAAGTTGATTTCTTCGTCCTTGTGGAAAATGTTAAATTGTAACTTATTGATAGATCAAATTCTTGTTCAGTTTATTTAGATATTTTATCTGAATCTCATAATTTTGTTTAATACTACCCTAATGAGCCTCGAAGATGTATTTTAGAAAGTTTCCCCGCGCTTCGCTAGTCTCGGTTTTTTTATTTGGTATGGGGTTTTGCACTTTTGGTGAGTAGAGTAGTAACTCACATATAAATTGAGTACGGGGGTGGCAATCCCGATGAACCTTGTCTGTATCTACACATTTTGTCATACAGTTTTAGGTTAGATCCCTCTATTTTATCTTTCTTATTACGTCTCTCGGGTTAGTTCAAGAAGAGGACCGCCACTTGTAAACAATTTGTAGACAGATAAATAGAAAAGACAGAACCTCACCAGACAGCTGAAACTTTGTTGGCGTGTATTAATGACAGTATTTTACCAGGAACAGAAAAAAATGACGAACCAGTGGAGATTTGTTAGATTCCTATAGGAACAAGGATGAAGATCTGTTTGACACCATCTGTAAGGACATCAATTTATATCCCTATTAGGCTCCAGAAGAATATTATGTATATAGGTGGTTAGGCTTAGTTAGACCTTCTGGATCCCATTGTTTTAGTAGCAGTCCTCTTCTTGAACAATCGCGGTCTCTCTGGACCAACTCTTATTTTTTTCCGACCCTGATGTTGAGTAGGCCTATTCGATGGCTAGGTGTCTTTATTTTATGTTTTTTTCTTCCTCTTTTTATATGGCGATGATGACTGAGAGGTTTTATCTAGGCACACTGCACGTAAATATATATATATATATATATATATATATATATATATATATATATATATATATATATATATATTGTTTATATAATAGTTGTTAAATTTTATTTATATCAATAATCAAATAAATAAAAATATGCCATTTAATTTGTTTAAAGGTTTTTGTTTTGTTTATAAATTCAATATTTGTATTTTACTTTTTATCCTGGTACAAAAATTGTACGCGTGGCTTCTATTTTATTGGGTAAACAATGAACAAAGGTATAAACACTACCTTCAATACTATATTTAATGTCCGTATGTTGGCACTACTGATCCATTCAAAGATTAGCATAAGACGCGAACAAGAAACTGGATGTTCGGCTGACCTCGGAACTATATTGAGTTGGGCGATCCAACATTGAGATAACAACTACCACGCACGGTTTAGATGGACAGACAGACGTTAGTTAATGTCTTGCTTCAACAGTCGGCTTTCATATCCATCGACTGTCTTCCAACCCGAAACCATCAAACGAGAGCCGATTATGAAATAGAGAACGATTTTTGAGTGATCGTTCAAATTCTCAAATATGTAGAGGGTTTATCTAAAAAGCATGGACGAATTCTGAAGCAGGTTCCTTAATTTAAAATTAAATAAAAGTACCTGTAAACATATTTTCGCCTATTTTTGCCTGGGTTTGTTTTTTATGAACAATTTTATAACTATGAAAATAGATCAAATTTTGAGTCCAGACGTGGTATTCGCATTGTTTATGTACAATTTTAGAAGCAAGTATACAAAAAACAAAGACTTTATGTACATTTTCAAAATGGCAGCCGTTTTAACTTTTTAATGTAGTTTAACTTTGCACAAAGCGCATTAACTTTACACAAAGCCAATTAACTACTCAAGCCCATTAACTTTACACAAAGCCCATTAACTTTACACAAAGCCAATTAACTACTCAAGCCCATTAACTTTACACAAAGCCCATTAACTTTACACAAAGTCCATTAACTGTACACAAAGCCCATTAACTTTACACAAAGCCCATTAACTTTACACAAAGCCAATTAACTACTCAAGCCCATTAACTTTACACAAAGCCCATTAACTGTACACAAAGCCCATTAACTATTCAAGCCCATTAACTTTACACAAAGCCAATTAACTACTCAAGCCCATTAACTTTACACAATGCCCATTAACTACTCAAGCCCATTAACTTTACGTAAAGCCCATTAAATTTACACAAAGCCCATTATTTTACACAAAAATTAAAAGAGACATAATTTTTTTGCTATTTTAACGAGAAACATGATATTATTATTATTTTATACTGATTTATTATTATTATTATTATTGGCTGTTACACCTTACCTACATATATATTTTCATGTTTAAAGTCAAAAAACTTTCGCTCATCATTGCTTTATACTCAAAGAAGGGAGATAGGATCATACAATTCCCTAGCCCTTGACTACCCTATTAACGTCAGGAAAGAAACAATAGTTGGTTAAGAGATACCTGATAAGAAAGATGAAAGAGAGGGATCTAACCCAAGACCACATGGAAAATGTGTATATCCATCCAGGATTGCCAACCTCGTACACACTAAAAGACTTTTTCGCCTTTATTTAATAAACCAAAACATTATAAAGCAAAAAGAAGAAAGTGGTTGGAAGAGAACAAGAGTTGGTGAAAAGAGAGGAAGGAGGAAAAAGAGAGATCAACCCAAGACTACATGAAAAAACCGTGTAGATCCAGCTAGGTAACTCAGAATTGCCAAGCTCGTCTCACTAAAATGAGCCTGTAAGGGTGAAGAAGAAAGGAATATAAAATAAAGAATGCTGTGTTTGCGTCGGGGTTGGAAGAGAACAGGATTTGGTCAAAAGAGACCATACAGGAAGGATGAAAAACAGGTATTTAACACGAGACTACACGAAAAAACGTGTAAATCCAGTTAGGTTACCTCAGGATTGCTGTACCCGTACTCACTATAATGAGCTCCACAGGGCATCGTAAGCCGTGACCATGCATCAAGTGTTATAAAAAATAATCATTTTCTCAAAATTGACTTTATCTATTTCGTTAAAAAAAAAACTTCACAAATAATTGGCAAAAAAAACAAACAGTTAAAACTGGAATTTAATCAAATACGGCTTACGTTGAAGACTTCTATAATCGAAGCAAATTTTGGCTCTTTTAAAAATATTTTTTTCTTCAAACACGGCGTTCATAGTTCATTTTCCCTTTTTGATTGAATACTGAAATGAAATTTTTGTTGATTTTAGTAGTGATTAATTTTGATTTAATTTTGGGGATGGGTGAGTGAGATAGTTTGTGCAATCTTTTCCAATATTTATTTATTCTAAATGGGATATCGGTCTGCAGTTAGTTGGCAAGGCGAGTTCTTACCAAGGAGCCAACTCGGAAATTTATTTTTTTCCAAAATCTAAATATTTAAAAGGAGATTCCGAGCGAAAGGACATTTCACAAAATTCAAACGTGAACGCATCTTTTTAAATGTCTCGCTGAGAAAAAAAAAATTTTATAAAAAGTTTTTCTATATCCATTTAAAATGTTGACCTTCTGAAGTTGAAAACAGTGTTCCTCCAAATGAAACTATACCTTCTTTACCGAAGTCGGTCTTTTTATGTCGACACAAGTTAGAAACTTTTTAGCACCATTTTTCAACTTCCATCGAGACTTATAAAATGATGTGCTACATGTCATATGATTCTGTTTTAAATTTTATAGCTACTCTGCATGTTTCCTTTGGGGTTGGAAATTTTGAAAAAAATCATGGTCTTAAATAAAAAATCCAAAATATACGATTGTTCATTTCTTTGGGTTATTTTTACTCAGTATGCTAAGATTGTGAAATGGAGTAATCGTCAAAAATGTGTACTTTTCTTCCTGACCGTCTTTTGTCGTTGTCGTTTGTATGTAAGCATAATAGAGCCCATAAAGTGTTAAAACGTAAAACTTGGTATATGGTAATATAGTGTGCTCATAGAGAACCCTATCGAATTTCTATTAAATCGGATTTAAAATATAAAAATGGCTATTTTGTACGATTTTTTGTTCATATTTCGTGGGTTATTTAACTTATAAGACTCTAGATTAGATGCAAATTTACAGATTTCAATTCTAACGTAACCTCAACTCATCCCCCCTCTACGATGACAAATAGCAAAGTTATTGTAAAAAATGTAATTTATAGCCCTGACCTATCAAGAAAATTCGTATACGGGATCCGTCAGGAGATCAAAGACACTAGCGTAGCAAGTGGAGAATTTTTCTAATACAGTTTCGGGGTACGTCCGAGCTGAGACAAGTATGAAATACATCTATGAGATCCTGTAGAAAGTAGTATATAGGCTACAATTATCAGATTCAGAAGACATGTGTAACAATTTTAAACAAACTCACCCTATTGGGTAAGACTCCTTGATCAACCAATACAATATAATATTTCCTAAAAGAGTTAAGTGACGACCTTTGGGGCGTCACATTTAGAGAATCTACAACATTTGTATGATAGGGCTGGGTAAGTACCGTGATGGCGATCATCAACGGTTCAATAATTAGTAAAAGTTTGTGGGCTACAAAATTTTTTGGAAAAAATTTAATTGGCCAATATTTTTAGAATAACGCCTTCAGTATAGGTCAATTCAATTGACTTCGGGCGGTCCTTGTTACCCTAGATACTTCACCCATTAAGGTTTATTAAGCTCCCGGAAGATGATGTGTGCCCCTAAGACATTATCCTATTGATCTCTGGTAACTTGAGGATCTTTCCTATGAGTTTGTCTTGGGGAATTGTTAGGCCTAACCCCACATGTCTAAAGATCTTCTACTGCTCAAGACTGCTGTAGTCTAAGAGCAGGTGGTCAGAATTCTCGTCATGCATTCCACATCTCTTGCACAAAGGTTCTGCTTTGAAGATACCCATCATGTGCATATGTTTTCTAAAGTTGCCATGCCCTGTAATCCAGCCTAACACTTTTCTAATTTGTCCCGGCTTAACTTGTTAAGATCCGATCCAATTTTTGTACTACTCACTCTCAAACCTGAGATGCTTTTCTATCTTGTGTCATACTCTTTCCCAGCTCAAGTGTTGATGACAAACATAGTCCTTTTCTTGGAGATTCCACAACACTGTTCTGGTCCTATGAATTTCGCTGCCGATGCTTTATTTGCCAGCATGTCAGCGTTCTCATTTCCGGCAGCTTGAAAGTTTGGATTCAGTGAAAACAATTCTGTTATCTGCAATACAAATTAAAAGTGCTTTTCTTAAAAAGAAAAATAAAACAATTAAAGGATAATATAATAATCCGTCTAGTCAGAATTTTGTTTTTAATGAAATTAAGATATACGTTATATTTTGTTTTTCATAAAAAAATGATTTCATCAAATTTTCAAAATGGGGGTTGTTGAAATAGGTTTTTGAAAGTTTCTTTTTACTTTTTTAGTTCACTTGGAGCGCCCTGGAGAACTGTATATACTTACAATAAATATAGATCTTACTCAATACAGCGTTTTATCAGCTACACACGGGGTGTTATTTGCAGTTCGGTAACCCAAGAGGGAGTCGTGGAAACAGAAAGGGTGGGATCAAATCCTCTTTCTTGCAGGAAAAGCACGTTGAGTAAACATAATTTTCCTGATTATTTTTCTTCATTGCGGAAATATTTTAATTCTAAATTGTGAGAGGTAAATGGAAGCGTCTTGGAATGTGAGATTGTGGATTTCTCCAGAGCAGTGTTATGTTGTTGCTTTTTTAAGTTGTTAAACATTTCCAATTTTTAAACAAATTTAATTACTGTAGTTTTCGTTTCATATCTTAGACTAAATCAATAAAATAAAGAAATCTGCATTTTTCTTTGGCTATTTAGTTTTGCACCAGTGTAGTCCATTGTTAGAATTTATGTTTGTATCAAATTGTTTAAAACGTGATAAGACCGAAAAAGAAAAATGTTCGTGCTGTTTTCTTTGGCTGTTTAGTTGTGCACCAGTGAAGCCCGTTGTTTGAGTTTTTGTTTCTATCAAACGTTTTGTATAAAACTTGATAAGAGTGAAATAAATTTTCTTGCTGTGTATATATTAAAAGGTTTCCACTCGCTTTGTTCGTGTCAGTTTATTGGCTCTAGCGAGTTCTCGAAGCTGTACTATGTGAAGGAACCTCACTCAATAATCTCGTTTCGGTGACCCAGCCCTGCCGGATCTTGTAACAATACAAATATTACATTTTCTTGAGGTGAGTGTACTAAATTATATTTTAACCATAATTTTGCTATTATAGGGAGATGGGGTTATTACCATTAAAGTTAGTATTTAATTTAGCGTGTTATAAGTTGAATAACACACGAGATATAAGAAAAAAAGTTTATAAAACAACTTACCCTACTCTAAAGGCTCCTTGATCTATCAATACAATTAAATATTTCCTACAAAGCAACTTTGAGGCATCACGTGCAACGGATCTGCTTGTGTTACATTGTATGGTGCTGGGTAGGTACAGTGATGGCAACCATCAACTTCTTTATGTAAGACATCCTCTGTCGAAATTTATGTGATATTTCAGCGACTCTGTATAAGCGCATAAATGAGTCCACGGGGCATTGGAGCCCTGGCGGAGTTTTGCTCCGTCACCCATACGTGAGAGGTTGGACTCGTGGGGGTAGTGGTGCTGCTGGTAGTGGATATTCTCCTTCCTCCTTCTTTATTTTGGGGTGGGTGTCGGTGTTGTGCCGAGAGGCTCTACATACATCGGCACTCCTAGTTCTAGTAACTAGTTCTTTTGGAAACTCTTAAAGTACAATTCAATAAGCGCATTACATTATAAAAAAACAAACTATTCCACTTTAAAGTTTCGATACCATTACCAAAATCCAACCTAACCTTTAAACATAACAAAACAACTGTAGCAATAACTCTTTAAGAAGTAGTCCTTCGTTCTGTTCTCTCCACATAATTAAAAACTACTCCAATGACCTTTACCGACCTCCATTGTGGCCACGATAAATCAATCCGTGGGATACTTGTTCCTACCTTACACATAACCTCAAAATCCCAGGCCAACTGGATGTAGTGTAAAGTGTGAAATTGACGGTAATCACTCCGGGAGTGGAACCCCAGGTGGTCGCGAAATATTGTACATTTGTTGAAACGCGACATCGTAATTTCCTCTACGTGTTGCAGACGTAACCGAAATGATAAATGTTACGGTAAAAATGTTTCTTCGAACACACGTGCAGCGTGTTTCGTAACCAGTCTTTCAAAATTTGGGAGAATTTAAATAATCCACCCCATATATATATATATATATATATATATATATATATATATGCAGCAATATATAAAAAAGTCGATAGTACCATCATGGTACTTATCCAGCCTATCAAAAAGGAAAGTTTAACTTGTTTAAAAGTTAAAAAACTTTGATTTAATGTATTAGGTCTACTTATTTTTGTTTTGTAGTTGACTTTATTCATATCAATTTTCTCAAAATTCTTCAAGTTTTATTTAAAAGCTTTAGAAGTCTACTTTTTGAATATGTTATGATAAAGAAATATTGCTTGTTGGCACGAGTATTGATACTGTATTTTATAAATAACTAGTAGGCGTCTATCGTATTGTGTGCTCTTGACAAATTACCATTTTTTAAAAAATTTTTTTTTTTTCATTTTAGGTTTTTTGACGATAACTTCAATATTTTTCAAGGTACAGAAATATTAAAAGCCACATTTTCTTTGACATAAAAAAATATATAGGCCTATATTTTGTCTCTTATTATATATATTTTGTCTATATTATATATATACAAATTTTCCTTTTATTAAAGGTGTCACAAGGAGTTAGGTTTCTATTTGATATTTTTACGTTAAGAGGAGGTTCCACTAGCCGGCCGGTGCCGTCTGCCGCCCATAAGACTAATGCAATAGAATAATACCCATAAATTCCTTGTTTTTAAAGATATAAAAATATAAATGAGGTATCAATAGAAAGGTATTGTACATCTGAATGATAGCAATAGAATAATACCCATAAAATCCTTGTTGTTAAAGATATAAATATAAATGAGGTATCAATAGAAAGGTATTGTACAGCTGAATGTGTTTTGTTGAACCAAATTTAAAATATCTTTTTCTGTTTTACATGAAAAGCTAAACAACATTTTTTTTTACTTTATCAATTTTTTAAGAAAGTACCTTTAAAGATACGAAGGATTTTTCTCGCAGTTAACATAAAGCAGTTTGTTTTCTTCAATCAAAAAAAATCAACGAAATCGATAAATAATGAAGGAAAAATATGGATATCAACGAGAGTACTGTTACCCGAGTTTTCCTCCGAGTGACATCGATATTTTTGTTACATGGAACCTAGTCTTAAGGGTGGAAGGGGGTGAGTGGGAGGGTTACTTAGATTCTACAAAACTGTTTTCCCTTGAGTGTATTAACATTTCTCTCTAAACGCACATTCAAGTCTTTTTTTAATAAGTTAGGATAGAAGATTGTTTTAACTGTACTTCGTATTCTACGGTGAAAGTAAAAAATGTTTGAAATATTTTTTTTTACTCCGATCTTAATTTTTCAATTAATTTAAAAGAATATTTAAGTATTTTCTGGGTTCCTAGAATTTTTTTCCCGAAAATTTTCTGTTGTAGAGCAGAATTGTAAAAGGACAAAATATTGTATTTTATCACGATGAAACTTTTAAAAAACATTTTCAGGATGTCTGCATTTTGTTAATTTTTTTTACGGATTAATTGATAACACAATTTTGTTAAATTTTCGAGATAATATATACAGTTTGTGTCTTGAAATTTTGCTCTATAACTGATGTTTTTCAAGAAACAATTTCTAGAAGGTCAGGGAAATTTTCAAATATCTTGAAAAATAATTAGATTAATAAACATTTCAGATAAAAAAATGTTATTTTTTAGCGCAAATTAAGAATGTACAATATTTCAGGTAAAATTTTATATAAAAAAAAAAAAAAAAAATACCATACATTAATATATAAAATAATTTTTTTATTATGTTTTGACAAAATACACCAATAACAATAACCCACAGTCAAATCTTCTGTTTTGTGTTGACAAAGGCAGAAGGAGAAATGTGTAAAAACCATTGGTCTTGAATGTTTATTTTTTGAGAAATCATACCAGGTATTTCGGAACTCTATGGAACCGCTTTCTAGAATTGTTCCTTGGATCATATGATATATAGTCTGAAATATAGTCTGATATATAGTCTGAACAAACATATGTCTGAAATGATTAGTTTTCCATCTGTCTGCCATTTTGTGTTTTTACAAAAATTAAGATGAATCCAGACCCAATTGAGATATCAATAATAAATTTGATGGAAGATTTTGTATAATTAGTTTTCTGTTTTTCAGCAAATTTTATAAATTTTAACTCGGCCGTTTCAAAATGGCGTGCGTTTAAATATTTTTATGTGAAATATCTTGAAATTTATTATTTTTGTTTTTTTTTAATGTCAAGGAACAAAATATGTTTTAGCCCTTTTAATTGAACATGATGACGTCATTACTTTTAAAATTAAGTTAATGGATACCCTAGACGAAGCTAAAAAACTAAAAAATGAAGTCTTGATAATTTACTAGAATGACAAAAAATGCGTATTTACAAGGCAAATCCTTATTTTGCTCATTCGAATGTTATATAAATATTAATTTAAAAAAATTTAAATAAGTAAAGACTATTTTAAATTTACAATCACTACTCCAAAACGACAGCCTTTAAGAAAGTTTTACAACCTAAACGATCGATCAATGACCGATAAACCACAATTAAACACGTTTAATCCGTAATCATATTTAAAAAACCCAAAATCGGAATCACCACAATGCAATAAGCATTCATAGCATTTGTGGCTTTTAGTAAATTATAAAGAATTGGATTTTACCGATATCTCGGCTATTCTGATTTATAGTAGAAGTAAGGATATTATCTAGTTTACTATTAAAAGGGCTATTTAATTTGTCTCTTGACATTTAAAAAGAAACTGTTTTCAAAATATTTAGCATGCACAAATTTTATTACGCCATTTTGAAACGGTCAAGTTACAATTTATTGAAAAACTGCAAACTAATAATACAAAACGATAAATATGAACAATTTAATATCAATATCCCAAACCTCTTTTTTTGGAAAAACACAAAAAGGTGGACTGACGAAAAATTAATTATATCAAACTGTTTCTCTATAATTGTGACGACTCAAGGAACAATAATTTTACAACGTTGTTACAGAGAGTTCCGAAATACCCTGTATATTGAAGCCGTTTGACAAACTTTTAAAATATGTATTATAGAAATAGAGCTGACCTTCAAACGACGTTTTAATATCCCCCCCCCCCTTGATATCAAATAACGTTTGCTAAAACATTTTCCTACAATAAAATGTCTACATAATTTTTCCGCACGACGGTATATTCAGATTGAAAAAGTAAAATCGGATTTTTAAAATCACACCTACGACATCCACTTTAAACAAAACTTTAAAACAAAACTTACGATCTTATAACCAAGGTTCAACGCACCTACTGACGTCGCTTCGGAACACTTACTCACAAGGTCTAACAAAACAGGTAGACAGACGGACAGTATAATTTACTACGTAGGGATGCAAGATCAAGGACTTGAAAGTTGCCCTCGTAAATCCAACAAGAATAACATTAATAGTGCTGAGTAGGTTTTGAAACAGTTCTGTGGGCGGAATCACTCGATCATCGCCAGAGGAACTCCCCAACTTTGTACGCATGCCTCTCGGTTTTGGACTTTTATTACCGACAACTGAGGGAAAATGTATTTCTCTATTAGCTTGTGTTACTGTAATAAAATAGTTTTACTGCTATAATATTCGTACAGAGTAAGTTATGAGTCGATTTATCGTGGTCGTAATCTGTTTTGAGATCATTTAAGTCCAAAAAGTGGTTTTGGAAATGATGTTCGTCGTCTGTGTGTGCAGTGCTGTGCAGTCTAAACACTTAGACAAATTTAATATAATTTCTCATTTGGGGATATCGTGGCCATATTTTCCTTTCTTCTTTGCTATCGATAAGTCAAAATATTGGTTTCCTGGTATAAGACAAAAAAACCTAATTACGTTTTCTCAAATCTAACAATTTTGATTAAATTTTGCTCAAGAGTAGCCTCTAAAAATCCAAACAAAGCATATTGGTCGCCATCTCTCCAAATTCACAGTTTCGTGAGTTTTCGGTAAAACAAAAAATAAACAATGATTTCTTAAAATCGGCTCTACGGACTTTATTTAAATTTTGTTGAAATGTAAAGATAAAAATTTTAATCTCCATTTTAAAAATTTGTTGTTAGATATTTTTTTTAATGTTTATTCTGTTAGTATTATTTACTTATAAACTGTTAAATGTCAAATTAGGTAGATTTAAATTGTACACCACCAACGATTCTTTAAATAAAATGAGGAGCGGCTTCGCTCAGTTTGCAGAACGTTAATATAGCCACAGTTCGAACAATAAATCGTCACAGTTACGCAGGTTCGAGCCCGGTTATTGACGTTGCGTGTGTCTATATTAAAAAAAAAGTCACATTTATTGATTTTGTTCTTTAAATGCAAAAATTTTGCAGTCTTCATAGACATATAAATAAAAGAAAGAAAAGAACATAAAATAAAGACCACTAGCTGTCGAATACTTTAATTGCGTCAGGGTCGAAAAAGAACAAGAGTTGTTCAATAGAGACCTGATAGGAAAGATGAAACAGATGATCTAAACAAAAACTACATCAGAAATGTGTAAATCCAATTAGGGTTTCTAGGGATTTGTTAAACCCTTACTCACTCAAACAAGTACTCCAGAGTTATATTGTTTTATAAAATAGTGACAACCACCCTATAAACAAGGGGTAAGTTCACTTTTATTAAAATAGATTCTTAATTAAATATGTAATGATTTTCTAACTATAAGAAACAACGTGTATGGTGCATTCAAATTTCGACGTCTAAATCCTTTAAAAAGGTTTGCCTCTGCACCACTGGGTGGCCAGCCTTGAAGATATTAATTTTATTAGCATTACATTAAAGGATAAAAGCTATTTACTAAGTATTCCCTCGAACACAACACAAATTAAGAATAGAACACTGACCTTGAACGAACCAATACTAAAACTCGTCTCGTTAGTTGATAATAATAGTTCCGATTTGAGGATTAGGGCTCCAGTAAAACGCTGAACGCCCAATTATTTAACCAGCCATGGTTAATTTAGAAATTGGATATTAAAACCAAAAATAAAACAAGGAGAACTTTACAACACGACTTGCTTGAACACTCCGAATCCTTCTCTCAGTTTGACTAAGTTGGTCTGCTCAACCTAGCTACCCAGTCAGCTGTTTCCTGCTAAGAACAGTCCAGGTTATGCAAAAAAGTCTGGATTTTGTGACACCGTTAGAAATAGTTGAACATTATGGCCTCCATTTTCATTTTTAGGGATCCAGAATGAAAATCGCGTGCTTCTGGAATTCTTAACTGTTCTGAAATTGCATTACATTCCAATGAACATATGTTAAATTTTTAACTAAAATTAGTCAAAATTCCCGTTTGATCCTAATGCCAAAGTGTCATTTAGAGGACCTACTTGTATTACATTGTATGTTGTTGGGTATGTATTATGATTGTTTAAATATATTGTCAACTATTTAAAATCTACAAATTTCTTTTGTATTTAATCATTCCTTTTTCAACAAAAGTTTGGTTTTGGAGTTTTATATTTTCTTCTACACCAGTCTACTCTTTCCCTTGCATTTGTAGATTTAACTTATTCCAATGATTAAACACGTCATTCAGCGTTGCAAGTTTTGTTAGAAATTCCTTATCATTGATTAAAGACCAAGAATGCTGTGGTTTGGCGTCACCTCTATTTTGCAAATATATAACAAATGGATCTTTCAACTAACATTCTCTCAACTGTTCTTCAAGTATTGATCACTTGAAAGACATAATTTCTTCATGTTTATATTACGTTGAAAAAAGGTTAGAAAGCAATGCGATTTATTTTTCTCAAGGGCTCACTTAAAGCATAGAAGAAGGAATTAGAATAAGAAAGTCACAGCCCATGTTAAACAGCGTGATACAAAACATCCTTAGTTTGGCTACTGGACAACAGAAAGCGCTAGTAGCATCGGGACAAAAAGGCTTGGCTACTGTATCACAAGCCCTGTTGGCTACTAGCGCTTTCTGTTGTCCAGTAGCCAAACTAAGGATATTTTGTATCACGCTATTTAACATGGGCTGTGACTTTCTTATTCTAATTCCTTTTTCTATGCTTAAAGTGAGTACAGACTGGCAATCCCGAGAAAACTAGCTGGACCTACATCTTTTTACACTGTAGCCTTCATTTTAATTTTTCTTATCACGTCTCTCTTCATCAACGCTTGTCCAAACTTCGGTACCAAGGAGAGCTAGTGGTCTTCCATCTTCTTTTCTTTTTATAAGACGGTGGTAACCGAGAGGTTTTTCGCCTAAACAAGAAATAAAAAAAAACTATTATTTTGGTTGATTTACAACACCAAGCTTCGCGTGTCTCTGATATTGAAAAACACTGATAAAGGTGTTTATCCTAATATATTCCAATTATTTTGTGATTTGTTCTTGATTGGTCGGAAACTTTGTTTTTTAATTGTCTCGAGATTGTTAGCAAATTTATCAAAATGGGAACATTAAAAAAACAAAAATCAAATTGATCATGGTAACTATCACTGTATATAATACTAGCAGATTCCCTAAATGTAATGACTAAAAGTTGGTCTATTAGGGCCTTGCAAAATGTTAAATTGTTTTGGTAGAACAAAGGGTCTTACCCAGTAGGGTGAGTTTGTTTGAACAGTTGTTCACAAGTTTTTCGAACCTCGTAACTGTGTATACCTACTTTTTTGACGGGCTTTGAAGCTGTACATATGTGAAAGAGTTTCCACTCGCTTCGCTCGTATCAGTAACTCGGTCCTGGCGGGTCTCGTATACAAAGATTTTTTTTTTGGGGAGGCAAAGTTCGAAATTACATTTCTTTCTGAATAACTTCCCTATTTGTCATCTTAGAGATATCGGGTTGGTACCATTACATGCAGAATTGAAATCTGGTTATTTGTGTCTAGTTTAGCGTCTTAATTTTTAAAATGAGATGTTGCGGGACGCCTGGCACATGTGAAACGTCAACATTAATTTTTATGAAAAATATGCAAAATAAAAAATGGTATTCGAAAGAAATAATAATGAATATAAACAAATAGTTAGATTTTTGTAAATAAAACGATTATTATATTTTTATGAAAATACAAAACAATCTCTCTCTCTCTCTCTCTCTCTCTCTCTCTCTCTCTCTCTCTCTCTCTCTCTCTCTCTCTCTCTCTCTCTCTCTCTCTCTCTCTCTCTCTCTCTCTCTCTCTCTCTCTCTCTCTCTCTCTCTCTCTCTCTCTCTCTCTCTCTCTCTCTCTCTCTCTCTCTCTCTCTCTCATAACGTTATTAAAGTATGTAATGAATACTGCATCTATTGTCGTTCCATATCTAGTTGTAAATTCTCTTGAGTTGTTATTAATATTCAACTGAAATTCTTCTTTAAGGAATGAAATCAATAGTTGAATGATTGTTTCTAAGTGTAATATTATTGTAAATAATGAATTAATATTTTAACTAAAAGTTTAGTTTGTAAATAACATTAATTTAAATACTTGCATATTTTTACACATATTTGTTCATAAAGGACAATGTTTATCAACATATTTTCAACAATTCAACTTACTCTGCTACTCGCGGCGCAGAGAGGAACTACAAGGAACTTTTGATCATCCATAGCTACGCTACTCAAGAGTCGCTTTTATTCTCCCCTACCGCCGCATTAGATGTTTCACTTCAAAAAATGTTTAAAATTACCGATTTTCTGAATTTCAATATTCTTCTATATGAGCACATCACTCATCTATTAAAAAATTGTATGTTTCTATCTTTATTTTTGTGGCCGCTAACGTGGTTATGTACAAACGACGTCTACGGCCGAACTGTAAGTTAGTTTTCCGAAGAAATAATACTCAAAAATCATCTACTTTGATGTTTCCAGACAATTTCTCCAGCGCATATCTTCTCAATCAAATCAACTTTTTTTCCCTTTCTTTTAAAATTTCCTATTGATTCTTCACTACGGAGGCCTGCAGCTATATAATTTAGATTAATGAAACACCGCTTCAGTGGAAAGTCAAAGTTTCAGTTTCTATCTAAACTTTGACAGTTTCTGAACTTTGGGGTTTATAATTGCTTTCTTTAAAACAATATTTTGCGAAGGAAACTTCCCCGAGGAGTAGAGTGTTGATTGTTCATATCTTTAGTACAACATAAAAGCCAGAGTCTTCAAGTTGTGCAATTAATTGCGACATTATTGTGTAGGTCCACCCCGACGCTGAGAGGAAACAATGATGTAAAAACACTGTTTTCCCCCTCCCCACTTATAAATATAATAACGTTATTGGAAATATTATTAAAATTTATTACAATAGCCAAAATATGTACATAGTTATGCTATTTTCATTTATAGAATAACATCACGTAGGTGTTCCCCATCAATCTCCACACATTTTTCTAGTCTTTTCTAAAAATTTGCTATTACTCGACGGATCATGTACATTGGTGTTGCAGCAGCGTCATTCCTTATGCAGTTCTTTCAATCGGCAATGGTGTAACAAAACGTTAGCGCTTAAGGTTAGATCCGAAGACGGGGCATGCCATGCGGTATCACCAAAACGTAAGATGTCCCGGGAACAGTCCTCGTAAAACAGCCGTCAACACATTTGCCGTGCAAATAGTCGCTCCATCTTGTTGGTGCCATAAAGAGTTCACTTCTATTCTAGACTGTTACAATCGTAGAACTAAAACCTTCTGAATTATTTCCACGTATCGTTCTTTATTCACAGAACTATTGCACTAAGGCCCAAAACGTGCCACGCCGCATCATTTAGTTACTATGCAGAGGTCGTTGGTTTGGTGGATTTTCCTGGGATTCTCTTTTGACCTGAATTCTCTTTTGAGTGACGACAATTTCGAGTGTTTACATTTCCAGATAGCTCAAAATGAGGTTTCGTCATCAATGAGCTGCAACATGACAAAAATAAGACGTAATTCAGGATCGACAGGATTGAGTTTTTCCCGCAACTGTTAATTTGTAGGGACGAGATGTAAAATTCGTCGTAAACTTTTCTTTGAAACTCCTAAGGCGACAGATTGGTTCCTAGTTGATCGGTTTGGGCTTTGCAGTACATTTTCCGGAGTACGTACAGATAGATCTTGGCTTACGAGTTGGTTTCACTGTCTGAAATGTCCACTCACCTTTTAATAATATTCCGACAAAGAATATGACTAGGAAACATGGAAATTGTTACAAAATGTTGAACTGTCCACTGCTCCATGTTTACTAAAATATTATCAGGTTGTCTCTTTAATTGTTGTCACAAACAGTCTAAACAAAGTAACAGCTGTTTAAAACTGTTAGGTTAAATTGGACTACTCTTTATAAGTTAATGCTCATGTCCTGAACCCCTGAAATAGGTGTATTTATGAGTGTGTCTATGTCTTTGTGTATCTGGCGTACGTTTTTAGTGTAGGATATCAATTGAAATTCCTTTTCCTTATTCAAATATACTGTTAAAAACGTCATGATTTAAAGTTTAGAATTCTTCTCTGGATGACAATTTATAAAGTTTGTTTATCTCTAAGAAGTAAAGTTTTCCAATTACTTTCATATTTAAAGTATTATAGATTGTTTAAAAAGTAGTTGAGTTGAAATTCTACTTCTGGGAGGGGGACAGTCGACTAACTGCTCTTATTCAATAATAATTACTTTTAGTTGCAAATTTAACTTAATCTGAAACTGTGACTTATCAGTTTTTTTAATTACTTATCAATTTTTTTAAATTACTTATCCGTTATTTTACTTACTTAACTGTTTTTACTTATCTGTTTTTTAAAAAATTATTTATCCGTTATTTTACTTACTTAACAGTTTTTACTTATCTGTTTTTTTAAAAATTACTTATCCGTTATTTTACTTACTTAACAGTTTTTACTTATCTGTTTTTTTAAAAATTACTTATCCGTTATTTTACACACTTAACCGTTTTTACTTATCCGTTTTTTAAAAATTACTTATCCGTTATTTTATTTACTTAACCGTTTTTACTTATCGGTTTTTTAAAAATTACTTATCCGTTATTTTATTTACTTAACCGTTTTTACTTATCTGTTTTTTAAAAAATAAATTATCCGTTATTTTACTTACTTAACCGTTTTTACTTATCAGTTTTTTAAAAATTACTTATACGTTAATTTTACTTACTTAACAGTTTTTACTTATCCGTTTTTTTAAAATTACTTATCCGTTATTTTACTTACTTAACCGTATTTACTTATCCGTTATTTTACTTACTTATTCGTTTTATCTTACTTATCCAGTATAGGAAATATAAGTTAAGTTTGGTAAACTTAAAAAAAAAAATTTTGACTGATCTTCACGCTTCACGACTTCAAAAAAATGAAAAAATTATGTTTTATATGCCGTCCATCCGTCGCCATAGTCGTCTTTACGTATGATAAGATCATGGGAATTGGTATAGGGTACTATTTGTAATATAAAAGGTATGAAATGGAGAAAATAGGATGTGTTTGTACTAAATATTTAGTGAAGTAATACCTAACATGAAAGCCATGGAAAACTCGGTATTCCAAACTCTACCTGAAGTGCAGCGGGCATTCTATAGAATGCATGATTTCATACTTTGCCTACCAATTTAGGCAATTTATATAATGCCTAAATGATGCCCGTTAGGCCCTAACCCACGTCATGAAAGTCGTTATACGTAAACAAAATTACGAGGTTCAGAAACCAGTGTAACAACTGTTTTAAACAAACAGGTAAGATACCTTGGTCTATCCAAAACCAACTTTTTTTAACTTTAAATTTGGAGGATTTGCTTGTATTATACTGTATGATGGTGCAGGGTAAGCACTATGATGTCGCCCATCATAATTAACTTGTTTAGTTGTATTTCTTAGTAAACCTAATAGATATCGAAATGTTGGACTGACTTAGTTTGTGTGTAGAAATGTTTAAACCATTTTACAAATTTGTTAATTGAAAAATGGTTCTGTACATTAGTTAATGTCGGTCGATTTTGAATTTTTTTTTTTTAAAGGTAAGTTTTTCAATCAAACGCGTTGCGCGTTTTACATCACATAACAGTTCATTTGGTTGAAGCTCTAAAATACTAGTTTAATGATGTCAAAAACTTAAGGGGAGTTTTAGAAAATAAAATATTAACCTCGAAATTTAGATTGTGAAAACAATTTTACTAATCTTTATATGGTGATTATAAATGTGAAATTATAAATTTGAATTGACTTTGAAATTAAAATGGCAAACGTAATGGCAATTTATTTATAACAGTTGATGAATACATGTTTTTGATAAATCGTGCTATAATAGAATAGAGTTTTGATGAGGTTTGTATACATCTGTGGGGTAACCCTTCAAAATCCTTTTATCCACTACACAGACTGGCGGTCAACCAACGAGATTATAGTTTATACGGATGATGGTCAAATCCTTAACATCCTACTTAGTTTGATCATTGTTTAATATTTTTTAAGTATTTTTTTTCGATTTAAAATCGACTGATTTGTGGTTGTAAAATATAAAATATCCGATAAACAAGTCATTTATCATTGATTAAGTTAAGTTCATTTGATTTTAGAACATGTAAAACGGTAATTATTCTAAACTAAAACATAGAGATATTACCAATGTTTGACAAAACGAACAGGTTATGTTAGAATTTTTCGTTTCAGAACGTATAAAACTATTATTTGTAATTATAATATGTATATGCAAAGAATATTTGCCCTTTAGGATAGGTTAGGTTCCCAAATGATCATTGTCAACCGTAAAATGAACATACAACGAATATTTGGCTTCTAGGACAGGTTAGGTAAAGTTTTTTTTCCCTCTTCAAAACTATATAACGGTAATTTGTTACTGAAATATGGACATGGGAAGAATATTTGGTCTCTAGGACAGGTTAGGTTAGGTTAGTTTCTATTTGTTTTAAAACATGATATCAACATACAACTAATATTTGACGTCTATGACAGGTTAAGTTAGGCTATGTTATAATTTTAAACAATAATATGAACATACAACGAATTTTTGACTTTTAGGACAGGTTCTGTTGGTATTACAACTTACTAAACTATCATTTTAAACCATAATATGTATATACAACGAATTATTGGTGTCTAGGACAGGTTAGGTAGGCTCTGTTTGTTTTAAAATATATTAAATATTAATTTTAAACCATAGTATGAATATACAATGAATTGATGGCACCTAGGATGGGTTAGGCTTTGTTGGTTTTAAAACATACTAAATAAATCATTTTAAACTATAACCTGAAGGTAAAAGGAATATATGACTGTTAGGTTAGGCTTTATTTGATTTAAGACATAGTAAACAGTATGGTTTTGATCTATAATGTAAACAAACGAGTAGCATATTATCGTCACGTTTCGATTAGACCATTTTTAAAAGAAATTGGGTGTATTGTAAAAAACAATAAAGTTGCACACCAAATATTTGACGTGTATGATTAGTGATTTGGGTAAAAAAAAAAACAATAAAATAACAATCATAAAGCAATTAGATAAGAACTAAACCACCCCACCCCATACCTACCACCGTGCGCAGGAGACTAACATTGACAGTACGCGTTGTGACAGTGGGCCTACTACATCATGTTTTAAATGTTTTAAATGTATAAAGAACTTGTGTGTTTGTGATGTGTCGTGTGTTCGTGGTTTCTATTTTAAACTAAGACAACGGTAATACCCGCATAGAACTTGAAAATGGCTGAATAGCCGAAACGGCCGTAGTGAGATAACTACAGATAAATTAGACTATTGTGACGGTAAGTCTTATAATATATTTAATAAAATAACACTAATTTTAAATTATGATATGACCATGCACCAAGTGTTTAGCGTTTAGGACAGGTTATTTTAATTTTTATATACATTAAACTGTAATTTTCTAACTAAAATAAAAACTTGCATCGGATTAATTAAACTTCTAGGGACAAATTAGATTAGTTTCATTTAATTTTAAATATGTTACACTGTAATTTTTAATTGTAATATGAGTGTACAATAGACGTCTAAGACAGGTTAGGTTAGGTTTATTATGTTACACTGTAGTTTTTAATTGTAATATGAGTGTACAATAGACGTCTAGGACAGGTTAGGTTAGGTTAGGTTTATTATGTTACACTATATTTTTTAATTGTAATATGAGTGTACAATAGACGTCTAGGACAGGTTAGGCTAGGTTAGGTTTATTATCTTACACTGTAATTTTTAATTGTAATATGAGTGTACAATAGACGTCTAGGACAGGTTAGTTTAAATAAAATTATTTAATCATCATTTTAAACTTAAATATGCAACAAATATTTTACATGTAAGAGAGGTTACGTTCATTTAAAAAATTTTTAAATCTAATTAACTGCTATTTTTGACAATAACAGTCATACAAGTTGATGCTTTGAGATGATATGTTAGATTTATTTAAAAACATAATAAACAAAACAGTAAATGTCCAATATAACATGGACATGAACGAATGAATTGTCAATTTCATAATAACAATAGACGTCAAATTGACGCCTACGACAGGTTAGGTTACGGTATTTTTATTTTAAATCAATTTAATTGGGAATTTTATATTATAATAAACTATAACTTGTACATTTCGTCTAGGGCAGTTTAGGTTAGGTGTTTTAAAACAAATTAAAGTTATTTTTAATGACTGACCTTTTGACCTTCAAATCCATTTCTGACTTGCCATTGAAGAGTAATAATACTTGAAAAGTCATTTCAAGATAACTTTGGAATAGAATGGGGATGGATCTGCACTTGATAGTTAATTTTAGTCAAGATTGAAGATAAGTTAATGTAAAATTTGAATTATTACGGTACTTAAACGTACGGGACCAGGTGTAGATGATTGACAGGCGAAAGTTTTATGACAGGACCTTTCCAATTAGTTGACTGACCTTCTGCAGGCAATATTAATCTCATCTTTCCTTTGTAGTTAAAATATTTGCCGCATTTGTTATAAGAATTTAATAAAATGGACGTGCAATATTGTGGGTTGGTAGTACTGGGATGAAATCGATCAATGGAACCGTTTTAAATTGTCAGTATTACCATTGAATTTATATCTAAGTATGTCTAAAAGGTCCTGGAATGAGGAACCATTTTTTGAAAATTGGACTATACCTATTAGTCGAATTAAACTATCTTATTTTGTACAATCGAATAATGTAAGCTCCAAAAATGGACTATAAAGGGTAAATATCGACTTTATTAAAAAAATTTGAAGTCATTCTCAATATTTAAAAAAAAATATAACTGTTTACGAAATAGCGACTGTTTCAAATTATTGAAAATTTAGATTTTCAGTCATAACCAAAACTAAAGAATGGAAACTCACTTCCTGGTTCGACAGCCCTGCTAGACGGCTTTTAGGTAGCGTGATGTGTGAAACCCCGTCGCCGTAGTTGTAGCATTCTTAACCAGAGTTCGCTACCAGTTCCTCATGATGCTGGGTCAACACCGTACATTTTTGAATGCCCTCTCCCCTCTGGGAATTGAGCCAGGAAGCTCTTAAAATATGCTATCAAAAAATTAAAGAAAAAAAATTATATATTTGTTTTTAACCTAACCTAACCTACACACGAATTTGTTTTAACTATTCCAGTTCCGGCTTTCACAAATGAAAACTATAATATAAGAAATTTCTAACCTAACGATTTTAGTACTGTTTTGTATCTAAAACGTTCATATAGTTAATGGTTTTTTTAAAGTATCAGATCATTTTAAAATGTGATGTGGAGTTATGTAACAAATATTTAGATTTACTTTTGGTAATTTCGACTTTTGCTTCCTGGAGGGTAGAGAGGATGGGGTGTGTGAAAAAAGTTATTTTCACCTTTTTCTAATACTTTAGATCTAGGACTATTAGACGGCTTTACCGTTGATTATTGTGTGGTCAGCACATCGAATTCCCGTCGCAGTTCTTATAGCATAGTTCTCTACCAATTGTAGATTCTAAAGTTCTAAATACCGTACTTTTTTGCAACCTCGAGAACCTTTTACAAACTCTTAAATAACAGAGTCCTAGATGCTAAACATGAGGAATTTTTTTTTTACAAAAGTACTATTTTAAGAAAATTTTAAGGATGTTTCTCCTTATGGCAGCTACCCCCAAATTTTAAGTTATCGAAAAAATGTAACTCATCTTCAGATTTGGGAAAAATATTCCTGCATAGACTACTAACTTTGATTAAGAGCGGCACTATATAAGAGGTGTAGAGCACTGCACAACCAATACACGCCAGACATTTTTCCAAAAACGTTTTATAATGTGTTTTTCTTTAACTCACTATGGTTGATAAGGTCCACAGATAGACTATTTATTGTTTATGCGGGTTGCATTCTGTAACGTTGATACTCTGTGAAGGGGCTCCGTATAGTAAGTTACAATCTATCTTGTACTTTTAATTAAAAAATTGTAGATTACATTTTTGCTATACGTGCGCGCCTGTGAGTATAATGTGAAATACTAAAACTATAATTTAATCTACGAATATAAGTCCATAATGCGTTTAATTTAAAATGTTATTAATTTTTATGTAATTCATATATTATTAAATAAATATATATTTAATAAATACATTCCTACTTTTTAATCAAGAGTTCTATGACTAAAAAGTAAAAAAAATAAATTTTAAAACGCATGGGACGCCCCTTGCTTTTATTAGGCATGCATGAATTTTTATTAAAAGTTGTAGTATTGAATGAAAACTGTAGTAGTACATGATAATCAGATTACCGAGTAATTTATTCCATCTTCAAATTATTTTAACTTGTTATTTTTAATTCAACATTAAAAAAAATCATATTTTAAATATTTTTAGAATTTTATTTATTATTTAAAAAAGATCCGTAAAAAACTCGACACGGATTTTTCGACCGTCACACAACTTTGTCTTTTTGAGGAAGTAAAACAGCAATAGTTATTCCAGTCATGTTATTTCAGCGGACCCCGTTCATTTCAAATACAATGTTCTTTCGTTGATAATCTCTAAGATTATCTAAATGTACTAATTAAAGAACAGCTGGCCCGTTTTGACCATACATTACCACTCGGGACAAATCATACTTAGAGCATGCGCGTTAATGTGAAAGTTATTAACCTTGAAGGTCACGTGATTGTCATTAGCTGTCCGGACGTAGACGGATGATGATGTCTTCCAGTTCCTCCCTTCAACGCGATACCGAAATTGAGAGTCTGGGTTTAATTTCCACCAGTCGTGTAAACCGCCTTTTGAAAACACCGTGGATGCAATGTAACCGTTATATTGGCAACGGCGATGATCCTGTTCAAAGCTAAGGAAATCTTCCATGATTCCTGTAGAAGAAAGGGGATAAAACCCCTACTTTTAATAAAAACACGACCATAGCCCCAAGCTTCTCTGAATAGACTGAGATCAAAGGTTATATTATACAGTTTGTTTATTTGATATTTTATTTCAGAATAATTTTCTAAAGAGACTGGGTGTAGGGTTTCTATGAATGTATTTATAAGTGTAACTATTTACATACATCAAGGAGTTGGTGCTTCAAATGTACGCAGAAACAGTAAATTTGGATAACATTAAATCACAAAGGTTAGGTTTGAGTTTATGGTTTAGCACTTTAGGAATATTCTTTTACTTGTTGTAGCAAGAAACGTTTTGGTCATCATTGCTTTATAAAACAAAAAATAAATACCCCCTTACCCTTGATTTGTTTCTTCTTTTTGTAGATAATGAAACCGAGTAACTCTTACTGGCAAGAGACCAAAGATATTTGGAGTTGTATCTCTTTCCCCCCTTGTTGTTTAAAAGTAAAATACCTTTCGGTCATCATTGCCTTGTAAGAAAGGAAGAAAAGAACAAAAAATAAATACCCCTTACTCTTGATTTGATTCTTTTTGTTGTTGTAGACAATGAAACCGAGTAACTCTTACTGGCAAGAGACCAAAGATATTTGGAGTTGTATCTCTTTCCCCCTTGTTGTTTAAAAGTAAAATACCTTTCGGTCATCATTGCCTTGTAAGAAAGGAAGAAAAGAACAAAAAATAAATACCCCTTACTCTTGATTTGTTTCTTCTTGTTGTAGACAATGAAACCGAGTAACTCTTACTGGCAAGAGACCAAAGATATTTGGAGTTATATCTCTTTCCCCCCTTGTTGTTTAAAAGTAAAATACCTTTCGGTCATCATTGCCTTGTAAGAAAGGAAGAAAAGAACAAAAAATAAATACCCCTTACTCTTGATTTGATTCTTTTTGTTGTTGTAGACAATGAAACCGAGTAACTCTTACTGGCAAGAGACCAAAGATATTTGGAGTTGTATCTCTTTCCCCCTTGTTGTTTAAAAGTAAAATACCTTTCGGTCATCATTGCCTTGTAAGAAAGGAAGAAAAGAACAAAAAAATAAATACCCCTTACTCTTGATTTGATTCTTGTTGTTGGTGTAGGCAATGAAACCGAGTAACTCTTACTGCCAGAGGCCAAAGATATTTGTATTTTGATCTCTTTTTTCCCTTGTTGTTAAAAGATAAAAAACCTCTCGGTCATCATTACCTTATAAAAAAAAGTAAGAAAAGAACATAAAATAAATCCCTCGAATCCTCTAATTATAGGGTGTGATAAGAAAAAAAAATAGTCAAGAGAGATCTGATAGGAAAAGTGAAAGAAAGGGATCTAACCCAATTCTACACGAAAAAAGGTATAGATCCAGCTAAGTCCCTACTAAATCGCCAAGCCTACTACAAGATGTTTAATAGCTATTGGTTCATAAATCGTGTGTTATTCAACTTAACAGACTAAATTAGGTAAATATTTAATTAGCTTCTAATAGTACCAACTCTTTACTATGACAAATTAGAAAGTTTATTTTAAAAATTAATTTCTAACTTTGACCTCCCGACAAAATGTGATTTTTTAATATTAGCAGTTCCGGGAGTGCCAAGCTATCAAAACGTGTGACGTAACTGGAGATGTTTTATTATATACGCGGACTATTAGGACCTAGCTGACTTCAAGAAAGTAATGATCTGCTCAATGACTTGGTTGAGAAAACGTTTATCCTACTGGATAAGACTTCTTTATTTACTGGATAAAAATTTGCAAATTTCTATTCTGCATGTAATGGAAAACCCTCTCTTCAACGTCGGACGGACGACTTTTCGAAATTGATCGTTTCGTTTTCTTGAGGTCACGAAACTTAAAATAACACAGAGGTCGAAATTTTTTATGTTAACTTTTTTTCTTCGAATAATTGGTAAATAAAATACTTTTGATTATAAAATGTATTATTGAACTTATATTTTTCATTTGAGTATTTTTATATTCAAAAAATCGATTTAAATGTTATTTAATACATTCTTGTTTATCTATAGTCTTATTATAAGGTATGTTCATAATGGCAATTACCACTGCATGACGCCACTGCGTGTTCTCCAGGTAAGAGCTCTTGTCTAGGATAGACCGCATTGCAGCTCCGACATTTCTTTCATGTGCCCTCTATTATATGCACAAACCACATGAGTGGTACACAAGTGGTGACAGCCGGGCACTCTATGTATGTTCCCCTCTCATACTGTAGGTTTACCCACATGCTTATATGTACAGGTATTGATTGCATACCGTAAAATCAGTTCGCTTCCTCGCAAACACTCCTCTTTGCTTCATTTACACAGTTTAATGGAAAATGAGACAAGAATAATTAAGGTCACAATTTAAGACTCTGATCTCTATAAGTATTGGTAATCATCTAAATTTTTTTTTTGACCTAACTTCGCGTTTCATGGCCTCAGAAAATGGAAAACGTTATTTGAGACATGACGTCGTTGTCGTCTGTAAGCACGATAGGTGCCACAAACATTAAGGAACATCAAATTTGGTTTAGGAGACTATAGTTTCCTCTTATACAACCACCATTGAAAGTTTCCAAATGGCGTACATTTTAAACAGTTTTTTATTCGTATCTTGTGTGTTAGTCCAGTTATAACACAATACAAATTTGAAGATTTAAATTCTGCGTGTAATTGTACCAACAACACTTCTCTACCATGAAAAATTGCGTAGTCATTGTTAAAAATGTAATTAAAAAGCTGACCTTCCAAGGAAATGTGATATTCGAATAGTTACGACTGTAAGAAGAGTTTCAAACAAACTAACCATACTGATCCCACAAGACTCAAGGATACAACTTTGAATACTGCAGTTGGAGCATATTCTTGTATTACATTGTACAATCGGGCTGGGTAAGTACTATGATTTACCCGTCAACATATTTTAGTTTTTTGTCCGATAGAGTTTTTCTGTTTCTTTCGGCGCCAGTATTCTTTCATACCCTGGATTTTTCTCGTTCTCTCTCTCTCTCTCTCTCTCTCTCTCTCTCTCTCTCTCTCTCTCTCTCTCTCTCTCTCTCTCTCTCTCTCTCTCTCTCTCTCTCTCTCTCTCTCTCTCTGCCTTTATTATCTGTTTTGGGGATTTGTGTGTTATCAGATCTTTTACATCTTATATCTCCTTCCTTAATCAGTTTCTATCTGGGAATTGAACCCAGGACTTTTGGCCTTACGCGCCAATGCTCTACCAACTGCTCTATCTTAGTCGCTTCCCAGTATAGGGGGTACACTCTCTCCTGACTTTACTTTTGCTGCAATTTTCGAGCAGTCAGTATTAATTACTTTGTTATAAACAACATTGAAATTAATAATTTATTTATAATACGGTATAAAAAAAAACGGTATAAGCGTTTTAATCCACAAACCATTTATCCTCGATCGCGTCATGATTCACATTTGTGGATGAAGCGGCAAAATTTCAGCCTTATTTAAAAGTAAAAGAATTTTTATTTTCGATTTTTATTTATTTTTTTACTATCGCAACCCATAATAACTTTATTTCTACACTGATTTGGTTGTCGAATGTTTTCATTTTTATTTTCTAGTTTTAACACGTGATAACGAAAGTTGATTTATACTCTCGAAACGTCATGTATTTCTTTATACACAAATAATGGCAATAGTCGGATTAAACCATATTAATATAAATTTTTAAATTAGAATTTTATTTATTTCTCACAGACTTTATGGAGATAATTAAAATGTGGAAGGCGTTCAATAATTACTAACCTTGAAACAACTCTAAAACTTTGTACTATTTAATAATATCCTACTTCAAGCAGGAGATTTGATGGAGCTTCGATATCTTTTTCATGCAGGCATTTCATATATCAGGTAGATAACAATATTTTATTTGTTTGACGTCATAACATTTATAAAAGTAAATAAGAGAGTTCGCTAACGATGAAAAGCGTGGACATTTTTGTACAAAGTCTTCCTTGGTAGACCACAGAACTTCGGATTTGAAGTATTTTGTGAAATTCGTAGGCTCTGAATGCCATGGACTTTTTGTTCTGCTACACCGGATAAATTACTGCTGATAATAGACGGTGTTTTTTAATTTGATTTTTTAATGTAGAAGCCTCATCATTGTCGTTTTTTGTTCGCATTTGTTACTCCCGTAATATTTTGTCGGTTTGATCTACAGTTCGTAAAACTCCAAGACATTTTCGTTCTGGTACATCGGATAAACTGCTTCCGAACTAAAATTTTAAATTCTTGAAATTCCAGCCCCCTTATCAAATTCAATTGGCAATGACAAATCTCCTCTCCAACCACACACCGGTAGTCAGCTGACATAACCTACTGGTAAAATATATTGCGGAAAATTACACGCTTCGATTCATAACTCACGATCCTGCTGGAAAGTGAGTTGACCTCAATAATAATAATAAGTTACACCTAATACATCGACTGAGCGTGAGGTTTTGTCATGTTATCGTGTACAGACCTACATACCCTTGTTCACTCCTACTGACTGCATGTTACTAAGATGAAGACATGAAAACCTACATTCCTTATGGAAAGATCTTTATCTCTGTACAGATATTACGACATGTTCACTCTAGTTTCTTCATTAACAGTGATCATAACAGCATCGTTTGCTTCCATATTGTTTGACGAGGGGGTAATACATTGTAGTTTATGTATTGGCATTTTATCAGTTGTTCTATTTATTTAATTTGAAATGTTTATTGTCTTTGAGCATTAAAGTCTTTTTGCAAGTAGTTGTAACAGATGTTAACAGTTGACTGCGATTCTATAAAGATATATTCAAAACAGTTCTTTTCTTGTAGGTACTATCTTCGAAATTAGCATCAATCGATTTTTAAAACTTGTTAAATTAAAAAAACACGCCATCATGGTACTTACTCAACTCCAACGTACAATCTAATGCAAGCAGATCCTCTAAATGTAAAAATAAATTTAGGGGATCACCGAAAGTACAAAATCTAGAAGTCGTCTAAACATTTTAATAAGAAGAGGATCATGTGATATTTCGTTAACACCGGCTTTTTACGCTAAAAAAAATAGTGCAATTGGAATTATAAAGGATTCCTTATTAATTTAAATTCTACTAATTTCGTAGTCTCACTTTAACAACATTTCCAGTTCAAAAAATGGATATTAGAACTTTTACTTGCGATATTAGGCATTTTATTGAGAGGTAGTCTAAGAAATAAATCTTAAGTCTAAGAAATAAATCTAAGAACTAAATACAGGTTGATTGTTATTTTACAGTTTATTAAAATAGATGTGCTAGTAAAAAACGATTCTAGCGCGTATTTTTTTGTAAAATTTAAAACCCTGTCGTTTTTGATAAGATGGAACTTTTGAGATCCGGTTTGAGGCACTGTGCTCTCCTTTAATTTGATGTACATATCGACCTATGCTCTCATTTAAGATTTTCTTCGGACTTCCTGTAGGCCGTCCGCCATTGGAGTTGGAGAATAAGTCAGCGCATCAAAACTAACGTCCAATATGGATATGCGGAGTTTTATTTTTTTTTTTTAACTTAAAACATATTAAAAAAAAGTAGGGAGGGGGAGGGACTTAAAACTCACCCTATATATTGTACAAGGTAATTTATATTTTATTATAATTTTGTACAATCTAGTATACTATTTGAGTATTTAATAACTAAACTAACAATTACATTTTTTTTTTGTTACAGGTAGGTTGGATATGTTGTACTGCGTCTGCATATTCTCTGTACACGTATGTATACAGTTTGAACAGTAGCCAAGTCTACAATTCAAGCTAACGTCTTCTTTTATGTTATAATTTTAAAATTATTGCATCATTTTAAGTTTATCTAAATACAATTAGCAATTTATGTTCCCTCTTGCAGAAGTTTTTTTCTTCTTTTAGTATTAGGACACAATCTCTTGGTTATGATGCCTTTATAAAAAAAACGAAGAAAATATCAAATTAAAACCCCTAGCACTTGATTTTTACTAATAGCGTCAGAATCTAGAAGAGAATGAGAGTTGGTCGAGAGAGGCCTGATAGAAAAGATGAAAGAGAGGGATCTAACCCAAGATTACATGAAAAATGTGTAAATCCAGCTAGGTACTTCGGGGTTACTCCATTTTTAAATAGTTTTTAAGTTTAATTTCCAAACTTTATAGTTAAGTTGTTCAACGTTTCATAAAGCTGAGAATACAAACACAAATATGACAAAGTATTATACCTTAATTTTCCGTCAGTGAACTTCTTTTTCTTTAATCTTGACGCGTTTCGAAATTTATCCCATCATCAGAAATTCCCTCTATGTATGGAGGTCGTCAAATGGAGGCAACAAATCCAACTATGCGCGTCATTTAATTGACGAAGACCATAGCTACTCGGACTTTGACAGCAATTTAAAACCTATTAAGATTTGCAGTAAAAGTAAATTTATGAATGCCGTAGAAGAATATGAAATCTACAAGGCTTTTAAAATATTAAATTCAAATAATGAACACCGATTATTGAACGACCAACTGAACTTTGATTCGAATATCCTGTATGACGCAGCAATAATAATTCAGAACGCCCGAGGCATATCATAGTTTTTTGTGTGTTGTTTAACAACGGACAACCAGTGCATATCCGGGAGCCGTAGGATACACATCTACAGACTGTGTTTTTAAATGTGTTGTGTGTTATGTGTATGTGTTTGTATATTTAACGTTTTGACGACCTCCATCCATAGAGGGAATTTCTGATGATGGGATAAAAATCTCGAAACGCGTCAAGATTAAAGAAAAAGAAGTTCACTGACGGAAAATTAAGGTATAATACTTTATTATATATATATTAGTGACTTGGATACTAGAAAAATGAATTCATTACAAATATAACATAAAGCTGAGAATAATTTCACAAATACATGGAGTGAAATTAGTCTTGTGGGATGGACGTTTCGTAGTCTCAAATGTCAGGTTTCTTTTTATGAGATCTGATTGTAATTCCAATTTTTGTAGAATTTTGCTAAATAAAATCTTTTTTTTTTACTTATCCAGTATACGAAAGTGACGTCGTCGTTCTCATCAACGAAAGTACGGTAGCGGCTGCAAAACTTAAGATTGAAACATGATTTTCAATAGGGTTTATATTAAAGTCTGTTTAAAATACAGATAAATCGACTTCAGGTTTTTGTTCACATCTCGCGTGAAATAACACACTAAATTAAATAAGTACTTGTATATTTCAATTCTACATGTAATGATACCAACCCCACAACTGCACGATGACAAATAGCGAAGTTATTGTCAAAAATGTAATTTCAACCCTAACCTCCTAAGAATATGTGATTTGTATAGTTGCCATGTCACCGATTCGTGCTTAGAGATCGGTGGTTCATTCACATATGTACAGCTTCGAGGCACGCCATAACCGTGACACTGACATCAGAGAAGCGGAAGGAGACTTTAATACACATCTACGACTTTAGAAAGTAGTTATATACACAGTTACGAGGTTCGGAAACTCGTCTAAACGCCGTTTTAAACAAACTTGCACTACGGGGTAAGAGTCCTTGATCTACCAATACAATTTAATGACTTCGGGAACCGAAAACGTGACACTCCGTGTCGATGGTATTAGCGGTCATAAAAATTAAAATGGATAAATATTGTTGTAGGTGACAATAGTGTGCTTATATAGAACCGTATTGAAATTCAGAAAAATCGAATTGAGGATGTCAAATTAGCTGCCATTTTTTTCGTATCTCGTGTTATTACCCACTAAATTAGATAAAAATTTGCAGTTTTCAATTCTGCGTGTAATGGTGCCAACCCGACATTTCGAAGTTATTGATGTAATTTTGTTCTGACCTGCCAATAAAATGTGATTCGTATAGTTACGAAGGCCGCTTCACCGACACGAGCGTAGCGAGTGGAGGTTCCTTCACACAACATGTATTGCTTCTTAACCCAAAAGCCTGAATAAACGAGGTTCAGGAAACAGGTGTAACAACTGTTTTAAACAACCCTTACCCTATGATGTACCTGGACATTACATTAAAATGATCTGATTGTACTACATTGTATGATGGAGTTGGATAAATAGCACAACATCAATGCTTTATCCCGGGAAACCTGGTAACTTTGCACTGGGTGCCGGGGCAAAAGGGAGTTGAGGGTAATGAGAAGGACGTCAAAGTAGATAAACTGTATCAGAGTTTGTAGAACTAGAGCGCCAGCTGTAGGAATATCCGTGTGTCTGGTAAGATGGCCATAAATAGGTGGGTTCATGCAAAACACCAACAAAGATGGGGAAGCCTTAAGGAGCACAACCATAGAAAATTATTACTTGGACATCCCTTCATGTAATCCTGAAAAGACAATAATGACCCGAGGTAGGGGACAACTCAGACAAATACGGGACACTGTGATCTGAGAGTGCATTTGCACAGGAGCCCATGATGGCGAATCTGTGTGTAGACTGTGCGGGAAGGATGAGGAGACCGCAGAGCACATAATTTTAAAAATTGTGAGGCCTTGACCAATAGGAGACGAAATGTTTTACTTTCCAAATTCCTGGGAAAATAACGCTGGAAGAGCTAGTTAGTGGATTTTTTAGACTCGTAAGGTGTACAAAATTTGATCAGCTTGAATGAGGAGGCTTTAGTTCACATCTGACGCGTTTGAAAAAAACCTTGAACCTCCAAATTAAATCAATCAATCAAATACCATAATGGCATTCATCAACAAGTAAGTAAAATAGTAGGCCTATGATTCAGCAATACAGTTTTGATAGTATACACATATTTTTCTACTATTCCTTACTGACCATTTAAAGACCATGTTATTACAAAATCATAACCTCAACCACAAGAAATCGAATCGTATCGATTGCCATGACTGATTCCGAGTTACAGTATTGTGGTAACTTTGGTAAAATATACCTTGTATATAGGTAACTTTGAAAGTGACACTTTGTGTTGAGAGATCAGTAGTTTGTCATGGATATATACAGGGTGATCATGCCAAGATGGTCACCATCAGGATTTCAAAATCTAAAAGACGCAAACAAAAACTCATAATGGGAAACATTCCGATATTTTTGTGTGGGATTTGAAAATATTCGTAGTTTTTAAATATGACTGTCAAGTTAGTTATTTTTATAACAATAGCAACATAATGTTTTTGGATAGAACACAAATATTAAGAATTTTTTTTATCATTATCAATGATTGCGAGGACTGGTTATATTAATAACTTTTTTACTTTTGTTTTTCTGCTCCTATTTCTGCTCCGTTTCGCCTATTTGTCAGCGATTAACAAACCTCTTGATTTTTGTTAATGCAGTGTCACGTGTTCGTGCGAAACTTCATAACCAACAAGAAAAAAGAAACAAAGAAGGACTGTGAGTAGAAAAAAAAGGTAAATAAGTTATTAACTGTTTTATCCTTGGGTAAGTGGTCTTGAGTTAGATCGTTCTCTTTAGTATTGTCTTTCAATTCTCTCTAGATCAACTCTTCTTCTCTTCCAACCTTAGAGTCTTTATTTTAAACTTTTTCATTAGTAATGATCACCAATAGGGTTTTCGTCTTAAAAAAACAAGGAACAAAAATAATATTAAAATGCATCTATGATATAAAACTTAATCTTTGAAGTGTGAAGGAAATATCTCAGCCTTTGTATTTATGACACACAGTCTTAGTCAAGTCACCCATAGTATGACACCCCACGTTGACAGTATGACAGAAAGCGTCACGATCGTAAACCCTACTTGGACAACAGATAAAGAAGCCCGCCGAAGTGTGTAAACTGCTTAGATGTATCAATGACGGAGGGATATTTGCTTACAAAGGGAGGAGTATTCCTTGTTCTTACGGACGATTAGTCGATATCTTGGGCTTTGGTAGTAATGTTTTAAAATATTCCTATAATACGCATGCGCCGATTGAAGCTGAAGGAAATAATGTTTTTAGGTTAGATAATAGAAATGTAATGGAATTGTAACACTGAGTATCTATTTTTTGTTGTTTCTTTTTTTTCTCTCTTTTGTAGGTTAAGTCAAGTACATATGAGCGACATATGAGTACATAGGTGTATAGTTTAACATAGTAAAGACCATGTCAAAAAAAAATCTTAAATTAGTCTTTTGCAAATCTAGAATTTAAATCATTTAGTTAGCGATATCATTCGCGAAATTTAAAAATAATTTACATCTGTACAATTTTTATGGTAAAATAAAGTTTTTGTCGAATCGTATAGGCTTCGGTGACGTACCACAACAATAAAACCTAACCTAACCTAATCAACCTAGTAGTCGAGTTAAAATAAAAAATTTAAATTGTTCTGTCCTTTCTTGGAGGGCGGGTGGGGGTGGGGGTGACGTAAGATAATTGTGCAGTTTCATTGCGTAGTGCAGGAAGTGTCCATAATAATTATACAGTATTTCACTAATAAGCCACAGTTTGTGTATTTATATACCTGGTGTCAAAAAGTCCCAGTACGGTTAAGCAACTTTTAAACTGTTGAATTTTTCAAAGTTATTCGCCCTCCAAGTTAATTACGCCATTCGAGTTTGAATTATAATTTTAGGGGTAATGCAAATTTCTGATCTAAGTAGAATAAACAGTAAAGTTTTCTCTGATATAATTTTGTCTCATTATTTTCTTAGTATATTTTGAAGAAATTGAATTTTTTTTTAAATATTTGACTGGGCGCCATTTTGAAATGATGATGGCGACACCTAGTTTGCGCAGTTATTTTATAATAAACAAGACCTTTAAAATAAGTTATGTACTCTATGGGGAATTACTCATTTGAAAATTTTGAGCTGCCCCAAAAACCCCATTTTGTAGTGGGATTGAATATTTACTCAATAATACCAAAATGTGTTGTTTTTTATACTAAAAGAGATTTATAAAATTTTAACTTTCTACCTTTTAAAATTATTTAACCGTTCACAAAGATTTTTTGACACTTGGTATATAGACCTAGATTACACATGCTTGAAAAAATTTGTAGATTATAATTACTTATGCATAAAATCTTGCATTACTTAAGATGTTATTTTCTTAAGTTATTCGAATTTCGTTTAAATACCGTACTTTTAAAATATGTAATTTTTTATGTTTTTTATTAAAATTAATATAGAGTAAAAAAATATAATAAAATAAAAAAATTAAATTTTTTATTTTTTTATTGCCATCCTAAAGAAAAAAACCCTTGAATATTTGAAGGGACCAAACATCCTTTATAATAAGTAGTGTCCAAAAACTTTCTTTTTCATTAATAGATTAATCATTCTAATAAAGAATGTGTTTGAAGATTCGCAGACTTGTTTATTTACTACAATAAGTATTTTTTAAATCATAAATACAGTGTTAATATTGCAAAAAGAAAGAATATAATGTATGTAATGAATTTAAAAAAATTAATATTTCAAAATAATTTTCCTCCTTCAAAAAATAATATTTTCCCATGTACTCTGTGTCAGAAAGAGAACGATCCTTATGAAGTATGTGGGGATCAACGTGCTAGATATTAAACACATAAATCTAGGATGACTGGGTTACATAACCACTCCACTTCATGCCACACGACGACTACGTGTTACGTGCTAGTAATTGTACCTAGAGGACTAATTAACTTGATCCTCTACAGGTCTAACCTCAATGTCGTATTGGAGTAACGGTTTTGTAAACTTCTCGTCACCAAGACTGTCTCATGAATCCTCGATAGTTCATTAGTGTACAGCATGTATCGACTAGTAGGAAATTATAATATATATATACAGGGTGGTGTAAAATTACACGGCAATATATCTTTAAATTGACGGACTTTTAAAATGTTTAACGTCGAATATCTCGTAAAACATTACCAAAACAAAACATTTATAAGAAACAAAATTTTGTTTTTTTATCGATTTTTTTGTAGGTCAAAGAATAATCGAACTTTCGACAAAGGACACCCAAGATTAGCTTAAAACAAAATATAAATTTTAATAATTGTTAATACAGTAATAATATTATAATTCATTCCCCAGAAATAAGCCAAAATTTTTTATGTTTTTCTTAACAGTTTCAAAATGGCGACTGGAGTTGTAATATTGGTTTCAATATTTTATTGTTTTTTGACGACAACTTGTTTAACCTTTATCCTGCAAAACAAATATTTATTTTCTTCTTTTTTTGTTAAAAGAAGATCTTTTGTTTCTTGTAAATATTATTTAATTTTAACGATTTTCAATATATTCTATTGTCCGCCATTTTAAAAATGTACAAAATAAAGTTTTGGTTTTCTGGTAAAAAAAGTTTTAATTATACCAAATCATCAATAAATATCCAACACATTTTTAAACATCCAAAATTATGTTTTTATTTTTATTTTATTTATTTTTTGTAAAATTACAAGATGGCTATCGAAGGGAAACGAAGCGTTCTTGATGCTTGCGTGCGTGCGTGCGTGCGTGTGTGTACGAGTGCTTTTTATAATTTTTAGTTCTAAAATCAGCTCCCAAAATTTAAATTACTGTATATTCAACCAGTTAAACACAGACATAACCTAACTACAGACAGTTTTAGGTTAAACAAAACTTACATTTAATAATAAAATGTTTACGTTTATGTGGGATTAAAATATACAGTAGACGTAGGTAACTCTCTTATTTACTAAAGACGAGAAATATTAGAAGATCCCTTCTTGCATTGCTTTTGTATTATAATTCCCCAGGACCTAATCTTGCTTTGTTTTTCTCTATACTCCGCGCCAAAGCTGGTGGCGGCTGAGGGATTAGGACGGCCGGGTCGGTGAGCCTACCCCCAATTAGACCGCGCTCGACCGCTTCGGGCCTTGGTCATTAGTCACCTACTGGGTTAAAAGTGCAATCGGTACAGCTTTTTTAATTAGTCAAATATTATAAAAGTAACTACATATTTGTAGTCTACATAGAATTACAAGAAAATTAAGTCTAAACACGATGTAACTGCGATATTGTAAAGTATTTGGTTTATAGAAGGAAATAAAAATAAATAACAGTCAAGTTTAAAAATGGTGTAGACATATATTTTAAAAGTTATCTAAAAATTACATGTATTTACAAAAATATTTACAGTAAGAGCTTTTAACAACCGATATTTGTAAAATCTTCTTTTACGAAATGTGCTCCTACGATGCTGAAGGCGAAAACGAACCGATCGGGACATTAACTGTTTATTGACTGACGGAAAATAAGTCATACAGGACGTTAACCTTTGGACCGGGGATGCGAAACCAACAACAGTGGAATGTGAGTCATTCCACCCAGTGAGTCATCTGAGTTCAGGCCCCTTCTGTCGTCTATATAGGGTAGAAGTGTGTCTTATAAAAATACAAGAAGTGCGCTGGCTAAAGCATATATATGCAAATCCGAAATAAATATATTTGTTTATAAAAGCGAACCGAAACTCAAACCGCACTGATAGTGTAAATTATCGGAACACAATAATAACCGAGTACAAAGTCTACAAGGTTTTTTTTTTACAAGTTTGAAAACTTTAAAATATGTTATCTGATATACACTACAAAACTTATAATGTATTATGTAATTAAAATCTATTACAGAAAAATCTTTATCTTCTTCAGGAAACCTTTTAAATCCCGTTTAAACCAAATACTTTACAATATCGCAGTTACATCGTGTTTATACTTAATTTTCTTGTAATTCTATGTAGACTACAAATATGTAGTTACTTTTATAATATTTGACTAATTAAAAAAGCTGTACCGATTGCACTTTTAACCCAGTAGGTGACTAATGACCAAGGCCCGAAGCAGTCGAGCGCGGTCTAATGGGGGTAGGCTCACCGACCCGGCTGTCCTAATCCCTCAGCCGCCACCAGCTTTGGCGCGGAGTATAATTCCAGGAGAGAATCCACGACTATTGTTGTCCCTCCCTCTCATAATGTAAGCACAGTTTTCCCTTGTACAATGAAATATTGCTTCACTGAAAACCCTGTAACGTAGAACCATAGCATACCATGTGTAATAAATGTGTGTGGGGACATTTCGAGATGAAAATATGAAACAATGATGGTAGATGGAGCGGGTTTTATGTTAATACAACACATGTTGGTTTTGTTTTGAAATAAAATCATGTGTTTCTAGTGTGTCATTTTTTAGACTAGTTGAGGTTTTACTTGTATTCGAAACAGTACTAAATGATTTACGCATACAGACCTGATTTTTGTGAAGACGCAAATATATTTGTACGCAGTTACATTTGAGCACAGTTGTATCAAAATTGTTATAGTGGGTTTTAAGGAAATTAACATTTTGTTTGTTGTAATGAAAATACGAAAAAAATGACGTAGATGCAGGGATTTTTATGTTAAAACAACACATGTTATTTTTTTTGTTGAAATACTAGTACCGGAAAACAAATTAATTAATTTTTAAAAGCTGTTATTTTTATGTTTTTGATTAGTTGAAGTTTTATTTTGTGTTGAAAACTGTTCCAAATATACAGATTAAAGCATGCTTTTTAATATTGTATTGAAATGTTGTAGACATTTTTTTTTTATAAGGTGATGACTGAAAAGTTTTAATCAACAAGAAAAAAGAAAAGGGGATAAATCGCTTCTTTGTTACGTTTTGAAAATTATTAAATTATAAATAATAAGTAAATTTGTATCTATTCTACTGTACAGTCCGTTTTAATCTTGCCTACAGATTAGTCAACATTTTCTGTCTCTCTCCAAATATAATTTTGCAATGTAAAAATCCAATGAGTTCAGTTCAAGCAAATTGGCTCAGTTAGTATCTTCATTTGGAGGACTAACTACCATTGTAGTGTCGTTTTAATTTACAATATTAAAATGGTTGAAAACGTGAAATTTAGTGTAAATTACGTTTGGTAAAATTTGGCTGACAATTGCATAAAGAAAACGGTTCAATTTCATAAAAAAGTAAAAGGACAAGCATGGTGTCTCTGGGTTTAAGTACGCTTGATCTTTCTCTAATCCAGTTTATACAGTTCCAGAATTACAGTTAAAATAAAACTAAATAAGAAAGGAAACAAACAAGGTCCAACTAATGCTTATCTTTAAAATTATGTATTAATTTAGTATCATTGAGTTAATGTTTTTTATCTATTAAATGGGAGGTTAGGCTAATTTTCAGCTTAGAGACCCTTAGAAACTATTTTTAAAATTCAATTAAAACAAATATTGTTGACTTACCAATATTAATTTACATTAAAATAAAAGGTTAGGAACTACCTTTTATATATATATATTCCTCTTGTTTTAAGCAACCTCTACTAAAAGATTGTGTATGACATTGCAGTATGTTTAATTACAGTCGTAATTAGCTTCTCAACTTTTGAGATTAACTGTGTATCCGTTTTCTAAAAGGTGCAGATACAATTTTGTTTTTTTAAAATAGGTAAGCTGGAAAACCTCTTTAGGTATTTATTTCACTCACACATATAGAAAAAACAGAAAGTTAATCACATTTGACGTGTGCATCTCCTTCTTATGAGGACGCAATGAGTACATCGCCTTTTAAAGATCCTTTTTGTTTGATTACATAGGACTTTGCTGATCTAACATGTTTTATTTTATTTAAAGATGAATACAGAAAGTGATAAAATATCTCAGAATTAATGTGAATCTGGCGGTATATATTTACAACCGACCTTTTTCCTTGCCGTTTACAATGTCTTGAATCTGTTTTTAATACAAGAGAGTTTATTTTAAGGATAGAATTTGATTAAAGTTTTAGTGTGTATGTTTTTCTGGAATAGTTTTTCGTTTAATTCTTACTTTTTTATGTGTTTACAACGTCATGGATATAATCTCAACCGATATTGTTTTCTACTTCTTTCTGTCGCGTGTCAGATTTACATCTTCACATTCCTAGCTTCGTTCAATTTTAGCTACCAACATTTACTCCTCTCTTCTTTTTTCTCCCATAATTTTTTCCTTGTTATTTAGAGGCGAAAAACTTCTATCTAGTGTCAATTTTTGTTTTTTCAATTTGGTAGAATTTGTTTTTAGTAGACATGGAATAGAGAAGAGTTTTTGATTGGGCGAAATATTCGATGTTGTATTTTAAAAATATAAATTTTTGAGCTTCTGAATTCTATAAAAGTTTATTCTAGAGTTATTTCCATCTATCCATTGAGTACATTGGTATTTTTTATTAAAAGAAAGAAAGGAAAGAATATAAAATAAAGAACCCTACTCCTCGAATACTATAAGCGTCATGATCGAAAGGGAACACGCGTTGGACAAGGGAGAAAATGAAAGATGGAGATATAACTTAAGACAATGAAAAAGATGTAGATTCGGCTAAAATCCTTTAGGATTGCCACCCCCTGGGAGTCTCCTATTCTATATACATGCCCGTTTGTATATCTTAAGTTATGGTTTTTAATTATGTTTGCTCTAGTTTCCATTCATTACTGTTTCTACTCTTATTGAGACTTTCTGAAGTACCCCATTTCACTTGCTACTAGATCAATACAGTGATATTGAATTTCTGACCGACAATCTTCAGCGAAGATTTTTCTTTTATTAAAAATAAAACATGTTATTTTCATAATTTTAAAATCTGGTTACAAATTTGATTGTATTTTTAGAACGGCTTTTTTATACCGTGGATTATCAAATCAACCCATAAAATTATGGTTTCCTGACTAACTGTTTAATTTTTTATTCAGTTAAAATATAACCATTGTAACTAAAAATTGAGCTTAATTATTGCTAAAATTCTGCTCTGACGTTTGTCATAAATTATGTTTAAATGTACCTTCATAGCCTCTAACAAAACGTTTTAGTCTCCATGTTCCTAATATGCCTAATCTGTGAAATGTTTGTTGGGGTCATCATAGTACTTACTCAGCCTCATCATACAATGTAAAACATATCCATTTGGGAGAAATTAAATTGTAAGTTATTAGTAGATCATGGAGTAAACAGTAAACAGGTTTTCTCAATCTCAGTTGTGTATATCACTACTTTCTTGACATCGGCTAGGTCCTACCGGGACTCGTAGGGGTGTATGTATTAAAAAAGTCTCAGTTATAAATGGACAGGTTTCATCTGAGCTGTGAGCAGCGCGTGGAAGGGAGGTATAAGTTAGTAGTTCGAGGCCGCGTGGGGACAGAGGCATTGTAGGGGAAACATTCGGCGCAGACTACTGTCCACGATCCAGCGGTTTTGCAGACATTGTTGTTAGTACCAACACCCAACACAGACTGAGGCGGCCGCTTCCCCCACCACCTTACTGCTGCTTAGACCCACTGCGCACCCAAACTTCACAGCTCAGATGAAACCTCTCCATTTGTACTTCGCTCTAGTCTTAGCTCTGCCGGATCTGTTCACTATAGGTCGGAGTTCTATATTACTCTCTTTTTTTTTAACTTCACTATTTAAGAAACTAGATAGTTGGGTTTGGTACTACTACATGAAGAAATGAAATTGCATCTATTATTGTGTGTTGTAAAGTTAACACACGAGATATGAACAAAAAATGTTTAAAATGGCCGCCATTTTTACATTTTCAATACGATTTTTCTGAATTTCAATAAGGTTCTAAATGGGCACACTATAGTACGTTATAACAAAAATTCATGTTTCTCTCTTTAAAATTTATGGTTGCTATTTGGTTTACGTACACACGACATGTCGACAATCACTTTTTCCCCATTCCTGAGTCCAAAGTTACCCTGAAATGTGTGTAAACAATTAATAGAGAGTCAGATATCTAATTTTTCAAATTCAACTTTAGCTGGGTGGAATATTTTTGGGATAATTTTGAAGATTTTTAATCGTGACCCTTCTACCATTTAGCAATGATATTAAGTTTCATTTATAGTTTGAAAAAAAAAGACAACAGACAATAAAAGCGATTTCAACCAGTCCATAGGGCACAATGAGAATTAATTAAGTGAAAGGTTAGGTTAGGTTCCGTGACACCAAGCGCTCGCAACGTTTCATTTCCGACATGAATGATTTGATCTGTAGAAACGCGGTAGCCTACCGCCAAATTTTGTGTCAATACATCTTGTATTTATAAATATTGTGGAGCATTTTTTCCTTTGTATATAAAAACAGCTTGAGGGTTTATAACGGAATCCTTAATACCCGTCATATTAAAGAACAACAGAACATTGTTAATTTAAAAATAAAACGCGGCGGTCAGAGAGAACAATATATTGTAATCAACAGCTTCAAAACGTATTGTTTACTGCCACAACTCGCTACGCTCTCACGAGGGTGGTAAATCCATGAATTATTAAACATGTCTAGCCCCCTCCCCCCTCCAAAATATGAAAAGCAATAATTTTGCAGTCCAACGTTAAAGAGTAATTTATTTGTATATTAAAGTGAGTTTGGTCTGGTTCTGTTTGTGGTTCAAAGACTTAATGTTGATATTATGTTCAATGTAAAGGGGGATATTCTGTTTATTAAATAAATACTGTGTCTTTATTTATTAGAGAGAAAATTGGAGAACAGGGGGATTTATTGAGATGTTTTAAATAGTTTTAAATTCGTCTGGCAATAGTTGTGAAAATATTACATTAAGACAGTCGACTATGAAAATATGCCTGATCAAGGTCATTAGATTTGTGTATTTAAGTGTGTTCTCTCTTGCAGTCGTAAATTCACCAATTGTGGTGGAAAAAGCAATGAACATGTCATTTACTAGAAGTAAAATTAGAGTTATCCTAATAACTGACTTATCCAAGCCTTATTTTCTAATATGAAAATTGATATCAATGTGTTTTAAATGGATTTTTCCGGTTGCATTAGAGCATAGTTTCATCAAAATTGATATAGCTGATTTTGAGAAAATTATAATGTTATGTATTTTTAGAATACATAAGATTTGAGTTATTGAAAAAAACAAGACCATTCTATTGAATACATAGCTGGGAAATACTCTAAAATCAACATCGAATTTTTTGTCCATCTAAAAGTTTCCTCTTTTCCAAGTATAGTAATTGTACCAATTTGGAGAAACAAAATCGGTACTGCTAGAGAGAACAGGAAACAAATCTAATTACCACGAACACACCACATTTCATATGACAACCCTGCTCTAGCAACATATTCAATACAGAAACCAACCAGACGAATTTCTTTATTCGAAACATCTCAATAGTTCCCCTTTTCTCCAATTTCCCCTCTATTAAATAAAGACACGGTGTTTATTTAATAAACAGAATAACCCCCCCCCCACTCTACATTGAACATAATATCAACATTAAGTTATTCAAAGTCTTTGAACCACAAACAGAACCAGACCAAACTCACTTTAATATACAAATAAATTACTCTTTAACGTTGGACTGCAAAATTATTGCTTTTCATATTTTGTAGGGGGGGAGGGGGCTAGACATGTTTAATAATTCATGGATTTACCACCCTCGTGAGAGCGTAGCGAGTTGTGGCAGTAAACAATACGTTTTGAAGCTGTTGATTACAATATATTGTTCTCTCTGACCGCCGCGTTTTATTTTTAAGTTAACAATGTTCTGTTGTTCTTTAAAACATTGAACATTTCCTATAATTAGAATTGTTATGACAGAACGCTACGCGTTCCTAAGTCAAGCTTCTACTTTGCTTTCGTCTGAAACTCGGTTCTTTCGGAACTAATATTTAATTAATATATTATAGGTTACCTTAATTTTTCCGTCAGACAAACTAATATTCATCCTTGTTGATAACCGGTTTCGACAGTTCAACCGCCATCGTCAGATTCAAAACATCGTGAAGTTGTTCAACCGTATGAAAGCGTCGTACCATTAAAACTGGTGAGTAATGGTTGAGTACTCATAATAATCTTATAATTTTTTTTTTGAGTAATTAACCTATATTCATTTAATACACAATCCAGAAGGCTATACCAAACATTATGTTTAAGGAACATTTAATACCAATATACAAATAAACTTTGGAGACTTTAACACCGTTATTTTAATTCTAAAAAAAAAAAATGTTTTTCACCAGATTGTGTAAAATTTTAACTTTAGGGCAGTGAATTCAAACTATTTAATTTACAGATTCATCTTTGTTTTGTTTACAGAGTGTATAGTTTTATACAATTTTATGCTAAACGGGTATCGATTAACCGATTAGAACAGTTATGATCGAGGAAAGTTATTTTTCATTTAATTGAGAGCAGAAATTATATTCCTAAGGATCGTGTTACACAAAGTAGGTACAAGGATAAAAGTCAAGGTTTTAATTACCACCTCGGTTGTAGGCCTACTGTGAGAGGTCCGGTTATATCTTTAGAGTTCCTATTAAAGGTTAAGGTAACAAGTCACATTGGTATTCATGCATTGCTTATTGTTTGTAAGCTGTCATACACAATTATTCACTTGTTTTAAATCTGAGTAGAAAATTCCCCATACAGACACTCCTCAATGTAGAATTTCAATAAGAAAATGAGGTGTTGGCTCAACATGCTATAGTATCGACAAAGCGCAAATTCGGAGCAGTGAAACAGTTTTACTTCTTTTCCTTCGTGTAGATTTTATCACGTAGGAGCTGTTTTTATTTCTGGATGAAATGAATACAGGGTGGATATACGGACACGTTTTGTCATTCTGTCTGACTATGTAGCTAAGGTATTAATAATACAGTTGTAAGAATTTCATATTTTGACCAACTCTTGTTCTTTTCCGATCCTGACGCTATTAGAGTGTAGGGGGGGGTCTTTATTTTAGGCATTAAGAAATGTATTTCATACTAAATTTTATGTTTCTATCTTAATTTTTCTGGCCGCCAGACGGTCTTACAGTTCCTTACGAAATGAGAAGATCAGTCAAACCTACCTTATTAGACGACTTAATAAAGATTTTTACTGGACAAAAATCTTCCAGGCACAAAATGTACTGGAATGTTTGGTTAAAAGGTGGGGCAAAACTGTTTTTTTTTTGTATATATCTCAAAGAGCAAGATATAAAAAAAAAAATGTATTACACAAGTTGTAGCTGACTAAATTTTCCATCAAAATAGTCAATAGTAATATTTTCGTCAGGCACACTGGGGGTGAGATATTTGCGCTCAGTTAACCTTTTTTTGCAATCGTTCGGAGTTTAGGCCGATTTTTGTATAGTAAAAAGTGCTAAGTATTGGGTATGTAAGTGTTTGTACATGTAATTTCAAATATTTGGATATAAATTTTTGCATATATATATATATATATATATATATATATATATATATGCACACATAGGTCTATAGACACACACTATAACTACTAAAACGTGCATTCTTCCAACGTAAGCGTTTTTAGTTGTATACACACATATATGCGCAAATATGTGTAGAAATATAAATAAATATTGAGCTTGACTTGTGAGATATTATTAGATTCAAAAAACTGGAACACAAGATCTCACAAAAAAATACGTTTATTTAATCAAACGCGTTTCAACGGCAAAGTCGCCATCCTCAGTAATACATAAGCTACAATAACTAAACTATAACTTATAACAGTTATAATTTTGTTATTGTCACTCGTGTATAACTGAGGATGGCGACTTTGTCGTTGAAACGCGTTTGATTAAATAAACGTATTTTTTGTGAGATCTTGTGTTCCAGTTTTTTTTTTATGTGGAGAAATATTTTCATGCATATACATTATACTTGTCTAAATCCAAAAATACACATTTATACGTATGGATTAGTCGGTATATGCTTGTTAATGTGCAAAATGTGTAAATGCAATATTGCTGGTACGAGTGAAACGAGTGGAGTCTTTTTAATATATTCACATCTACGAGATCTGTCCAGTCCTACCAACGCCGATGTCAAGAAAGTATACACAATTACGAGTTTCAAAAAACATGTATAAGAAAATAGTTTTAAACGAACATCTAGTACAAAGCATCAAGATAAACTTTTTGGCATTAATTTTGTCTTACATTGTATGATGGGGCTGGGCAAGTAACATAATAAACCCCATCAAATTATTTTTATTAACAGTCACAATGATGCAATACTTACAAGTGACAAAAGGAAAACAATTCTATAAAAAACAATCGGAGAATATCCTATATACTCTAACAACTGTTTGCCGTGATGTTACGAAAACAAATGCCTCGTTATGTATTGCCTCAGAATGAATAATGGAAAACAACGCCTCCTGGTGGTGACAACTGGAGTTTCTACCGCAACATTTGTAATCCTGAGCGTTGCATTTCAAGAAATTAATGTAAATGTTTCATTCACACGCTCAGCTCTCAGCTGTGGTCGGACAACTTTAAAAACAACATTTACTCTTGCTAATAACAAGTGTTCAACATTAATTTGATTTGTGATTTCTTTTGAGCTGCGTTTATATCTTTACAAAACTGGTAATATTCTGACATAATTGGACGTTAATTTATATTTCTTTATTATGTTACTGTAGGCAGATAACCAAGCTGCATGGTATCAGATATTGTATGTTCTAGATGAGAAGAACCTACCGAAAAAACCGTTTCAAAGGATCGCCATTTTGAAATATTAAAACTAATTATTGTTGGATTGTTTAATCAAGAGGGTATATTTTCTACAGAGTATATAAAGTTTAGGAATTCAATAAATGACTGATTTTCACGTTTCATGACCTCAGAAAACAGAAAAAGTGATTTTCGACGTGCCATCCGTCAGTCGTTGTTATCTGTACATAAATATGATAGCGGCCACACATATTAAGATAAGAACATACAATTTGGTATAAATGGACAGGTTTCATCTGAGCTGTGAGCAGCGCATGGAGGGGACGTACAAGTTTGTAGCTCGAGGCCGCGTGGGGACAGTGACATTGTAGGGGAAACAGTCGGCGTCGACTACTGTCCACGATAGTGATGTGTAAATTCCAATTAAAATACTCGGTGAATCCGAGTATCAAAATCCTCGGAGGATTCCGAGTATTAAAATCCTCGGTTTCGTATTGAAATATTCGGACGAAATCCTCGTAACTAGAAACAAGGAGGAGGTAATGTGCGAGTATGAATTCGAAATAAAATCCTCGGACAACGATATTCGTTAGTGTCGGGTCAATTCGAAACAAAATGCTCGGTGTTTCTTCTTTGGTTATATTAGTTTCTAAGCTGATTTTTCACTACACATTAATTAAACATTACGATTTTGAGTTTAAATGATTTAGATTGAGTAACAAGTTCAATTTAAAATAATAATATTCATTTATTTCCACATTAACAAAAAGTATATTAAATTATTATTTAATTGTTATTATTTATATTTAAATAAATATTAATAGGTTACCATCTTTATAAAAAATAGTAAATTAACTTATTTTAAAAAACAACTAAATTATTAATGTTGGTAATAATTGTACTTACGTTTAATTACTGAATTTGTGTCGAGGCAGGATAATATTTAATTACGTATTACAAGTGTCAATCACATATTGTTTAAAAAAAAAAAACTTGGTGGATCAGTCTAACAGATAGAACGCAAAAGTTTAGGTTTATCTAAAACGATCTGATTGGTAAAGCTGAGTTCGAATCCAATGCGCAAAAACATTCTGCGCAGATACTCGATTTCGAAATAATAATACGAGTATTGAAATCATTTGAAACCGAGTAATGCGAGTATCCATTTCACCCGAGTATCAAATCGCTACAACACAGACTGAGGCGACCGCTCCCCCCACCACCTCACTGCTGCTTAGACCACGCCTAGACCCACTGCGCACCCAAACTCCACAGCTCAGATGTAACCTGTCCATTTATACCGGGAGTTATAGTCTGCTCATATAGAACCCTATTCAAATACAAAAAAATCTAATTAGGACGTCACAATGGAGTCCATTTTAAACCGTTTTTTGGGTGATATCACGTGTGTTGTAACACACTGCATTATATATATATATATATATATATATATATATATATATATACAAATGTGTAGATTTCAATTCTGCATTTAATAATACCAAATTTCTACGATGACAGATTTCGATGTTTGGTCAAAATGTAATTCTGAAACCAGATCTTCCAATCAAGCGTGATACCGTATAGCTACGTGATACGGCAGGGCCGAGTCATCGACACGAGCGGAGCGTTAGTCTTCTTTAAATATACACAGCTACGATGCCCGCTAGAGGCGAGACACACGCGAGCGAAGCGAGATGAGACTGTTTAACACACTTCTCGCCGACGTCAAGAATATAGTGATATACCACCATTACAAGAGGAAACCTGTGTAACAACTGTTTTCAACAAACTTACCCTACTGGATAAGATCTCTTGATGTACCAAATACAATTTAACATTACCTACAAGGCTTAAGAGACCAACTTTTGAACATTACTTTTACAGGATCTGCTTGTATTACAGTGTATGATTGGGCTGGGTAAGTACGATGATGGCGCCCATCTACTTTTCAGTTTTAAATAACGTTTCAATTTGACAAATTAACAAATATTGTCACTGAAATTTTTTTTTTTTAAATATAGTGAAGTATCGGAAAATCTGCGCGCAACACGTTGTTACAACTAGAAACTACTGCTCCGATTTCAATTAAATTTTGAGTTACAAATATTGACAATCGTATAACAATTGTACAGCTGTCAAAATATGTGTCGTCGTTAAACTTGGGAAGTACATAATCAACAAAGATTAATATGTTCAGATATTTACACCTAGTAAAGAAAACTGCATTAAAATCGGATCAGCGGTTCTCGAGTTACAATATTATAAATAAACTAAAAGAAGTTATTGTTTTTATACGTAGCAATATAAGTCCGACTTGAACTATCTTCAAAGTAAGTATAAATTCAATAATCCGATATCAACGAGTTCTTGCCATTTTATTTCTATAAGACTCATGTCAGAATTGAAGGAGTGTATCAAAATGTATTTCGCTGACATATTAAACAATTTATATTATTGAAATTGAAATCAAACCCTTTCACCTTCCAACCTGCAATAATAATAAGTAGGCCTACAGACAAGAATATCTCGAGGATATCAGATTTAATTACATGCCCACACAGATGATGTAAACAAACTGATCAGAAAGAAATGAAAGTTTACCATCTGCTGTAAAGGAAAGGTCAAACGTAGTGAATTTATTTGTGAAAACAATCTGATCAGATAGGTTTTATTGTAGGTAACATTTAAACGACCAATTAGTTCCCGCTATCGTAGACAGGTCAAATTTACATTGGTTAGTTAAACATTCGGTTCATGGATTCCCTGCTGAGCGGTATGAAGATGAAGAGGAGTGGGGTCTTCTGAGAACTGAGGTACCGACATTGTGAATCAGGATTTGCAGGAAGTCGGCTTTGGAAGGAAATAATTGCTGCATTAATGCTTGCTGGAGTGGATTGAATTTATAAAATTTTGATTCATAGAGGTTGATAATGAACTGGTTTGCTGAGAAAGTAATCGGAATAGAAGCAGATGATTTGAAATTCCATTACGAGTGTTTTTGGAATAGACTGGAGAAATTATAATATATAGCATTTCAGCTGTAATGAGCCCTCTAGTCAGCTGAACTTTATAAGTCACGATTGAAATAAATTTTAAAGCTGGGGAAAAGTAAACTGTTGATAATTGGGTAGTGCTGCTCAAATAACTTTATATTATTATTACAACCGAGTTCATTTACCCAGTAATGTACATTTTTGGATTTAACACTATTTATGGAATTACCTATAGATTTATCCTTTGTAAAATCTAAATGATCAGATGAGTTTCGATCTATCAGATGTCATCCAATGGTTTAGTTCGCCGTTGTCATGTGACTGCATTAATGGTCTCTGTAGCCTTGTTCATGTTTCACTGTGTTTTTTCTTCAGTAACGAGTTCTATCTTTCGAACCCTACATAAGGATGTGTATTTTGTGGATGTTTTCGTCCAGTCCAGAGTTGTTTTTCTTTCCTGGAGAAATCTTTCAGCTCAACCACGCAGCCCGGTACTTAAGTGAATTTGGGACTCCAGGCGCTATACTGAAGAGTGTTACGCCTCTTATGTAGTCGACGAAGCACTGCTTCGAGAGATAAGAGCTGACAATGCCTACTTTCTTGTTGCTTCTCTAACGAAACTCCTTCGACATACTTGGTACCAACTATACTTATAACATCGCTTCCATCGTCGCCTCGCAGTCTCGCACTTTATCAGTTAAATCCGTTGCTTTACTCCTATCATCTCCCAAATTCGGCAAAAAAGGAACATGTGTTCCACCGTGTCTCTCACTCCCATACTGTGTAGGGAGATCCCAAAATCCTCTTGGCATGTCAAAGGTTGTGTGAGGAAATAATGCGTCTCTCCATATCTTCGCTCTATACATACTTTTAGGTCTGGGTTAAGCTGTTTTATCAACGTTCCTTGACCGGAACGAGTCCATCTGTCCAGCTAAATTTTCAACGTCTCATTCCTATTGACAGATCTAGGAATGAATTCTTTTTCTGTACCTGTACTTCTTTCCTCTCTTGGTGGGGTTTCTGCAAGTAATTACGATCGCATATGTGCTAAAATTCATTCGTCATCCGAATTGCCTTTCTCCTCTGTAAACCCAATCTTTAGTGAACCATAGAGAGTATTTCTACCGTCATGAGATAGAGTTTGTGCAGTTAGGATACAACCTCTGGTTGCTGAAAGGAGGTTTATAGAGATGATCGCACAAAAAACCTAACCTAACCTAATTTGGTTCTACTTTTCTATGAAATAAGGCAACCTTTAGGCTGGATGGCCAGACTTAGTAGCAGGGATGAAGTGTTATCAGGAATTTGAAATTTTTTGTTGGCTCTTTTCCGTTTAACAGTGTAGTTATCCCCCCCCCCCTACATGGGTTTTCATAAAGTCTAGACCTGGCTAAAACGCTTTGTTGAATTCCAAAACTTTTTATCTCATTTCAATAAAATCCTGTAATACGTTTTCAAGATAAAATTACAAGAATAGCTGTAGTTTGGAATTGTTAATACAATTTAAGTCTGCATTTGTATAAAATTTAGGAAAAGTTGCAGTAAGATTACAAAACTATTGATAAAGTTAAGCATTGTTTTAGACTTAGGTAGTTACACAATACAACCTGTGTGCTAAATAAGAACAAAAGAATTTGACAACAATTGTGTTCGCTAGACAATAAATATCTAAAAACACATACAATTAAAAACGAATATAATAATAAGAAACTGTAGGAAAGTATTTGAAATTGTATATATTTTTTTCAATATTATTAAAAAGTCATCAAAAAATCTGTTAAATTATCTTGCAAAAGTAATATGGCGATGATTTTGTCAAAATGTTTATAAGTAACAGTTGATTTTTAACACTTGCCGATAGAAGATTGAGGACAATTGAGATATTTATATATTTTTTTAAACAAACTGATCAGAAAGAAATGAAAGTTTACCATGTGCTGTAAAGTAAAGGTCAGACGTAGTGAATTTATTTGTGAAAACAATCTGATCAGATAGGTTTTATTGTAGGTAACATTTAAACGACCAATTAGTTCCCGCTATCGTAAACAGGTCAAATTTTATTGTTTCGAAATTTTAATTTTAACAATAACTTCGCTATTTGTCATCGTAGAGAGTTGAGGTTTGTACCATTACATGCAGAATTGAAATGTGCAAATTTGTATCTAATTTAATGTGTTGTAAATGGGATAACTCATGCGATACATGGACTCATATCTTAATTTTTGTGGACGTAAGTTTTCTCTTTGCAAAATGTAATTATTTTATTTTCATATAAGTTTGCGCGGAGAAACTCTCACCCTGTAGATACGAAATACGGAAAAGTCAATTAAAAGAAGCTCCGACTGTAATGAATTCTTTATAATAGATTCTGTAATATAGAGAACCGTAAAATGAGTTGTGTTATTATACCAACAAAAACAATTACATACGTTGGAAATGAAAACACGACTATGACGTCATCTCAGCAGATCAATTGTAATCCTAGACGCTATCACATTTAAACAAATTACAAGTTGATGCTACAATTACACGATGTAGTGTTGTTTAAATTAGCTTTCCCTTTGCATACAAGACAAGCGTTAGTATTCATATTGCGTATTGTTTATTGTATGCATCGTGTAGTGAAGAAGGCGGAGAAATAATATAGGAAACACTAACAAGCTCAAAGTATGTCAAGTGCATGAGACAGTTAGGTTGCATCAGACTGCGAAGATGTCTGCTGTGAACTGGGCTTTATGATTAATTTACTTCTCGGGCATTTTTAAATTGATTGACATTGTTGAAAATATTTGTATTGAAGTATCCCTATGTGGTACATTTGTAACACTTGAAGCACAACGACTGTTTGGTCTCTAGGTGGTAATGAATTATACGGATTAGTTACGCGTGTCGCCACCTTTTCGTACCTAATCTCCTTAATCATGTAAATCGCCTTACTTTAAATTGTTGAAACAGGAAGACAAGTCATTTTCATCTTCGTCTCGCCAGATGTGTTCAAGTCGACCTTTGTTTCTTTCCAGTACCTTATCTAGCTTATCTAAAATATCTACAGTAGCCTACAGTACGTGAGATGTAGCCTGAGCTTTATGTATGATTTATCTAAAGCAGAAAATTTGTTGGGTTAGATTTAGGAAATAATCAGCAAACTTTATATTTTTTTCTTGTTGTTTAAAGGCGAAAAATCTCTTCGTCATTATCATCTTATGATCTTGTTCTTCAAAAAAGAAGGATGAGAGGAACATAAAATAAAAACTCCTTACTTTCGAATACCTAATAGAATCAAAGTCAAAAGAACGGTTTGGTCAAAAGATGACCTGATGATAAGGATAAAAGAGATAGGTTTAACCCAAGTCTACATGAAAAAGTTGTAGATCCAACTAGGTTCCCACGAGTTTGCACGCCGTACTCGGTATAAGTGAGCCCCTGAGGGAGAAGTAAACTTTATATTAGGTATATTTGTATAAGACATGTTTGCCCCTTTAGGACCTCATAGTAAGTAATTGTGTGAGAACATAGTTGTATCTACATCATTTTCCATATTGTCTTGGTTTAGGTTCCTTTTTTTTATTATTCCTATCAAGCCTCTCTTGGCCAACTATTTTTCTTTACCCACCCTGACGCTATTAGAGTATCCGAGGACTAGAGTATCCGAGATCAAGAGACATTTTTATTAGGAATGATGGGTTTAACCCAAGACTACATGAAAAATTGTAGATCCAGCTAGAAACCCTCGGGATGCCACACCGTACTCAATATAAGTAAGCTCCTAAGACATTTTCAGCTCCTCAGGGGTTCATAGTAAGAACCGGTTTGGCAATCCCGAGTTACCTAGCTGGATATACGGAATTCTTTTTCTTGTCTCTGTTTAGGATCCCTCTTGTTCTTCTTTCCTATTAGGTCTCTCTTAGCCAACCTTTGTTCTTTACCGACTCTGACCCTATTAGTGAATTCGAGGTCTAAGGATCTTTCATTTATGTTATCCTCTTCTTTTTTTTATAAGACAAAAATATCAAAGTTATTGTTTTTTTATGTTTAGTGCTTTAAAACAAAATCGGGGGAAAAAATCGGAAAAATTACAGACTCTTGTACATTGTTTGATTATTTCTGAAAAATGATATTTATTTCTTTAATATTTGTAATAAGCAATGTTCCAACGGATAAAGTAAAAAATTTAAATGGTTCACAATAGTTCAAAACATAATAGAACAGAAATCATAATCCTATATGAATATCAAAAACAGGTGTTTATATTTTACGCATTGACTCATGTAAAGTTCTCAATGACCCAAGGGTTATAATTATAGTTTTCACACTTTGGGTGCAGTTTAATGTGAGGTGAGACAGGTTAATTTATTCGTCGGTTTATTACAGTAATTTTACTAATTAGAAAGACAAATGCTATGGTTTTTAATATTTGTTGCAGTGGTAGTATTTACAATACTTCTCCCCTCCATTAGCCAGACTCTTCCCCTTTTACTCATCTCGTAGCTCAGGCTACAACTCATGTACCGGTACTGTATCTCCCAATTCCTCACACATTACACTTCACCATCACACAGAAATATGCTCTCAATACTGGCATCTTAAACTGATGTTCCACAAAATACTGTTCCAGCACAGTAAAGAACTGGACATTGTTGCTGTAGATTGGGATTGAGCTTTATATGTATGTAGTTGGCCAGCAGCTCTACCACCAAATCCTACTTCCATGAGTCTTCGGAGATGCTATTCATCGCTCTATTACCGTGTAGTGTATGGTGGAATGTTGATTGTTACAGCAAGATGTAAGGAGCATCTCTTGATGTCTTGTTTTGCTAAGGTTTGATAACTCTTGAAAGAGGTAACTCCTTCAGGTAGAGCGTTGCGATGTAGGTTGACTCTTTCTTCGCTTCGCGTATGAATGGTCTTTTATTTTGTAATCTACTAAAATCTCATACGATCACTATATTGACATTGCAATAAAGCAATTGTAAAATTGCCTTGTGTTAATATAAGAACAAAAACTATTACATATGTATGTTAGCATATGAAGAGTTGAAAGCACCACTCTGATGACATCAACTCACCTGATCATTTGTAATTCTAGACGCCATTAAGTTTAAACAAATTGCAGTTGATGATAGTTTTACGATGTTTTACTTTGCATATATGATTAAGTTGCGTATTGTTTATTATACGTATAGATAGTTCGTGAAGTAAACAGGGAAATGATATAGGAAACACTGAAGCGGATAAAGTAAGTCAAGTGCGTGATTATGTAAGATACTGTAGGACGCTTTGAATCGGTGTTGGCGGATTTTGTGAATACTTACCCTCCAGGACAGTTTAGTTGCGTAAGGTTAGGGCATAATACTTTTTGAATGATTGTGTATAAGGGTGTGTGCTTATATATCTCTACTGGTCAACATTTATGTTAGTTTTGTGTTAAAAGTGAATTAAACATTTGTTTATTTAAATCACTACTGAATTTTTTTTTAATAAGATGTTGGTATTCTTAGCCGATTTTTAAATTTGTTGCTTTAGTTGTCGTGATCTTACTTATAAAAAAAATGATATTAATCATATCGTTTATCGTTTAATCATTTATATATTATTGTTATCGCCGTTCCAACTATTGATAATAATGTTTACCCTCCTTTAATACTCTACTTTTGTTTTTAACGCTAAGCTCGTTTCGGTTATTTAACCATTTTCAAGAGTTTTGACTAAATATTACAGTGCAGTCAAGCAACAGTGACAGCATCCACAGAAACAGTAGGATCTCTTTAATATTATGTGTTTCAGAACACCATTGAGAGTGTTTACTTTTTTCAAACCCGTGTGTGTAGTTCCTCAAACGTTGAGTCAAGTGTGTGCATGTTTTGTGTCATTGTTAAATGTTACGTGTAGGCTATATTATGTAGTTTTTAATTTATACCAACGGGCAGATCGCACATCAACAACATTTGGAAATATAAATAAAGATTGAGCTTGACTTGTGAGATAATATTAGATAGAATTAAACTCGAACAGAAGATCTCACATAAATTATGTTTACTTAATCCAACGCGTTTCAACGACAAAGTCGCCGTCCTCACTGATACATGATCTACAATAACTAAACTATAACTCATGTGTTACCGAGGATGGCGACTTTGTCGTTGAAATGTGATTGATTGGGTAATTTTTGTGAGATCTTTTGTTCGAGTTTTATTCTATTTACTTGGAAATGGCTGAGTATCCGAAACGGTAGTTGTGTATCTTATTCTAATTCTGTATTGGGGCGGGCTATACTTTCCCGTAGTTAGGATTCATGAGCCTTTTCCACTCATCACCTCTCATCCAGAGAACAATATCCTAGTTGAACCAACTCTTCAAGTCTACATGTCCTTTTGACAAACCTCAGTTGATCAGGAAGAATCTCTCGCAGCTCCAGAAACAGTATGTCCACTACCAGTATTTCATGCTTTGCTTTTCTGTGTCCTTCACAAAAGGCCATGCAATGTTTCCCTAGTGTTCTTCAGCCCACGTTTAAAACAGTGAGACTTTTTCTGTCCCATCATCAAAAAATACCTATTCAACGGATGATGTCCCACTAAAATCCAACCATCACTCTTAGGAACATCTTATTTAGTCTTAGTAGGATCCATATGCTCCTACCATAAGCAAGTATATTCAAATATATCTAGTCAGCTCTCTCTCTATACATATGTGCTTCATCCTCCCATTATCAGATTGTAGTCCTACAGCCAGCGGATTCAGAATCTGCAATAGGACTCGATGATCCTTTCCTAACTAACTCGTCTGTCATTTCATTCCTTGAAATACACAAGAAGGCTATTTAAGATGTTATGTCATTTATAATTAATTAATTATAACGTGGTTTATTTTTACAATGAACTGAACAAATTAGTAACTAAAGGGAAATACATTTTAAAAATCTATATTAAATGTGTCTTTTCTTTTTGAAATGAAAGTAAAATACTGCCACTTTGCAACTTAATGGAATCTGACTTCATTGAGGACAACTAAAAGATATTCCAAAAAGAAATTAATACAAACGAAATGTAAAACTGTTTAAACATTTTAACTTTAGCAATGGTCATTCCTTTTGCCTTTCTACAAGATTTTCGTTTGATTATACACTTCGAAAACCGTTTCTATTTAAACAATTGTGTATCAGCTTTTACCTATTTGATGTTGTGAATTTAGTGGATTATCGACGGTACTTTTCAAGATCTATACGGTTTGTCCCGCTCTTCTAGTTTATTTACTTTGTTATTAGTATCCATTGTTATCTCTTCGTCATGTTTATTCTTACATATCTTTTATAACTTTCTGTTTGTTTATGTTTCAGGTGTATTGAGTGTAATGTGTTTAGTGCTTTAACAAACTTTTGTGATGTACTGCTTCTGTCATAAGATCAGGACCCATCATTGTAAGGTGGTCCTATTGGACGAGCAGGAGCTTATTCAGGAAATTCAGGTAATTTGACTTTATCATTACTTATTTTGGTAAGCTGTAGTATTTTACATTTTAATTAAGGAAAATCCACGCATATCAGCGCCTGAGTTCGTAGCATCCGGACTACGGTAAACTCAGGACAAAAATGGTTGGATACAGTTTCAAGCCAATGCCCTTAAGTCTGACTATAACAAGTGTTAGTTTTAATTGTATATTCAATGAGGTAAAATGTTTGCATATTTTACTGTGGCTTGGGTGTGATAATAGCTTTAAAAGTAGGTAACTAGGTAATGATTGATAAAGAAGATGTATGTTCACAATGCATGAAAAAGTAGGCCGATTTGGACTTCGCTTCCTTGTTTGATAGATGCTGTAACAGAGTAATACAGGTACAGTATTCTAAAGTGGCTGAGTTCAGATTTCAGACCCTATTATTGAAAGTGGAAAACCGAGAGAACAAATATTGTGTGATCACTTCTCTATGTGTGATGTGCGCACAATTGTCATGATTATTATTACCCCACATAAACGATGTAATGCGATGTTACCTAACCACAGCCTAACCTAAACACGCCCTAAATTAACCTTACCATGCCCTAATTAACCTAACCACGACTTAAACTAACCAACCCTAATCTAGTCTAACCTAACCACGCCCTAAATAACCTAACCATGCCCTACTAACCTAACATAACCTAACCCAACCTAACCTAACCCAACCTAAACTAACCAACCCTAATCTAGTCGAACCTAACCACGCCCTAAATAACCTATTCACGCCCTAACCTAACCCAGAGTATTAATATTTTAAGACACTCGGTATACACATCTACAGTGCCCGTCAAGAAAGTACTGTAGTGCTATACACAATTATGAGTTTCAGAAACAACTACTACTTTCCCTACTAAATAAGTCTTATCCGATAAGACACTTTAATCTAGCAATACAATTTAACACTTCCTACAAGCCCCAAGAAACCAACGTTTGTGTATTAAATTTAGAGGAACTGCTTGTATTGCATTGTATGATAGGGCTGGGTAAGGTACCACGATTTTGTTTTCTTTAGTAGTTGTTAAATTTTTACATACTTTTTTTTCTTTTTAGAAAGTTGGTACAAATTTCCTTTACCGTTTATTGATTTAGTCATTGTGGTTTCCGAGACAGCACATGGCCACTCCTAAAAGAACGTTGTTTTACGATGCGCTATAAATGGGAGAAGTTAAAAAATGCTTTGTTCAACTTTATGGTGAAATTATAAACACGTGGTTTTCCTTTTAAGTGTGTTTTCCCCCCTTTGTATCAGTAATCCTAAAGGCCTCTTATAACAAGGGACAGCAGAATGAAATAAAGTAAAATAAAATGTATTCATGCAAATCTAAATGAAACAATTCAGCATTTAGGACGGTTACAAACAGTGAAATAAAATTTTTTAAATACTTTGTGTTTGTCATTAAAGAAACTGTAAACAATGTTTTGTTTATTGTAGTAAATTTTGTGTTTATAGGTCAGTTGGAATGTTTGTACAACGTTAGTGCAATGCTTATTTCTTAATTAAATATTAGCTCGTATATAATGTTGATATGTCTAACAGGTTAGGTTACTTTGATTATATCGCATGTAGTAAGTAATAAATATAGTGTGAAACAACCTAACCTAAACTGCATGTATGACTTATACTCGTATTCTTATAACCTATTGGTAACCTAACCTAACATAACCTAAAGGCTGTTATGACAAAGAATAAAAAAACAAAAGGTTTTTATGTAAATAAAAATTTTAATGAAGCAATAAGGCAGTTAGGGCAGTTACAAAGGACAAATTTGTTAAATGAACGTTGTTCTCATCGTTAGAGTAGACTTAATTCAAAAAGATAAACACATATTTGGAGAGTTTAGAGCAAATTTTGTGTTAATCTGGGACCGAGTTTGTGTGAAATTTGTATACTTTGTTTGTTCATTAAATCATAATCAGCTCTGATAGCTAGTATATGAAATCCACTTAACCACGAGATGTTGGTGTGTCTGACAGGTTAGGTCTGACAGGTTAGGTTACTTTGATTTTATTAACGTTTTTTCACACGTAAGTAATAAATATTTTGTGATATAATCTAACCTAAACTGTATATATGGATTATACTTGTATTTTATGTAGTTAATATATATATAATTTAATGTAACCTAAAAGCCTGTTATGGCACGGGACAGCAAAATGAAACCAAAAAAACAAAAGTTATTTATTTTTTTTAATGAAGCAATTCAGAAGGACGATTACAGAGAGTCAAATAAAATTTTTTAAATTACCTTGTGTTCGTCAACAGAGAAAGCTTTGTTAAAAAAGATAAACATCTTGGAAAATATGAAATTTGGTGTAAAACGGAGATCTTTTTCGATTATCATATCTAACCTCTACTTTGTGTTACTGGGTTGTGGGTTTAAAGAACATACAGTTTTGTTTAAATAACCAACAGTTTTGCTTAAAGAACATCAGTTGCGTTTAAAAAACACACAGTTTTGTTTAAATAACAAACAGTTCGTTTCAAGAACATACAGTTTTGTTTAAATAGCCAACAGTTTTTTTTTTAAAGAACATACAGATTTGTTTAAATAACAAACAGTTTTGTTTAAAGAACATACAGTTTTGTTTAAAGAACAAACAGTTTTGTTTAAAGAACATCAGTTTCGTATAAAGAACATACAGTTTTGTTTAAATAACAAACAGTTCGTTTCAAGAACATACAGTTTTGTTTAAATAACCAACAGTTTTGTTTAAAGAACATACAGTTTTGTTTAAAGAACATAAAGTTTTGTTTTAATAACAAACAGTTTTGATTAAAGAACACCAGTTTCGTTTAAAGAACATACAGTTTCGTTTAAAGAACATACAGTTTTGTATAAAGAACAAACAGTTTTGTTTAAATAACAAACAGTTCGTTTCAAGAACATACAGTTTTGTTTAAATAACCGACAGTTTTGTTTAAAGAACATACAGTTTTGTTTAAATAACAAACAGTTTTGTTTAAAGAACATAAAGTTTTGTTTTAATAACAAACAGTTTTGTTTAAAGAACATACAGTTTTGTTTAAAGAAAATACAGTTTTGTTTAAATAACAAACAGTTCGTTTCAAGAACATACAGTTTTGTTTAAATAACAAACAGTTTTGTTTAAAGAACATACAGTTTTGTTTAAAGAACATACAGTTTTGTTTAAAGAACATACAGTTTTATTTAAATAACAGACAGTTTTGTTTAAAAAACATCAGTTTCGTTTAAAGAACATACAGTTTTGTTTAAATAACAAACAGTTTTGTTTAAAGAACATCAGTTTCGTTTAAAGAACATCAGTTTTGTTTCAAGAACATACAGTTTTGTTTCAAGAACATACAGTTTTGTTTTAATAACAAACAGTTTTGATTAAAGAACAGCAGTTTCGTTTAAAGAACATAAAGTTTCGTTTAAAGAACATACAATTTTGTTTCAAGAGCATACAGTTTCGTTTCAAGAACATACAGTTTGGTTTCAAGAACATACAGTTTTGTTTCAAGAACATACAGTTTTGTTTCAAGAACATACAGTTTTGTTTCAAGAACATACAGTTCGTTTCAAGAACATACAGTTTTGTTTCAAGTACATACAGTTTTGTTTAAGTAGTCGCCTCTGTGTAATTTTTACACATTTATTTTAGTTTCAAGTATTTAGACTATAGAAGCATCTCAGTTTTGTATCTATGTCGTTAAAGTGCTTCTATTTATAAATCAAAGTGTAAATACATCAGACACAAGCCCAATAAGCACTTAGTTATAACTATGTGTTTACATTGTAAAACGATACTCCTTACATAACTATTAAAGGTATGCAAATATTATTCATACAATGCAAATATATGCAACGACAAACATTGGTTACTGGTTCCACTCCAGTCTTTATTTGTGGAGAAAGTATAACGTTTGGATAAATTATCGATTCGAGACTTGTTCTGAATGTGGTGATGGGAAATAATTTGGACTTTTCACAGTTTGTGGAATTGTAGTTGTAGATATTTTTTTCTTTCTTTTTCTTTTTGTTTAAAGGCGAAAAACCTCTCGGTTATCATCGCTTTATTAAAAAAAAAAAAAAAAAGGAAAACAATAACTTTAAATAAAGACTGCTAGCCCTCGAATAGTCTAGCATATAGTGGTTGGTCAAGAGAGGCGAGATTGTAAAGATAAGACGAAGGAAGGTGTAGATCCAACTAGGGTCCATCGGGATTGCCACGCCTGTACTCACTGAGTTAACCTTTGAGGTTCTTCTAGTTACTGCTAAATTGATAATACTGTATTATTGGTATTCATTTTAGAATATTTGCCTTTATGTGTAGCAAATAATACAAATAGTTTCTAGAGATGGATCAACTGTCTTTATCAAGCGATAAACTTAGAACATTAACCAAGGGCCTAAACTTAAATTGAGAAATCCAAAGGTAATCAATTAGGCCGGAGTGTCAAACTACAAAGTTAATCCCAGAAAGAACACTGGAGAATGTAGTCTACTTATTGGTTAAACAGAGGTGGAAAACTTACCACCTTTATTATTTAAAAGAGAGAAAAAGATATGTTCTCGGGATAGTTTAGTCATCTTTAGAGAAACCTTAAAATACCTATTTACAAAATTCAAAACCCCTCCCCTCCCGCCGTCCCATAAAAAAAAAATTATAATGGACTTACCTCAAATTAAAATCCGTTAAAAATTGTGAATTTTTGTTGTAAGAATATAAAAATCGGCGAACGCATTCGTTCGTTATTCTCAAAGATTTTGTAGTTATTTACTAGAATTTTATAAAAATATATGATCGCACTATGAAAATGGTTAAGTTGATGGCAGTAAGGAAAACTGACTTCTTATCATTTAACTAATTGTAATGAAACTTCCATGCAAAATTAAAATTTCTCCATCAGTTCCGACAACTTAAAAAAATTATTGTTGATGTAGTACAAGAAATAATAGTTAGATTAATTGTTAGAAATGAAAGTTCGGACTAAATGAGTCGAAAATCAAGGAAAGGCAATACGAAAAAAAAATTGTAACTTAAATACATTTCTCTTTGTTCCAAATTTACTATCCTGACAACGATAAAACTTGTCCATTGCATGCAAACTTTGTCGTATCTTAAATATTGAATTTTAATTAGCTATTCTGGAATACGCTATAACTGAAAACATCCCTTCTCTTTTCGTGCCATCCATTATTAGCATACTTAGTGTAACCTATATTGGACAAGTGAAGACACTAATTTCCGACACTCATTGCGCCTTTGTTCATAAACGACGAAACGCCTGCACATTAAACTGCCCCCTTACTACGATAGAATGTCCTATATAAAATCTGCAAAGCTATGAATTACGGTAGTTAAACATTATCATCTCGTACGCAATAACTGCGGAGGTTTCAATCGTGTAATAAAATCATTTTATTGTTTTATGATTCCTTTTTATTGCTGTTCATTAAAGTTTAATTTTAAACTATAAAACAATATGCGTGTTTATTGCCTAACTGTCTGTATTATTGCGACGGATGAGTCAGTAGACGACGACAAACCGCGATATCAGTCTAACCTACGAACTAATTTTACAAATAGTTTTATTTCAAAAGAGTCTAACATTGAACGATGTTGCCCGAGTAGATCCGAATACGTTTTGAAATTTTTCAAAAATTTGTTTAGTTTTTTTTCTGATAATGATCAAACTTCAACTATAATAATATACGAGATTGGTACTTTTGAAAAATGTGAAATTTCACCTGTATTTCTAAAGTTTTTATAACCTCACAAGTTTGTTGTCTCGATTTTAGTTCTCGATACAATATCCGACTAACGTTAGGAAGGTAGTCAAACGATTAGCTAACTGTAGTCAAATGATTTGTTTTTGTAGGTACACTTGAAGTTAAAGCTTTTTTAACCCAATTGATCAATTTCTATAAACAAAAACAAATTTAAGTAAAACTTTATGTATAAAAATGAAATATTGATCTACCCAATAATATTTCCCCAAAGTGCAAGGGATTGAATTTAACGAAATTCAAACAGCTGTCATAGTTTTTTTCTTAAAAAGCTATTAAATTTCAATTATACAGTATGTTAAGATGTATTCAAAATTTATTATTTTTGGAAATTTTCCCACTTATATTTCGGGATTTAAATTTCAATATAATTTTCCCGACCAATTGCTGTTTCTTTTCCCCAACTGATTGCTTTCTTTTCATCCCCCGAAGAAGATCGTTACAAGTGCTAAACTTCAAAAAATGTTTAATTTTGACATCTCCAGAGGGAATTCTTTTTTACTTAAAAACCGTGATAACTTTTAATCCGATTAACGGATTACAATGAAACAAAACAAATTTGAAGCTTTTCAAATATAGGCTATTACTATATAGTCAATGGAGAGTTTTGGTGTTTTGTTTTTCTTCTCGATCTTTTGACTCTCTTTTCCTCAAATCTTCCTCTAAGCCGCCTGTCTGCTTTTTCGAGATTTTCCCGTAAATCTTCTCTTTCCTGATGCTGATTTGGATCTCTCTCTCTCTCTCTCTCTCTCTCTCTCTCTCTCTCTCTCTCTCTCTCTCTCTCTCTCTCTCTCTCTCTCTCTCTCTCTCTCTCCCCCCCCCCCCGAGTATTCTCTGAACATAACTTGCCCACCTTATCTTTACATAAAGAAAATATTTTTAGATCTGTACAAAATATCTTTCAAAACATAACAAAGGATAGTTTTTTTTTGAAAATCCGTTGTATATAGTTATGTAAAAGTTTTAGACTCCAACAATAGTTGTTATTCTTAAAGCATTTAATGATCAAAACGACTACAGTTCGTAAGATTTAGCCTGATCTCTGACATTGAGATGTGCAGTCTTCGCTAGGCCGGTTGATGTAGTGGGGGAAACACTCAGTTCAGTTTTGTAGGGAGTTTTGTACTGTGCATTTCAAAAACATTGGTTTGTTGTGGTGCGATGGAAAGTTGAAACGTCAGCAAGAATTTTGGTGGGAGTTCTCCATAATCAATCTCGCGAAATCATATCAAATGTGTACCGTTTTATGAAACAAGAAGCCGAGAACATGGGAGATATTTATTAAAGGAGTAAGAGGTTAAATACCAAATTTAATAAAAATCTAACTTTGTACTAAAATACTATACTTTTATAAATTTGCCGACATTTTGAAATTTATATGATTTTTCTTGCCAACAACTTTGTTTAATTTTTGTAAATCTAAGCCGAAATACCAAATTTAAACAAAATTAAAAAAACTTCATTTTTTGAAAATAGGCAGGAATATTGAAATTTATATAATATTTATTTTGTTAATAAGTTTGTCCAATTTTTAGTAAACAAATCAAACACGATAAGAAGAGACGACAACATGAATAACACTGACAGCGAAATGGAGCTGAGTCAATGTTTTTATCAGCAGTAGTAGTTATGACATCACTTCTCCCGCCTGCAACACTCCCCTAACGCGTATTATAGGCCGTACTACACCTTACGGACTGTACTTGCGATTATAATCAGTACTCATTTGGGTCCCTACTTTGAATGAGAGGGACTGCAAATAAACCGTACAATCACCGTAACGCCATTTGTCAAACTTCAGACTTCCGCACAATACAATGTTATTAGTCGTTCTAATGCACTTAGAAAGTAAACCCAGTCTGTAACATAATGACTTCCATCTTACGCTTTTATTATTAATAAGTTATATTACCCTGAGGACATGTTCTTGATAAATGCAATTTTAATTGGTATTTAATACTTGCAATTATTTTGAGTCTATCATCAAGATATCTGTTTATAGGTCATGTTAGTGGTGGGGTATCATTAGGCCGATCCTGTGTCCTTTGTACCTCTTCAATAACATTGTCTGATGAATAGAAAACCGATTTTGTAATCGTGATTGAATTTATGGTGTGTTACTTTTAAATGTATGATTTCAAAGCAGTAATAGTATACTATATTGTGTTTTAATAAGTTTCTGGACTTTGAAATTGTGGTACGACGTGGTGGTATTTTTTAATTGGTGGTTTTATAATTTACTTTTGGGGTGTATTATTTGGAACAGTAGGTGTAGATTCTTGACGTGTTATAAGATCCCGTCGTCGTAATTATGGTTTTATCCAGAATACGCTATCAGGCCCCGCGTTGTTGTGTCAACACCGTAATTAAACACGGAAACTCTGACACACAAAGCAAGAGCGTCAATCACTTGAACCTTGGTCATTAGAACATGAAGGACAAGAGCAATAAGTCAAAACGTTTTTATACTGTCTGATGCCCATTGTTTTTTCATAAAATTTTCACAACCAAAAAGCAACAGTGTTTGAATTTTACAGATCGTTAAAGTTGTAAAAAAGCTAAAACTACAAGTTTTTTTTTGTGTACGTAAGTGGGCAAATTATTCGCAAATGTGAGAGATTTAAAGCAAACACGTTATATTCCTTTATATAAAAGAGCTAGTAGTCCGTTGTAAATATCAACTTTGTGAAAATTACACATAACTAAAAAAAATAAAATCATTAACTAAACTATTTTCAATTCTGGTATCTAATACCAACCCCAACTATTTATATTGGAACAGGCCTAAGAAGGCACTTCGCATATCGGGTGAAAACGCTGTACTATTCTCGAAGTAAACGTTAAGGGGTGCGAGGAGGGCAAGTTTCAGGTAGCTGGCGATTCGGAGGCAAAGTCAATGTTTGTGGAACGGTGTTATTTTCCGAAATAATCCACCTCTTCCTCTACCGCCCCGCACCGGGCACAAGTTCCTTCTTAGGGCTGTTCCACTATACGTACGACAATCGCCTTGCAATGAGTAAATGTTTGACAATCCCGAGCTCTATAGCTGAATCTACACTTTTTTCGTGTATTCTTGTGTTGGATCTCTGTTTCATCTTTTCTACCACGTCTCTCTTAACCAATTCTTTTTCTGTTCCAACCCTGACGCTATTCTCGTATTTAGGAGTCTTTATTTTATGTTTTTTCTTACTTTTATTGAAATGCAGTGATCCTTTAAAAATAAATAAATACATACGACCCTGACATCTCAAGAAAATGTGATAATTGTATTGTTACGAGATGCGGATGACCGAGTTACCGACAAGAGCGTAGCGAATATAGACGCTTTAATAGTACACATCTACCAGTTTCGTTAGTACCTCGCGGACGTCAAGTAATAGCTACACAATTACGAGGTTTAGATAACCTGTATAACAACTGTTTTGAATAAATTTACCCTATTGGATGAGACCTTTTGATCTACCAATACAATTTAACATCTACAAGTCCCAAGAAACCAACTTTTCTGCATTACATTGAGAGAATCTGTTTGTATTGCATAGTTTGATGTTGCTGGGTAAGTACCATAATGGCCTTATCAACTTGTTTTTTCGCCAAGTTATCCAAGCACATTAACTTCGTTATGAACATATGACTACATTTTTTAAAAAAAAATATTTTAATATGACTACATTTTAGATTGTGGAAATTACCTAAACTGGGACTTAAATTAGTTTTTGTGCAATGTGAAAAGACAATTGATTGAAAAGAAAGTTTGCTAGTAAAATCATTCTCCTTGTTTTCTTTTCAGAAAAAGATTTCATTTCTCACAATTGGTTTTCACTTAGAGTCGTATCTCTAGAACTCCTCCATCACGTACATGTGTACATCGAACGCCCAAACAACCCCTAAACACTAACCTTTAGGGTATAATTCTATGGTTTGTACATCTCCAATCCTCGAGTCAGTCGCCTTAAGGGTGGTTTCTTAATTTAGAAATAGCTGAGCCCTTTGTAAGCACTACATCTACCCTCTTTGCTTTGTCAAAGAACTTTCAATCGTCAATTTTTTGACAATTCGTTCAACAACTGGAGGGTTTTTCCAATCTCAGATAAACTAATTTCAATCTAGGTTATAGTCCGGTGTTCAATTTATTGCCAGTTTTATTTTTATTTTTTATTATTGCTTTATTATTTAATTTGTTTATTGTTGTATATCTTTTTTGGTCAATTTTAAATTTGTAAACGTATATACTAGTGATCGCTTTGTAACTGAACAATTTAACATATCGAATATATGTAGTGAGGTACCTAAGACTGAGCTGAAGGTTTACGTATCATTAAACACGTTACCTCATAAGTGTTTAAACTAAGTGGAGGGGGGGGGTAATAAATAACCCAATACTCTAGTTCTAGTATATAACATATTGTTTTACTATTTTGTTGAATAATTTATTTCGCTTATTTCATTTATAGATGGTGTTTATATAGTAGCTCGTGCATCACTGAAGATGGTGACTTTGTTGTTGAAACGCGTTTGAATAAATAAAGTTATAAATGGACAGATTTCATCTGAGCAGTGGGTCTAGGCGTGGTCTAAGCAGCAGTGAGGTGGTGGGGGAAGCGGTCGCCTCAGTCTGTGTTGGGTGTTGGTACTAACAACGATGTCTGCAAGACGGCTAGATCGTGGAAAGTAGTCGGCGCCGACTGTTTCCGTTACAATGCCTCTGTCCCCACGCAGTCTCGAACTACAAACTTGCACATCCCTTTCACGCGCAGCTCACAGCTCAGATGAAACCTGTCCATTTGTACTATTTGTGAGAATTTGTGTTCAAGTTTTATTCTCTCAAGTATAGTAAGTTGAATATTTATCTATATTGACAAAGAATATGGAAAGACAGATACTCGTTTTTGAAAGGAAAATATATATATCTCAGTACGAAAAGTGACTTCTTGAAGGTTGCGCCATAACAGCGAGCAGGATGTACTGAATAGTGAACCTAACGTGGTGAAACGCATCAAATTAGCTAGATTACGGTGGGCAGGGTTTGTCATCAGGATTGAGAATGACTCCCTTAAATCCAGATTAATGAAGAGGAATTGGACGGTCTAATCTAATATTGGTTGACGGAGTAAATGGAGAAGCGGAGGCAATGGGTATTACGATCCGATAGAACCCTATCGGATGGCGTCAGGAGGCCAGATGACAGAGATCAGTTGTAGAGTCACGGATGTTGAATACATCTATTACTAGGAAATTTCAGTTTGATCTCTGTCTGTCAATAGGTAAAGTGATGCACATTTACTCGCAAAATTATTAGATTTTAGTCAAAATCTTTACAAATTGCCCACCATTATCTCCAGAACGAGTAATCTGAATGACTAAATATTTAATCATTTACAGAAAGGTTTCGTTTGGCCCTTTATTGCGAAGTTAAAGGACTCTTTACATTTAATACTTTTTTCAAAATGATTGCGTTTAACATAATACCGGGTGTTTCAAGGGGTTTTAACGCCTTATAATTTTTATTACACTACAATTACAGCTATAAATGATACATCAAATGAAACAGCAACTCAAACAGTTTTGTTTGTTGGCACCAGTGCGCATGTGCACGCAATGTTTTCGCCGCCATCCGTTAGAAAGCGATTGTAACTGGTACTTCTTATCTTGATACTCTACAGTTATGGCTCTTCCCTCAGTTGAAAGATGATGAACAAGAGAACTTCATTTTCTAGCAAGATGGTGCGCCGCCTCACTGGCACAACGAAGTTGGTTGAACGTTACTGTACCCGACCGCTGGATTGGCTGCAAAGGGCTCAATGACCCTTTTCTGGGCCCAATGACCCTTTTCTGGGCCCAATGACCGTTTGTTTTTCATGGCCTCCACGGTCACCCGATCTGACGCCTTGCGATTTCTACCTTTGGGGGTTCATAAAGGTTCGTGTGTATGTGCCTCCACTACCAAATGATCTTCCCGAATTAAGAAACAGGATTGAAGCAGCTGTTACAACAATTACTCTAATCAAAGTTTGGGATGAACTCGCATATCGTCTTGACGTGTGCCGTGTGACGAATGGTGCTCACATTGAACACTTGTAGGCTTTTCCGTAAAACTCTTTAAATTGCTTTTTATTTGATGTGTCATTTATAGCAGTAAGTTTAATGTAATAAAAGTTATAAAGCGTTAAAACCCCGCTATTCATTTAAACACCCGGTATACAGGGTGGTTGAAAGTACACTTACCAAATCTCTTTTTTTGAATTTTGTTTGCAGCAAACTCTATCTAGGTGAGAGGGGCAAAGTAAAAAAATTAAGGTTTAGAGTATTTTAATTACGAGGCGGGTTGCTCAAATCATTCAAATTGCACGTAAAGGATTGTTACACTTTTTAAACGTCTGTGAGACAAGAAAATTAGATTCTGACTACCTAAATTAAAAATGGCGTCCAAAAGAGTTATTATATTTACGAAACTAGAATGATACGGACTAAGGACTCGCAAGGCAAGACATCGATTGTTCTAAATGTAGGTTGACTACATCAAATACAAAATCTACTTTTTTGTGAGGAATCTCTTAAATCACAACCTAACGTAACCAAACTTTTGTAAGTATGTTCCAACAAAGACTCTACTACTGCCAGGGAGAACAATTTGAACATCTTATTGGTAAAAACACATTAATGTCATACGAAGAAGATGTACCGTAGCTTTGTAAATAAAACAACTCTTTTGGCTGCCATTTTTTTTGTCTCATGAAGACGTTTAAAATGATGTATTAGATGCCATTTGAACGTGTTGACCAACCCCCATTTTCTACCCTCTCAATTAAAATAACGTAACCTCTGATTTTTTAGGTTGCCCCTTTCACCTAAATAGTTTGCCGAAATCAGAATTCGTAAATCTCAAATATTTAAATATATAAGATGTTGGTAAGTTTTATTTCTACCATCCTGTATTATGTAGATGTTCTTGTTCCTTTCCGACCCCAATGCTATTAGAGTATTCGATGGCTAGGGTTCAAAATTTAAAAAACAAATATTTTAAAGCGACGATGACCTAAAGGGTTTTCGCATTTAAACACCACACAAAATAAAATGTATGATTCGACGAAAAACAAATGATTCAAAAAATTTAAGAACAGTTCGTAATACTTAGAAGAAGTCGATATTGCTGCGACAGTTGCAATGTGTTTCCAATACATAATATAACTAGAACACTCTAGTTCATTTCAACAAAGTTTCAGAGTCGTGTCCACAATATAAAGGTTCAATCGACATCGCGTTTACAGTTTCAATTAGAAAACTTTTACAAGTTATTATTTCTTTTCATTTTATGTTATAATTTACTGCTTTTTATTTACCCAGTGTATTAAGTATAGGGTGAAAAAGAATAATCCTAGTACAGTCGCCAACAAAATCGACTTTTCGACTGATCTGCAAGTTTCATGGTCCCAAAAAAACAAAAAAGTGATTGTCTTTGTCGTGTGCACGTGGCCACCAAAAATAAGGTAGGAAAATGAAATTTGGTACTCATGTAGAACCCTATTGAAGTTCAAAAAACTGAATAATAAATGTTTAAATTGGCGGCTTTGTAAACAATTTGTTGTTAGTATATCAAGTTTTATTCAATTTATAACACATTAAGTTGTATATAAAACTGCAGTTTTCAATTCTGGGTGTAATGTTACTAAACCACCTCTCTACGATGACACATTGCAAATCTATTGCGGAAAATATAATTTTGCTACCACTACTTCCCAAGAAAATGTGATATTCGTATTGTCACGAGATCCGGATGACCAAGTTACAAGTGTAGTGAGTGGAGGCTCTGTCATAAATGACAGCTTCAAGGCCCACTAAGGCGGAAACACTGACACGAGGAAAGCAAGTAATAATACACGTCTGCTAGCCGGCGTCAAGCAATTTGTGATATACACGATTACAAGATTTAGAACAACTGTTTGAAACAAACACTCTACTGGATAAGACCCCTTGATCTACCAATACAATTTAAGATTTTCTTCAAAGCGCAAAAATAGGCCTGACATTTAGGAGATCAATTAGTTTTATTTCTATTGGTATAACATTAATTTATTTTCATTCTAAATAACCTGTATTATAAATGGTCAAAATTGTAATATTCAGTGTTTTGGCATAAATTTTAATTTGGAGCAATTTATTATTTTTTTTATTTGGGAAGTTATTGCATACAAAGCTATGCATTCCAAATTTCGTTAATCATAGGTTAGTTAGATTCCAGTAGGTTTGTTGTTTTTTAAAGTATTTTTTTATAAAAAAAAAAAAAAAAATAACAACTGTATTGCTTTATAGTACAGTGTACATAAGCAAGATGTTGACCATTAAAAAAAATAACATATTTTATGACATTGTTCATTTTTATCCTTAGTTTTTCTATAACTAATTTTCCGGTGCATTTATAATACTTATAAAAATATTTTTATACTATTATAACACGTAACACAATTTTAGGAATCGAAGTAACCAAATTATACGAACTACAATAATAGCAGTAGATTTACAAACGAGTTAGTTGTTTGAAGATATTTTACCAAATTAATTCATTACATTAAGTTTAAAATATATTTTCTAAGTTTTAGGCTATACATAACAAAATGGTAGATATTTTTCATGGCCTGTACTGAGTTTGAGGTTAAGATTGTCTCTATATTATATAAATATTGTAACAAAATTGTAATTGTTCAAATATTTATATCTAAATCCGCGATAAATTAAAAACAAATAATTTTTTAATTATTTAATAATGATGGATTGTTCGTACAGTATTATAAATATGGTTAAATCGGACAATTTCCTTCATCGAGAGAGAGAGAGAGAGAGAGAGAGAGAGAGAGAGAGAGAGAGAGAGAGAGAGAGAGAGAGAGAGAGAGAGAGAGAGAGAGAGAGAGAGAGAGAGAGAGAGAGAGAGAGAGAGAGAGAGAGAGAGAGAGAGAGGGGGGGGGAGAGGGGGAGAGAGGGAGGGAAGGAAGGAGAGAGAGGGAGGGAGAGAGAGACTTGTACAAAATTTTATCTGACCACGTATTTAATCTTAGCTTTGACTATTCAGGTTTGAGACTTAAGGTTTTTTCTTAAGTTGTAAATTAAGTGTTAGTTGGAGTTCAACATCTAGACTATGTTTGTGTTTTTCTCTTTTTTGCTCTAGGTTTAACACTTGATCACGAGAGTTGATTTATATTGTCGTAACGTCGTGTATTAGTTTTAAGTGAATAAAAAAACCTTAATGTCCGACAAGTATTTGAGTCGACGCTAAAGAAATTTTACACCATGATATTTGCTCCAAGAGAGAGTGAATGATATAATTCCTACGAACCAAGTAACGAATTTGGTTCTAGTAATCAAATTAAGTAATTGTTTTTGGTTCTAGAATTGTTTTTAGTTAACAACTCTAGAAAATTATGTTTTTTCAATTCCAGTTTGTTGTGTTTTATATGTTTGTTCTGTTTGTGTTTTTTAATAAGTCTGTTACTCTCGAAATTTTGAGTTAAAATTTTTAAGAGAATCTACCTACTAACATCGTTTTGGCTGCAGTGGCATTGCACATACAACGGCAGACATAATTTATTTTGAAAATGCGATTTTTTAACTTGAAGATTTTAAAACCGATACACCCCCCCCCCCCAAAATCGATATGTATTTGTTGACTCTCAGTAGACTGAACTTCGTCTGGTAAAGTAAAATGAGTATTAAAATATAGGATACTACTTCGGGAGATAGGTCTATTATGAAGGAGAATAATTCCGTCCCATCTTCTCTGCTAGAGTACATATAATGCCGAGGGGAAACGGGGGGACTCTATAGACACAGAGTTATGACTGCCTTTTGTTGTCCTTTTCAAGTGACGCAGGAGAGATGGGAATAGTTTCTCTCACACCCCAACGCACTTGAAAGTGGATGCGAATATTTAATACGGTGACAAAACATACTTCGAGGTTGCCGTTTTTACTTCCAACTTTAAGTTATTATTTTGTTGCTATTAGTGTAGTAAACTTTATTTTAAAAAGTCGTTTTTTAATGAAGAGTCGGACTCATTTTGGTTTTCTCGGAAGACCAATTTTCTTTTACTTGCGAATATGTTTTTATCTTGGTTCAAATAAAGTCGTTTCGTTACTGGACTGACCGATTTTAACAAAACAGCTGATTTTACTTCCCTGTATAGGATAGAGTGAGTTTGGTAATGTCACACAAATCTTACGTTTTCTAACTAATCTTCTCGTTTTATGCATCAAGAAACCGACAAACCTTTTCTTTGGACAGTCTTTGTCGTACGTAAGTACGATAGTGGTCACAAAAATAAAGATAGGGACATGCAGTTTGGTGTAGGGGTTTAAAGTGTGCTTGTTCTTATCTTGTGTCTTATTCAACTTACAACACTTTATATTAAAATAACATTTCCAAATTTCAATTCTGCATGTACAGTAATTCTACCAACCCTATCTTTCTAGGATGACAACGAAGGTATTGACAAAAATGTATTTTCGGACACACACCATCCAAATAATGAGATAATTGTATATTTTACGGAGATCCGGCAGAAGCGAAGGTTTTCCGCATATGCCCTTGTCTGTTTAGTTCCCTCTGCTCGTCTAGTCACTACATCTTACTCTTGCGTGCACAATGTGGCAACATGGTATTGTGTTCTGACAATATCTATTGGCATTCACTGAACAAAAAAATGTCGTACTAATAATATTCAAATGTCAGTTGGCCATCGGGATATTCTCTCTTGTCTGTGGCAGCATTAACTACATCTTACAGTTATTGAGAAGCTACCTGTTCTAACTGTTTGTTATGGATAACCTGTTAGATTCTTTATGAAAAACATCGATTTGTTTAATCCGAGAAATATCCGTTTCGACTCAATGGTCGAAGTAAACTGTGTGACAGATTGGATAGGTGCGATACCGTTGTGTCATAGTGTAGACAGATGGACGGATTTGTTACGGGTTACAGCTGTAGTTGTGGTATTACGGTTGGCTGTTGACTTCTTCCAGCGATTACGGTCCTGCAATGATGCAGAGTTGATGGGTATCATCATAGTACCTTACCCAGCCCTATCATACAATCTAATATAAGCAGATGTAACGTCCATAAGTTGTTTTTTTTCGGGCCTTGTGGTGTGTGTAAACTCTCCACTCGCTTCGCTCGTGTCAGTGTCGCGGACGTCACTATGAAGAAACCTCCACTCGCTACGCTCATATACTCTGCCATACCCGATCTCGTAAATATTCGAATATCGCATTTTCTTTGAAGGTTAGAGTACAAGATTGATTTTTCGACAGTTAGTTTCCTATTTAACATCGTAGAGATGGTATCATTTACATGCAAGAATTGAAATTTACAAATTTCTATCCAACTTAGTGTGTTCTAAGTTCAATAACACGTGATATATGATAGCCATCATGGTACTTACTCAGCCCTACCATACAATGTTATACCCAGAAGTTGTTTTTTTGGGCCTGTAGTGTATATAATATATTTTAAAATGTTCACTCGAAGTTATTACAGTCACGAGCCTATACGCGTTGTGATCGCGTTGTTGACTCTTCCATCCCAGATCTCGTAACTATTTCAAGTTGAGTGTTCTCGCTATTACACTTTTGATAATAACTTCGCTATTTGTCATCGCAGAAAAGTGGGGTTAGTACCATTACATGCAGAATTTAAATCTGCAACTTTCTATATAATTTAATGTGTTTTAACACGCGAGACTTGATCAACAATCGTTTAATTCATATTTTCAATTCGATTTTTTTAGAATTTCAATAGGGTTCTTTATACACTATAGTTCCTTGCACCAAATTCGTGATCCTTTCTTAATTTTTTTACCGTTTTCCTCCTTATGTACAACAACGACGGCGGACGGACGGCTTGTCGAAAATATTTTAGGTTTCCAGAACTTATGAAACATGGAAATCAGACAGGAAACGGAGGTTAATATTTTTTTATTTCATTTTCAGTTCGATTTTTGTGAATTTCAATAGTGTTCTGTGTGATCCCATTATAGCAATCAACAGTGTTCAGTGTGATCACATTATAGCAATCAATAGTGTTCAGTGTGATCACATTATAGCAATCAATAGTGTTCAGTGTGATCACATTATAGCGATCAATAGTGTTCAGTATGATCACATTATAGCAATCAATAGTGCTCAGTATGATTACAATTATAGCAATCAATAGTGTTCAGTGTGATCACATTATAGCAATCAACAGTGTTCAGTGTGATCACATTATAGCAATCAATAGTGTTCAGTGTGATCACATTATAGCAATCAATAGTGCTCAGTATGATTACAATTATAGCAATCAACAGTGTTCAGTGTGATCACATTATAGCAATCAATAGTGTTCAGTGTGATAACATCATAGCAATCAATAGTGTTCAGAATGATCACATTATAGCAATCAATAGTGTTCAGTATGATCACATTATAGCAATCAATAGTGTTCAGTATGATCACATTATAGAAATCAATATTGTTCAATATGATCACATTATAGCAATCAATAGTGTTCAGTATGATCACATTATAGCAAACAATAGTGTTCAGTAAGATCACATTATAGCAATCAATTTTTTCTGTTATCCTAAAACCAATGAAATTTGAAGATCAGTCATGAAACCGATGTAGACATTTTTGTGATTATCCTTTATTTTATATGCTAGGTAAATACCCTCTACGAGCTTCCCCACGGGCCTCGTTATTGTGGGAATAACAACTTTTCTTGCTCGTACCTCCAAATTACAAGTTTTTATAGTACTTAATCATTTTTTTATTCTCGGGTATTATATTTATTTTTTTAAATCTAAACATTTTGATCTACTTATGCGTAAATCAAAAACGTGTATTTCAAACGCCTAGCATTTTGACATAACATTTCTTTACGAAAAAATTGAAGGACTCCCCACCAATTTCCAATTTCAAATCTCTATTTCAATTTTAGTCATTGCGTTAAAAGACTAATGAATGCGTAACAAAAAAAAATTTTTTTTTCGAATGTCAGCCGATTTTTACTAAAAACAAAATTTTACCGAAATCACAGAACTCAATGATATAAATACATTTTAAAGTTTATTATAATGTCTGATACTTTGGTTAAGACGCTCTGCACTTGAGCAGTGTGGGTGGGTTCTGTGGGCGGTTTCAAGTCTCAGGTGCAGGAGCCTCTTGTTATTATGCAAGTTGTAAATAAAAGTGGTTAATACTGAAGCAGATATCCACCTGTATCCAGGAGAAAGTATGATGAGTGAAGATTGTTTCAGATTTATTGAAAAAAAAATATTTTTAATAGAAATTAAAAATCGAGAGAAAGTGGCAATATCTGGGTAAAAAGTTATATTATTTTGGAAATATAAGATACTATTACTTTAATTATTTTACATTTTTGAAATTTTCTTTATATCTTGTAGGGGAAATATGTAGATATAGAAATCCGATCCAATATTTAGTGATCAATTTTCATGGTTTTGTTTGTGCGCTGAAGGGGGTGGGGAAGCAAAATAAATTTTGAACTATCATCCAAAGAATTGATTAGACAATTTTTTTTCAATCGAAAACTAGTTTAGATTTTCCGAAGATTTGTTGTGTGAGAGGTTGACGTATAATATAAAACGCTAACGTATTAAGGATTATTTCCACTTTAAAATTTTGCATTAAATATTTAAAAATCATAATTACATAAAACTTAATTACGTTTAGTTTACATTATCTTGAAAAAAATGATTAAAAATTAGAAAAAGTTTAGTTTTGAATCTTAGTTTTATCTCTCTCAACAAATTAAAAAAAAAACAAACTAAAACTTAACAAAATGGTACTACTAGTATGTATATTTTCACATAAAACCCCTCACAGGCTCACCTGTACTAGGCTGGCAATCCTTAGGGAGCCTAGCTGGATATACACTTTTTCGTGTAGTGTTAGGTTAGATCCCTCTCTTTCACGTCTCCAATCAGTTTTCTCTTGACCAACTCTTGTTCTCTCCCGAACCTGACGTTGACTAGAGGTATTTTATATTCTTTTATTCCTATTTTTTACAATTCGATGATAACCATCACTTTTAATGTTCATTCGCGTGGATTAACAGAATAGTTCCGTTCAACGTAGGCGCGATTCAAAAATGGATTTTATAAGTATACGGAAGTACACACAAACCAATATTAAATTCCATTTAACCCACCATTTTACGTACATATAAGTAAATCTTGCAATATGTTTTATATAAACTTTCATCAAAATCTTGCAATTAATCATGTTAATAAATATTGTTATTGATACAGATATATCTAAATGTTATTAGTGTTAACAACAGTTGCTATTGTGTTCTGGTAGCACGTAGCTTTAAGTAGTCACTTTCTAATCAAGTACTTTTTAAGTTCAATTAATTGTAAAGATCTTTTTGAGTTTGTAATAGCGTTAACTCGAAAACCTTTTCCGTAGGAATTTATATCCCAGAAAGACTTATGAAAGTACCTTAGTATTATAGGCTACTTTTTCTAAAAGAGGAAGGGGGATTTCAGATGCTGTGCTAAATTATTATTAAGTGAACGTGTAATAGAATCCAAAACAAGTTGATTGACGTCAGTATGTTGCATAGCCGTGCAATGTATTTTTATTTATTTATTTATTTATTTAATTTCAGTTGGTAGCTTACACAGAAAAAACAAAAAATTACATTTCATATTTATAGACTACTTCTATAGAAAAAAATAAATGCATATAAACAATAGAAAATTAAATTGAACATATATATATATATATATATATATATATATATATATATATAATAATTAAAATAATTATAATAAAATCATTGTCTTTTATATTTAGTTTACAAATTCAAAAAAAGAATACCTCTATGTCTTTCTACCAAATGAAACCCTCAAAGGATATGCCTGTGTTGAGGTACACCTCTTTTAAAAGAAAAGAAAAGAATAGAAACCGTGGAAAGCCAAATAAATTGTCGGGCTTTTTTTGGGAAATTTCAAAAAATCATTAATTCAGAATATATTTACTGAAAAACAAAATGTAGCTGCCTTTAGCATTTGCATTTCTACATACAAATAAACACAAACACACACACACACCGTCACACACAATCAATCATTTTAGCCACGGATCAATTTCACAATGTCAACCATAGGCGATCCCCACCCACGCCAACGATCTCCGCTGATCATTGATCAACAAGGACCACCGACGCGAGCAAAAACCACACACAATCAACACAATAATACATTCTCTCATTCAATACAAATTCGCATACATACAAAAACATATAAATATATACACATCCAAATAAACAAAACATTCATACATATAAATTTTACAATCTTTACAATCTTAGGTGTTCTCTTTAGTGAGTAGAAGCTGGCAAATCTTAGCAACTCTATACCTTTTTTCATGTAGGTTAGATTCTTCTCTTTATCCTTTCCTATCAGACTTCTCTTGACTAACTCTTGGTCCCTTCTGACCCTGACACTATTAGAGTATTCGTAAATTAGTTAGAGGTATTTATTTTATGCTATTTTCTTTTATAAAATTTATAAAATAAAATAAAAATTCATAGGAATTACTGAACAACTTAATGGTAACAACTAGACAATTCCATAACGTGTGACATTTAAATCTCTTAATTTCTTGTAACAGTAATCTTTCCAAGGTAATTACATTTTAATAAAACAAAAAGATATAGTAAGTATTCAGGTACATAAGCCTATAACATCCAAGTCTCCAACTGCTTCAGTGAAAAGTATTTCAAATCACCAAATTCAAATCAAGACTGAAATCGATAATTTACCCAAACGTTATACTTTCTCAACAAGACAAATAAAGACTGGCGTGGAACCAGTAACCAATGTTTGTCGTTGCATATATTTGCATTGTATGAATAATATTTGCATACCTTTAATAGTTATGTAAGGAATATTGTTTTACAATGTAAACACATAGTTCAAACTAAGTGCTTCCTGGGCTAGTGTCTGATGTGTTGACATTTTGTGTCATAAATAGAAGCACTTTGAACGCACAGATATAACTTGCAAACTTTTATGATGTAAATATTTGAGTGAATTAAAATACACGAAGCAAAATTTATCAAACAATGTCCAATGACATAAACGACTTAACACACCGAATAGTACATGCAGTGACAAAAATATCTGCCGAGATGCTACTGAGCATCCACTTTATGGATTGGATACTGCCTAGCCCACTGCCAAACTGCAGAAGGAAAGCAATTTGAATATTTATTGTAAAAAAGGGTTAGCTGCAACGATAACCACAACTATAGTTATTTAAAGTTGTAATTTTTTAACAAGTAGTAAGTTTCAAATGGTCGCCTTTTTCTGACAGCATCCCTTTTTGTTCATGTGGTTTGTTTTACTCAAATAGCGCTTTAATTTGATGTCCTAGTTGGTCTAGGCTTACATTTCCTCCTCGTAGACCGTTCCCACTGGAGGGGAAAGGTCACTCGCTAACCAGAAAAATATTTCTTTACATCCAGCGTGGACTTTTTTTTTCTCTTTCTATTTTTTCCTTCTTTTTTTTTTCATTATGTCTTTTCATGATTGTCGTAAACCGAAGCTATTTTAGCTTATATCACGACTTATTCTCATTGATATTTATATTACCTTTGATATTATATTCTGAGGAAAAACCCATCTCTTAATTTATCACTTCAGTTGTAATAAATATTACTCTCTGGAATGCCTTCTTTAGTAAAACCCTCACGCTCTTGTCCCAATCACCACCTTGGCAACCCTCTCCATTTCCCTCATTCTCATCCCATCACTCAACCATGTCCTTCTCTCCACCATTTCCTCCTCACTCCAATCCTTTCTAAAGTCATGTAGCAGCAGACACTCAAACACCAGATGGTCGGCTGTCTCACTCTCCCCACACCTACACATAATATCATCCTCCACATTCACTATCTCTTTCAGCTTCGCCCTGAATGGACCATGGCCTGTTGATATCAAAACTAACTCAGTTGACACTCTGTTAATCCACGGCCTTCTCATTCTGAGGTCAACCCTAGGCAACCACTGAAAGAAATACCTTCCATATTCAGACTCCTCCCATCGCCTCTGCCACTCAATCATCGCTTCAGTTCTTACTCTTCTTCTCATCACTCCCGTAGACCCACCTTCCTCTATCATGTCCAGTCCTCTACTCCTTCTGTATAGTGTGTATATTTCCCTTACTAGCAGGTCTAAAGTAAGCAGTATCCAATGTGGACTGTTGGGGTTTTACTTATGCACCTCTTACCAAGAAATAAATATAAGCAATTTTCAACAAGCCCAACATTTTAACTTTAAACCGCCGCCATTTTGTATAGGATGAACTTTTGAGGTCGGATTTTCAGCATTGTATACTTCTAACAGAGACCTTTAATGCCCGTCCCCATAAGGTGATGAAAAATTGATAGTTGCTCCTAAAAAGTAGATTTTAAGTTATAGTGTTTGTGAGCTAAGCTTTATTGCTTAATCTGTAATTGGTTCAAAAAACATAACGCCGTTCTGATACTTTTTGGACACCCTGTATATTAATTGCAATAACAAAATCTAGTTGTTAACAACCCGCCGTGTTTGAAAATTTTATATTTCACTCACTCATTTTATGCCTGAACTCAAAATTACAAATGATTGTACTAATTGAGAATCGTAGTAAATATAGCATCATTTTATTACAGCTTGTACGTTTTTCGATAAACATTTATATTATATCTAAACACACGCAATTACACTTTAGTAATGTTAATTTCCAATTATTTAAATACATTGAACAGTTTCTCCAGTCCATTATATCCTGCAATATCGGCAAACAGGACATTTCCAATGACAGTTTCCATTAGTGTATGTATAGAGTTATAATGAACATGGAGCGTGCGGTCCCACAATAAACAGTATTTCTGTGTACAATTAAATGAATATTCGGAAAATACATCATCCTATCGTTCAGATTAATTTTATAATTGACAGTTTCGTGGAAAAGATAAATTGTAGTACTCAATATTAGTATCTCTGTATGAAATTTGATTTTTTTTTCCTTGTTAAAGGCAAAACAATTCATCATTACGTTATAATATAAAGACCCCCCCCCCTAACCCTCGAATATTCTAATAGCGTCACGATTTAAAAAGACAAGGGTTGGTTAAGAGAGGAGGGACCTGGTAGGAAAGAGAGGGATCTAACACAAGACTTTGAAACAGAGGGTAGATTCAGCTAATATCCCTATAGGTCATACTCACTAAAACAAACCCCTAAAGGAATTTTATTTTCTTATCTTAGTATCTAGTTTAGGATACGTTTGAGCCATTACAACGTATATACGTACTATGAAGTTATATGGTGGATTGAGAAATGTGATTTTGAGTTATTTGCGTATACATTCGTGTTGTTTTGGTACTAACCGTCTGACGTCTGTAAGTGGTCAACGCCTAAACACGTGTTCCGATTTTAATTAAATTTGAAAAAAGAACATAATTTGGGGATATATCGCTTGATATGTAATCAAAAGTTGAGGTTAGCTGCTACAGAAGAAACACAAAATTATTATTTTGATCAAATTTGTAAAAAGAACATATTTTAGCCATATATCAGGCTATCCCCTCATTTTCAATAATAAAATTTTGAGGGTAGCTGCAAAAAAAGAAACACAAAGTTACGATTTTGATCAAATTTTGAACATATTTTGGGCATATAATATCATCCCCCCCCTATTTTTTTCAATAATAAAAGTTGAGGGTAGCTGTCATAGAAGAAACACAAAATTATGATTTTTATCAAATTTGGAACAAGAACATATTTTAGCCAGCCATATACCAGGATATCCCTTCATTTCTCAATAATAAAAATTTGAGGGTAGATGCCATACAAGAAACACAAAATTATGATTTTTTATCAAATTTGGAACAAGGACATTTTTTGTGCATATATCAGCACTTCCTCCTAATTTTTTCAATAATAAATGTTGAGGGTAGCTGCCATAGAAGAATCACAAAATTATGATTTTTATCAAATTTGGAACAAGAACATATTTTAGCCAGCCATATACATTATCCCTTCATTTCTCAATAATAAAAATTTGAGGGTGGATGCCAAAAAAGAAACAAAGTTACGACTTTTATCAAATTTGGAACAAGAACATATTTTGGGCATATATTGCCTCTACAGATTTTGTTGAAGCTATAAAGAAATATGAAGATTAATGCACCAAATCAGTGTGCAAAATGTCAAGTATAAAATGTTACGGTTCTGGAATAATTATTGACAAAAAACATAAATGAACCATGACCGATTAAAATCGACGATGAGGACGTGTTTAGGGGAATTTTATATCTTATTATTTTATAAGGCTTTATTTATAATTTTAAGGATATTAATAATAATAATTTATAATATTTTGTGTTTAAATAATTGAAAACCCACATCATTTATTTACCCATGTTGCCAACAGACGGACTGCATGTCGAAAATCATTTTTTGGTTTCCTGAGGCTATGAAACATGAAGATCATTCAAAAAACGGACATAGATTTTTTTTGGGATTGTCAAACTTCCCCTGTATTTCATATGCTGTTTAAGTATAAAAAAAAAGTCTTCAAATGAAATCATAATTACATTTTAAACTTTTCCCCGTTTTTGGATGTAGGAAATTGAATTTTATTAAAAAAGATAATTTCTTTGCGTTTGACTTATATCATTGCAATTCTTGCTGCTGAATATTATCGATTCAAAAGTAATCAAGATGTTTCCATAATTCATTAACACCCTGTATCCATTCACCCTGTAATTATTCAGGTTATTAGTGTTAGTTTTTTACATTCTGTGTATATGGATAGAGTAACCAAAACTTTCTTTAATAAAATCCATACTGAACAGTCTTCTCCTCAATCAAACTCAAGATAAACGTGTTTGCCAAGCGTTAAATCCTTTATAAAGACGTATGTAGCGGGTAGCCTGAGGGTTTCCACCCTCTATACAGCTTGTTATATATTTAATTACAAATTTAATAGATTCAGCTAAACGATTGGCGTCCTTCTACTCTATTAGCCAGTTCGTTTTATTTTATAACCTAATAGAGTTTCAGTTAGTTTGGAAGGGGTTGTTTATGTGATGTAATTCGGTGTACAGTTTAGGGGGGGGGGGATAAATTGGTGCTGTTACCTTCAGGGGATGTTACGGTGCAGTAAAGGTTATAAATAGATGCACTTTATGGAAACTCGCGGGAAATTTGTGATTAGTAGAAGCGGTAAATTGTCTAATAGGATTGATTTATGTTTAAGGTATGAGGGTTGTTTTAGAGGTTTTTTTTTCACTTTGGAAATTAATTTTAAATTAAATTCAGACGCTGCTCCTTGATTTTAAAATGAGTAGGATGGAGGATTCTGTTTATAAATAAAATTATAGTCACGGCTAAAATATTACAAGGTGTGATAATATTAATTACGTTATTCCTCTTAGACCAATAACCACTCCAGGTTATCAGTTCTTAATCAGTTGATTATTAAAAAAAAAAATTGGAAGGATATGCATTAAATTATAAAAAAGTGACTACACACCACCGCGGAAATAACCAGGTGATCTAAGGGTGGCAGCCTATTAAGACACACATCTAGATATGTAAATATAGCTACAGTGAGACCGTATTATATAGGCCTTTCCCGAGAGTCTCGAGAACGCCATTGCCGAAAACCTTCCTATTTATCCCTAAAGCATATCTCATCTCTGGATCCAAGAAGCCTAGAGCTATGCAATTTTTAAAGATGGTTTGGGGTAGCTCTGTAGACGCGCAGGCCTACTAAGAAAGGGTTTTGAAATTGTTCCACTCCAAAGGTGTTTTTTATCCTTAATGGATATCTCATCTCTGGATTCAAGAAACCTAGACCTATGCATTTTTAAGATGGTTTGGGGTAGCTCTGTAGAAGCGTACTAAGAAAGGGTTTTGAAAATGATCCACTCCAAGGGTGTTTTTACCCCTAAAGCATATCTCTGGATCCAAGAAGCCTAGAGCTATACATTTTTTAACATGGTTTGGGGTAGCTCTGTAGAAGCGTACTAAAAAGGGTTTTGAAAATGTTCCACTCCAAGGGTGTTTTTACCCCTAAAGCATATCTCTGGATACAAGAAGTCTAGAGCTATGCATTTTTTAAAGATGGTTTGGGGTAGCTCTGTAGAAGCGTACTAAGAAAGGGTTTTGAAAATGTTCCACTCCAAGGGTGTTTTTACCCCTAAAGCATATCTCTGGATCCAAGAAGCCTAGAGCTATGCATTTTTTTAAAGATGGTTTGGGGTAGCTCTGTAGAAGCGTACTAAGAAAGGGTTTTGAAAATGTTCCACTCCAAGGGTGTTTTTACCCCTAAAGCATATCTCTGGATCCAAGAAGCCTAGAGTTATGATTTTTTTAACATGATTTGGAGTAAAGTCTGAAGGCGCGTATTAGGGTTGTGCTAAAAATTTTGAATCTGAAATATTTGCGTGCGAAACTGTTGGTAACAGGTAGTTGTGTTATAAATTGAATCACAAACGAGATATAAAAAAAAAAATTATTTCAAATAGAAGACATTTTGACATTTATTTATTATATTTTTTCTGAATTTTAATAGGGTTCTTCCTTATACCAATTTTCATATTCCTATATAATGTTTGTGGCCGCTATCGTGCTTACGTACAGACGACAGCAACGACGTACGGACGACATGTAGTTACACTTTTTCGGTTTGTTGGATGTATGAAACGTGAAGTTCAATCAAAGAACGGAGGTTAAATGTTTCTTTGATTAATAAACTTACTCCATATACACTGGGTATGTCAAAATGTCGATCTTATTTTTACTTACGACTTGTTTCTAAGATTCGTGATCTCAGTCCACAGAGCTAGTTATGTATGCGTATATCGGTGGAACCACTTGTTAAACAATACCAACATTTCCTGTGGCTGTGGCAGTCCAAGGACATACCGTCACGTTAGTTGCTTCCTGCCAACATTACAAGAATAAAATCTATAAAACACACGCTTGAGTTAACGTATACCTTTGACGATTTTATGACACAGCCAAGGTGTGGCTCTGTGTTATTGAAGCGTTTATACAATAGCTATGAAAACATTAAAAGGAGTTCATCATAGTACTTACCCAGCCTTATCATACAATGGAATCTTAAACTGACAGATTTTCTGAACATCACTACTTTCTACGGAACTTGTACAAGTGTATATAGACTATAGAAAGGTTTCCAGTTGCTTCTCCCGTGTTATTATCTCAGCACTACCAAGATCTCGCTACAGAACATTTTCTTGAGAGGCTGACCATGAAATTATATTTTTGACAATAACTTTGCTCTTTGTCATCGTAGAGAGGCCTGGTATTGATACCATTAAATGCAAAATTGAAAACTGCAAATTTTGTATAGAATTTAGTGTGTTATAACTTAAATAACATACGATATGTGGGGGAAAAAACTTTTAAAAGTGGTCGCCATTTTGACATTTTTAATTAGATTTTTTATATTTCTGTACGAGTACACTATAGTCCCATATACCCAATTTAAAGTTTCATATCTTAATACAAGTGACCGCTATTATAGTGCTATATAGTGACGGACGACTATTGGAAATTTAGGGAGTTCTTCAACCCGGCACCAACCATTATATGTTATCAAAAAACACGTCGACCAGCACTGGTCCCTTTACTGGCCGCCATGACAGTATGTCAACCCGGCACCAGCCACTCCTGTTACCCATTCCACCTACACTACTCCCCCTCAACTCCTCCTTTCCCTTTTTTCTTCTCTTAATCACCTCCCCTTTCCGTAAGGTGCCGTGGTTTCGCGCTGTCCGTGTCCTCCCGATACCTCCCTTAAAATAGTTGGGGGCCGAGCTTTACTAAACGAAGGTATGCGAAAAATAGGACGAGCTTTGTAAAATGAAAGTAACTTCTCTCGCTGCAAATTTAAAAAAAATAGGGAACGAGCTTCACTAGACAAAGGGATAGACAATAACAAAAGTGTGGCCTTTTTTGTTATTACGATTATAAATAGTTTAACATTTATTATAGAAATAGATTAGGTTAGGTTAGAATGAGGGGTGTATGTTTGGTGTTGTGGAGGAGGAGGCGGCACGTCTACCCGGCACCAAGGGATGAGATGCCTAGAGTTCGATGGAGGGAAAGGAGAGAATTAGGGATGTATGTTTGGTGTTGTGGAGGGGGAACCTTGCTCGCCTATCTTTAAACTGCCTCGGTGCCGGGTTAAGTTGTGAAATTAGTAACGCCTGATTAACCTTATAGCGGTGGTCAGATTTGGTGCCGGGTAGACGTGCCGCTTTACTTTAGTATGTAAAGCAAAATTTATGAGGCAATAAATAGAAGGTGAACTTCAGTTTATATTTTCCCAAAACGTCATCAAAATCTGTTGAGCCAATGTCGAGAAAATCTGCGTTTAATTCCGGTCCTATTTACATTTCGGTTTTTTTTTTAAATAAAAGCTTTATGCATGTAGTAAAACCACACGAGTTACAGTTTGTAGGCATATAGGGGGAGTTATTTTTATAGAGCCAACGTCTTCCTCATATAAACATAATATACGTAATCAGAATAAATTTTAGTTTTATTTCATACCCACACATATTTACAAAATACAAAATTTTCTTCTCAGTAGTTTTTGCCGTTTAACTAACCCAAAGTCGTTTTTTTCTTGTTACCGCTATATATTTTTTATATGTGGGAAAATATAAAATATATATAGTGTGAAATATATAGGATTTATCGTTTTATCTGTGTAGACGGGTTGCGATATACAGCCAGGTAGACTCATGAGTGAAATTATAAGAATCCTAGGTTTTACCTACGGACCAAAATAAAATTCCAATCTATCTTTTGATTGCTACTGAATTGTTTTGTCTGACATCGCATAAAAACTGCTTTTAAAACGTATACGCGACGCATTTCTCGTTGTGTGGTTAAATAAATTGTATTCGTCATACAAAAAACTATAATATATGATTTGACACTGCAATTTAATTTTAAATCCAAATAATATTGTTTCACATTTGTAGGCCACTATGTTCATGTTTAATGCCAACATATTATTTTTTCCACAAATAAATGTAGATATTCTTAATCAGAATAACTTCTAGTTTTATTATATACAAAACACATAATATTTTTTAAAAAACTAACTTTTAACTCCATAGTTTTTGCCTCGTAACTACTTCAAGGTCATTTTTTTATTACCTCTATATATGTCCTAAATGTGGAGCAATAAAAGGAATATAAATGCAAAGTTTGAAATATATAGGATTTATCGTATTGTCTGTGTAGACTGCTTGCGACTGGTTGAATCTTAATTGCGAACAAGGGTAAAATCGTCCAGACTGCGAACACCTCAATAATGCCGAGCACTACCTGAACATGAGTCGTCCAGACTGCGAACACATATTTGGAACTAAATCAGGCGTGATAGGGTAATTTACTCAAAAATGACTGGGACATGCGAACCTTAAGTATGCTTAAGTACTAGTTTTTGGAAAATAGAATAAATTATTATTATTTGTGTATTTAGTTGTGGCCAAATCATTCTGTTAATATATAATACCGGCCTGGGATTCTACGAATGGGTTGAAAACCCCGACCTCTCAAAATGTGTTCGCAATCAGGAATCCTCCCCACCCCCAGACGACCCCCTCCCCCTCGTAAACCCAAACATGTTCGCAATCAGGACTGTTCGCAATCAGGAGGACACCTTGCGACTTACATATAGACAGACGGACACGCGCGAGATATTATAAGGGTCCTTAATTTTACTTATGGACCCTAAAAATATATTTAAATAATGCACAGACAAATATTTTTTTTCGGGGGAGTGGAGACGGTTTAGTGAATAATAAGCTTTATTACGTCTTTACTTAAAATTAAGTTTCATAAAAATCATCCTGTCCGATCTTGAGAAAAGCTGAATTTTCTTCCTGTTCAGGACTCTAAATTAAAAATGTCTCGACAAAGCTCCTCCAAATTGCTTTCACTAAATTTAATTACAATGAAGATATAGAATGCTAACGGACAAACTGAAGATTCTAGTTTGATTCATACACTTATATAGTTACACAATTCGTACAGTTCAGAAAGATCCACCTACCAGAACTGACACTAGTTATATTTCGGTTTAATTCGAATGCAATTTAAATTTGATTGAAGCACATAAATAATGTATCAAACATGATAAATGATCGTTCCTCTAATTACCCAACAGTTTAATTGTTAATCGTGCATTAAGAGTCGAAAGTAAGGAGTCAGGAGCGGTCGTGACTCGGAAATAAAACTAGATTCCGACACGATCCATAAATCTAAATCCCGTCGTTTTGTGATTAAACTATTTAATAGCTCTTGCTGATTGCACAAACATTGCACAATTATACGTTGTTTGGTCTTATTTTTCTTGTAAAGATGTGTGGATTAAAAATATATTATAAATTTTATTTTCAAATATCAAATCAAGTAAAGTCCAGTAGGTGACTCATACGGGTGTCTTGGGGGTAGGTCAGCAAACACTAATCCTCTGCGCTTGTGTGTGTGAAGTGACTTTTCCTTCAGCCGCATTCCCAATTTGATAATAATATAAATCTATGATCTTATACTATACATTTTTAATTTGATGTTTATGCCAAATATACTTTTGAAGGAAGCAAATATGTTGATACAAAACAGATCGGCTAGACATGTAGCACTCATTAAAGCTGGTCTAATTATTTTTAGTTTCTGATTGCTGATTGCTCTTGCTGATTGCACAAACATTACACAATTATACGTTGTTTGGTCTTATTTCTTGTAATTATGTGTAGAATAAAAATATATTGTAGAGTTTATTTTCAAATATCAAATCAAATAAATTAAACTTTTATAAAATGAAGTCCAGTAGGTGACTCATACGGGTGTCTTGGGGGTAGGTCAGCAGACACTAATCCTCTGCGCTTGTGTGTGTGAAGCGACTTTTCCTTCAGCAGCATTCCCAGTTTGATAATAATATAAATCTATGATCTTATACTACAGATTTTTAATTTGATGTTTATGCCAAATATACTTTTGAAGGAAGCCAATATGTTGATACAAAACAGATCGGCTAGACATGTAGCACTCATTAAAGCTGGTCTAATTTTTTTTTAGTTCCAAATAAAAGCGATAAGTTAATTTTAGTCGACGTGTCCAAAACTACGTCGAATTCCATGTCATGTTTAATAAAACGCAATCTTAGTATTATGAAAAAAAAAAAAAAAAGATTTCTTATTACGAGATGGATAAAAGCGTTTTGTAATCTGTTTTTGGTGTACATACCGGTGGGGTAAACATATGGATTGATTTAGTTCATATTTGGGATTAATATTTTAGGGCTGAATGTTTCAGAATTCTTAGTACAAGACCTAAGTTTAAATTGTACTAAATGTTCTCAATAATCAATAATATTGTTTTGGTAAATTAATAGGATGTATTTTTTTCTGTTTACAGGTTAGATTATTATCAGTTCCACTCAAGTATGCACTGAATCGTAAGTAAATTGCATACTTTTAAATATACAGGGTGATTCACGAGTCATCCAACACTTTAAATTTATTGGTCCGAAAACGCTTCGTTCCTAGTCTATCCGCCATTTTTTAAAATAAATCATGGCAGTAGATAAAATATTGAGTTCAAATTTGGTACACGCTTTATTTATGTAAATTTTTAGAAGTGCAGCAAAATCAAAGACCTTGTTTTGTACTATTTTCAAAATGACAGCCATGTTTAACGCCAAATATCTCAAAAACCGTTATTTTTGCAAAACATGTACAAGAGACAAAACTTTTTTGTTTTTAAATGAAGAACAAAGTGATGTGTTTATTTTTTCTGTACCAGAAAAGATAACGAAGTTATCGACAAAAATCTACATAATTGATATATGACTATTTTCTATCTAATTTAGTGTGTTTTAAATTGAATATCAAAGGAGATATTAAGGGAAAAACTGTTTAAAATGGCCGCCATATGGCTAAATTTAATTCCATTTTATTAAATTTGAGTAGGGTTCCAAACACATTGAATACACACACTATTCCAAATGTTATGTTCATATCTTCATTTTTGTAACATCTATCTTCCTTAAATACAAACGATGACAGATATGTTTAAAATTGTTTTCAGTTTCTTAAGACCTTGAAATGTGAAAATTAGTTGAAAAAACGAAGATGTATTTTTTTAGGATTACCAAAATCACCCTATACTTCATATACTGGGTAGGTTTATCACGAAAAACTATCCGTAATTTCATAAAAATCATATCAGCAGTTTTTACTGTAAAGACGGAAAATGTTATGATAAACATTTTGATACTTAAATTTAGCTTGTTATATCAAACCATATGACGCAAGAATTCCGTAGTTTCTGTTTTAGACGATATTAATAGGATTAGACCGATTTCCAAAAATTCTATATAATTAACTAGCATATAATCATATTTATCACACTCACCTACACTTTTATTTTTCTTTTCGCATGATCTCTCATTGTTGAACACGCTTTCAATTAATTTCAAAATATACTCAACCGATTATAATGCAATTTTATCCATTTAACTAATTAACACACTTCGTGGTGAATGTATGACCTTGGATATTTGGTAAATGAAGAAAAAGTATATACGGTACAATAGTATTACACAAATTTTCTACCTCGCACATCCCTAAACTATTTTAATATGAACACCAAAATTATCAGTTCACTAGTTGTCAGCGAAAAAAGTGAATATAAATACTGGATGATGTTTATTGACAAAATTTAATCATAAATATTTTTCTTTTGAAGTAGGACCTCAGCGTAAATCGAAATTTTAATAACGGCAGTCAAGGTTAATTTTTTTTTTTTTTTTTTTTTGCAAATTATTTCTGAATCTTAATAGTTTTGTTATTTGCAATTTTGTGTTTAATCTTTACACTTCAGTAAACTTCCTTAAAGCTGATTTTCAGAAATACGTCATTTGTAACAGCCCCAATGCCGATCTTTGTTTTTTACCCGATAAGTCACAAATCCGATATTTTTTAAGAGTTGGCGACAAATTCGTTTTGTTTGAGTCTTTAGTGGCTGCAATTGAACAAAATTGGATCAAAATCGTGATAGCCGAATTTGATTACATTGTAATTTTACGTTCTTTCTTTTTCCTAGCAAGTACTCCCATATTTTGTATTGTCGAAAAGAAAAAAAAGAAACGAAAATATCCCCACACACGTTTTTTCACAAAGAATCATTTTAAATCAATAAATGAAAACTGTCATCTTTACTTTATTACATAACCTATAATGACTTTTTTTTCAATACCTCTATTATGTTTTACTTACAATAAAAAACAATTTAAAAAGTACCCCTTCTATATTTTTACATAATAAACCGTTTTTTTAGAGATGTTAACAAATAATTTAAAAAATTGGCGCCATTTAGAATTGGTTTTGTAGAAAAAAGTTTCCTTGTAAACAAGTGCCCACCGTGATTCAAACATATGAAATGTTAACTCAAATTCTACATCCATTACACCTTCGATAATTCCAATTTTGAGAAAAAACACTGAACTGTAGTAACCTAAGAAAATATTCTATTGTAAATGTAGTTTATTTTGCTCATCTGAGGAAATATATGCATACGAGTATATGTGGAAGAAAATAATTGACCGTTTCCCTACTTATAAATATTAATATAAAGACAAATCATCAACAAATTACAGGCCCTAATTAGCTTAATTTTATCGTTGTATAGAACGTTGTATTTGTTGCATTAATGATTTATTTTCATTGAAAAATGTATTTAACAAAACAAGTTAATAATTTGTATCGTGTATGTTTTGCCCAAAATTATGTATCTAAATACTAAATGAATAATTGATTATATAACCTCAACTGTAATAAACTACGAAAATCATCAACTTGACTACGAACTTATTAAGAGTTCTATAAGTATAGTTACTGTTGGAGGTAGAAGGTCGTTTGACAAGTAGCAAAGTAGAGTAGGATAGAACAATGAACCCAGTGGCGGGCAGACTTGCGGTTATAGTCCAACCGCAAATATATCTGCAGCCTCTGCAAGATGTGGTTTTAATTGTGACGTTCTGAAAACGAAAGTAATGTGTATAGAATGTATACACCAGTTGGACGTCGCTTTGTGTGTAGAGTACAGTACGACAGTACAATAAACCCAGTGGTGGAGAGACACCGGGTATAGGCAACCATAATACCTTCAGCCTCTGCAAGATGTGGTTTTAACTGTGACGTTCTGAAAACGAAAGTAATGTGTATAGAATGTATACACCAGTTGGACGTCGCTTTGTGTGTAATGTACAGTACGACAGTACACTAAACCCAGTGGTGGAGAGACACAGGATATAGGCAACCATAATACCTGCAGCCTCTGCAAGATGTGGTTTTAACTGTGACGTTCTGAAAACGAAAGTAATGTCTATAGAATGTATACACCAGTTGGACGTCGCTTTGTGTGTAGAGTACAGTACGACAGTACAATAAACCCAGTGGTGGAGAGACACCGGGTATAGGCAACCATAATACCTTCAGCCTCTGCAAGATGTGGTTTTAACTGTGACGTTCTGAAAACGAAAGTAATGTCTATAGAATGTATACACCAGTTGGACGTCGCTTTGTGTGTAGAGTACAGTACGACAGTACAATAAACCCAGTGGTGGAGAGACACCGGGTATAGGCAACCATAATACCTTCAGCCTCTGCAAGATGTGGTTTTAACTGTGACGTTCTGAAAACGAAAGTAATGTCTATAGAATGTATACACCAGTTGGACGTCGCTTTGTGTGTAATGTACAGTACGACAGCACACTAAACCCAGTGGTGGAGAGACACAGGATATAGGCAACCATAATACCTTCAGCCTCTGCAAGATGTGGTTTTAACTGTGACGTTCTGAAAACGAAATTAATGTGTATAGAATGTATACACCAGTTGGACGTCGCTTTGTGTGTAGAGTACAGTACGACAGTACAATAAACCCAGTGGTGGAGAGACACCGGGTATAGGCAACCATAATACCTTCAGCCTCTGCAAGATGTGGTTTTAACTGTGACGTTCTGAAAACGAAAGTAATGTCTATAGAATGTATACACCAGTTGGACGTCGCTTTGTGTGTAATGTACAGTACGACAGTACACTAAACCCAGTGGTGGAGAGACACAGGATATAGGCAACCATAATACCTTCAGCCTCTGCAAGATGTGGTTTTAACTGTGACGTTCTGAAAACGAAATTAATGTGTATAGAATGTATACACCAGTTGGACGTCGCTTGGTGTGTAGAGTACAATACGACAGTACAATAAACCCAGTGGTGGAGAGACACCGGGTATAGGCAACCATAATACCTTCAGCCTCTGCAAGATGTGGTTTTAACTGTGACGTTCTGAAAACGAAAGTAATGTCTATAGAATGTATACACCAGTTGGACGTCGCTTTGTGTGTAATGTACAGTACGACAGCACACTAAACCCAGTGGTGGAGAGACACAGGATATAGGCAACCATAATACCTTCAGCCTCTGCAAGATGTGGTTTTAACTGTGACGTTCTGAAAACGAAATTAATGTGTATAGAATGTATACACCAGTTGGACGTCGCTTTGTGTGTAGAGTACAGTACGACAGTACAATAAACCCAGTGGTGGAGAGACACCGGGTATAGGCAACCATAATACCTTCAGCCTCTGCAAGATGTGGTTTTAACTGTGACGTTCTGAAAACGAAAGTAATGTCTATAGAATGTATACACCAGTTGGACGTCACTTTGTGTGTAATGTACAGTACGACAGTACACTAAACCCAGTGGTGGAGAGACACAGGATATAGGCAACCATAATACCTTCAGCCTCTGCAAGATGTGGTTTTAACTGTGACGTTCTGAAAACGAAATTAATGTGTATAGAATGTATACACCAGTTGGACGTCGCTTGGTGTGTAGAGTACAATACGACAGTACAATAAACCCAGTGGTGGAGAGACACCGGGTATAGGCAACCATAATACCTTCAGCCTCTGCAAGATGTGGTTTTAACTGTGACGTTCTGAAAACGAAAGTAATGTCTATAGAATGTATACACCAGTTGGACGTCGCTTTGTGTGTAATGTACAGTACGACAGTACACTAAACCCAGTGGTGGAGAAACACAGGATTTAGGCAACCATAATACCTTCAGCCTCTGCAAGATGTGGTTTTAATTGTGACGTTCTGAAAACGAAAGTAATGTCTATAGAATGTATACACCAGTTGGACGTCGCTTTGTGTGTAATGTACAGTACGACAGTACACTAAACCCAGTGGTGGAGAGACACAGGATATAGGCAACCATAATACCTTCAGCCTCTGCAAGATGTGGTTTTAACTGTGACGTTCTGAAAACGAAAGTAATGTCTATAGAATGTATACACCAGTTGGACGTCGCTTTGTGTGTGGAGTTCAGTACGAAAGTACAATAAACCCAGTGGTGGAGGGACACCGGGTATAGGCAACCATAATACCTTCAGCCTCTGCAAGATGTGGTTTTAACTGTGACGTTCTGAAAACGAAAGTAATGTCTATAGAATGTATACACCAGTTGGACGTCGCTTTGTGTGTAATGTACAGTACGACAGTACACTAAACCCAGTGGTGGAGAGACACAGAATATAGGCAACCATAATACCTTCAGCCTCTGCAAGATGTGGTTTTAACTGTGACGTTCTGAAAACGAAAGTAATGTCTATAGAATGTATACACCAGTTGGACGTCGCTTTGTGTGTGGAGTTCAGTACGAAAGTACAATAAACCCAGTGGTGGAGAGACACAGGATATAGGCAACCATAATACCTTCAGCCTTTGCAAGATGTGGTTTTAATTGTGACGTTCTGAAAACGAAAGTAATGTGTATAGAATGTATACACCAGTTGGACGTCGCTTTGTGTGTAGAGTACAGTACGACAGTACACTAAACCCAGTGGTGGAGAGACACAGGATATAGGCAACCATAATACCTTCAGCCTCTGCAAGATGTGGTTTTAACTGTGACGTTCTGAAAACGAAAGTAATGTCTATAGAATGTATACACCAGTTGGACGTCGCTTTGTGTGTAGAGTACAGTACGACAGTACACTAAACCCAGTGGTGGAGAGACACAGGATATAGGCAACCATAATACCTTCAGCCTCTGCAAGATGTGGTTTTAACTGTGACGTTCTGAAAACGAAAGTAATGTCTATAGAATGTATACACCAGTTGGACGTCGCTTTGTGTGTAATGTACAGTACGACAGTACACTAAACCCAGTGGTGGAGAGACACAGGATATAGGCAACCATAATACCTTCAGCCTCTGCAAGATGTGGTTTTAACTGTGACGTTCTGAAAACGAAAGTAAAGTGTATAGAATGTATACACCAGTTGGACGTCGCTTTGTGTGTAATGTACAGTACGACAGTACACTAAACCCAGTGGTGGAGAGACACAGGATATAGGCAACCATAATACCTGCAGCCTCTGCAAGATGTGGTTTTAACTGTGACGTTCTGAAAACGAAATTAATGTGTATAGAATGTATACACCAGTTGGACGTCGCTTGGTGTGTAGAGTACAATACGACAGTACAATAAACCCAGTGGTGGAGAGACACCGGGTATAGGCAACCATAATACCTTCAGCCTCTGCAAGATGTGGTTTTAACTGTGACGTTCTGAAAACGAAAGTAATGTCTATAGAATGTATACACCAGTTGGACGTCGCTTTGTGTGTAATGTACAGTACGACAGCACACTAAACCCAGTGGTGGAGAGACACAGGATATAGGCAACCATAATACCTTCAGCCTCTGCAAGATGTGGTTTTAACTGTGACGTTCTGAAAACGAAATTAATGTGTATAGAATGTATACACCAGTTGGACGTCGCTTTGTGTGTAGAGTACAGTACGACAGTACAATAAACCCAGTGGTGGAGAGACACCGGGTATAGGCAACCATAATACCTTCAGCCTCTGCAAGATGTGGTTTTAACTGTGACGTTCTGAAAACGAAAGTAATGTCTATAGAATGTATACACCAGTTGGACGTCACTTTGTGTGTAATGTACAGTACGACAGTACACTAAACCCAGTGGTGGAGAGACACAGGATATAGGCAACCATAATACCTTCAGCCTCTGCAAGATGTGGTTTTAACTGTGACGTTCTGAAAACGAAATTAATGTGTATAGAATGTATACACCAGTTGGACGTCGCTTGGTGTGTAGAGTACAATACGACAGTACAATAAACCCAGTGGTGGAGAGACACCGGGTATAGGCAACCATAATACCTTCAGCCTCTGCAAGATGTGGTTTTAACTGTGACGTTCTGAAAACGAAAGTAATGTCTATAGAATGTATACACCAGTTGGACGTCGCTTTGTGTGTAATGTACAGTACGACAGTACACTAAACCCAGTGGTGGAGAAACACAGGATTTAGGCAACCATAATACCTTCAGCCTCTGCAAGATGTGGTTTTAATTGTGACGTTCTGAAAACGAAAGTAATGTCTATAGAATGTATACACCAGTTGGACGTCGCTTTGTGTGTAATGTACAGTACGACAGTACACTAAACCCAGTGGTGGAGAGACACAGGATATAGGCAACCATAATACCTTCAGCCTCTGCAAGATGTGGTTTTAACTGTGACGTTCTGAAAACGAAAGTAATGTCTATAGAATGTATACACCAGTTGGACGTCGCTTTGTGTGTGGAGTTCAGTACGAAAGTACAATAAACCCAGTGGTGGAGGGACACCGGGTATAGGCAACCATAATACCTTCAGCCTCTGCAAGATGTGGTTTTAACTGTGACGTTCTGAAAACGAAAGTAATGTCTATAGAATGTATACACCAGTTGGACGTCGCTTTGTGTGTAATGTACAGTACGACAGTACACTAAACCCAGTGGTGGAGAGACACAGAATATAGGCAACCATAATACCTTCAGCCTCTGCAAGATGTGGTTTTAACTGTGACGTTCTGAAAACGAAAGTAATGTCTATAGAATGTATACACCAGTTGGACGTCGCTTTGTGTGTGGAGTTCAGTACGAAAGTACAATAAACCCAGTGGTGGAGAGACACAGGATATAGGCAACCATAATACCTTCAGCCTTTGCAAGATGTGGTTTTAATTGTGACGTTCTGAAAACGAAAGTAATGTGTATAGAATGTATACACCAGTTGGACGTCGCTTTGTGTGTAGAGTACAGTAGTACGACAGTACACTAAACCCAGTGGTGGAGAGACACAGGATATAGGCAACCATAATACCTTCAGCCTCTGCAAGATGTGGTTTTAACTGTGACGTTCTGAAAACGAAAGTAATGTCTATAGAATGTATACACCAGTTGGACGTCGCTTTGTGTGTAGAGTACAGTACGACAGTACACTAAACCCAGTGGTGGAGAGACACAGGATATAGGCAACCATAATACCTTCAGCCTCTGCAAGATGTGGTTTTAACTGTGACGTTCTGAAAACGAAAGTAATGTCTATAGAATGTATACACCAGTTGGACGTCGCTTTGTGTGTAATGTACAGTACGACAGTACACTAAACCCAGTGGTGGAGAGACACAGGATATAGGCAACCATAATACCTTCAGCCTCTGCAAGATGTGGTTTTAACTGTGACGTTCTGAAAACGAAAGTAAAGTGTATAGAATGTATACACCAGTTGGACGTCGCTTTGTGTGTAATGTACAGTACGACAGTACACTAAACCCAGTGGTGGAGAGACACAGGATATAGGCAACCATAATACCTGCAGCCTCTGCAAGATGTGGTTTTAACTGTGACGTTCTGAAAACGAAAGTAATGTCTATAGAATGTATACACCAGTTGGACGTCGCTTTGTGTGTAGAGTACAGTACGACAGTACAATAAACCCAGTGGTGGAGAGACACCGGGTATAGGCAACCATAATACCTTCAGCCTCTGCAAGATGTGGTTTTAACTGTGACGTTCTGAAAACGAAAGTAATGTGTATAGAATGTATACACCAGTTGGACGTCGCTTTGTGTGTAATGTACAGTACGACAGTACACTAAACCCAGTGGTGGAGAGACACAGGATATAGGCAACCATAATACCTTCAGCCTCTGCAAGATGTGGTTTTAACTGTGACGTTCTGAAAACGAAATTAATGTGTATAGAATGTATACACCAGTTGGACGTCGCTTTGTGTGTAATGTACAGTACGACAGTACACTAAACCCAGTGGTGGAGAGACACAGGATATAGGCAACCATAATACCTTCAGCCTCTGCAAGATGTGGTTTTAACTGTGACGTTCTGAAAACGAAATTAATGTGTATAGAATGTATACACCAGTTGGACGTCGCTTTGTGTGTAATGTACAGTACGACAGTACACTAAACCCAGTGGTGGAGAGACACAGGATATAGGCAACCATAATACCTTCAGCCTCTGCAAGATGTGGTTTTAACTGTGACGTTCTGAAAACGAAATTAATGTGTATAGAATGTATACACCAGTTGGACGTCGCTTTGTGTGTAGAGTACAATACGACAGTACAATAAACCCAGTGGTGGAGAGACACCGGGTATAGGCAACCATAATACCTTCAGCCTCTGCAAGATGTGGTTTTAACTGTGACGTTCTGAAAACGAAAGTAATGTCTATAGAATGTATACACCAGTTGGACGTCGCTTTGTGTGTAATGTACAGTACGACAGTACACTAAACCCAGTGGTGGAGAAACACAGGATTTAGGCAACCATAATACCTTCAGCCTCTGCAAGATGTGGTTTTAACTGTGACGTTCTGAAAACGAAAGTAATGTGTATAGAATGTATACACCAGTTGGACGTCGCTTTGTGTGTGGAGTTCAGTACGAAAGTACAATAAACCCAGTGGTGGAGGGACACCGGGTATAGGCAACCATAATACCTTCAGCCTCTGCAAGATGTGGTTTTAACTGTGACGTTCTGAAAACGAAAGTAATGTCTATAGAATGTATACACCAGTTGGACGTCGCTTTGTGTGTAAGGTACAGTACGACAGTACACTAAACCCAGTGGTGGAGAGACACAGAATATAGGCAACCATAATACCTTCAGCCTCTGCAAGATGTGGTTTTAACTGTGACGTTCTGAAAACGAAAGTAATGTCTATAGAATGTATACACCAGTTGGACGTCGCTTTGTGTGTAGAGTACAGTACGACAGTACACTAAACCCAGTGGTGGAGAGACACAGGATATAGGCAACCATAATACCTTCAGCCTCTGCAAGATGTGGTTTTAACTGTGACGTTCTGAAAACGAAAGTAATGTCTATAGAATGTATACACCAGTTGGACGTCGCTTTGTGTGTAGAGTACAGTACGACAGTACACTAAACCCAGTGGTGGAGAGACACAGGATATAGGCAACCATAATACCTTCAGCCTCTGCAAGATGTGGTTTTAACTGTGACGTTCTGAAAACGAAAGTAATGTCTATAGAATGTATACACCAGTTGGACGTCGCTTTGTGTGTAGAGTACAGTACGACAGTACAATAAACCCAGTGGTGGAGAGACACCGGGTATAGGCAACCATAATACCTTCAACCTCTGCAAGATGTGGTTTTAACTGTGACGTTCTGAAAACGAAAGTAATGTCTATAGAATGTATACACCAGTTGGACGTCGCTTTGTGTGTAATGTACAGTACGACAGTACACTAAACCCAGTGGTGGAGAAACACCGGGTATAGGCAACCATAATACCTTCAACCTCTGCAAGTTGTGGTTTTAACTGTGACGTTCTGAAAACGAAAGTAATGTCTATAGAATGTATACACCAGTTGGACGTCGCTTTGTGTGTAATGTACAGTACGACAGTACACTAAACCCAGTGGTGGAGAGACACAGGATGTAGGCAACCATAATACCTTCAGCCTCTGCAAGATGTGGTTTTAATTGTGACGTTCTGAAAACGAAAGTAATGTGTATAGAATGTATACACCAGTTGGACGTCGCTTTGTGTGTAGAGTACAGTTCGACAGTACACTAAACCCAGTGGCGGAGAGACACAGGATATAGGCAACCATAATACCTTCAGCCTCTGCAAGATGTGGTTTTAATTGTGACGTTCTGAAAACGAAAGTAATGTGTATAGAATGTATACACCAGTTGGACGTCGCTTTGTGTGTAGAGTACAGTACGACAGTACAATAAACCCAGTGGTGGAGAGACACCGGGTATAGGCAACCATAATACCTTCAACCTCTGCAAGTTGTAGTTTTAATTGTGACGTTCTGAAAACGAAAGTAATGTGTATAGAATGTATACACCAGTTAGACGTCGCTTTGTGTGTAATGTACAGTACGACAGTACACTAAACCCAGTGGCGGAGAGACACAGGATATAGGCAACCATAATACCTTCAGCCTCTGCAAGATGTGGTTTTAATTGTGACGTTCTGAAAACGAAAGTAATGTGTATAGAATGTATACACCAGTTGGACGTCGCTTTGTGTGTAGAGTACAGTTCGACAGTACACTAAACCCAGTGGCGGAGAGACACAGGATATAGGCAACCATAATACCTTCAGCCTCTGCAAGATGTGGTTTTAATTGTGACGTTCTGAAAACGAAAGTAATGTCTATAGAATGTATACACCAGTTGGACGTCGCTTTGTGTGTAGAGTACAGTACGACAGTACAATAAACCCAGTGGTGGAGAGACACCGGGTATAGGCAACCATAATACCTTCAACCTCTGCAAGTTGTAGTTTTAATTGTGACGTTCTGAAAACGAAAGTAATGTGTATAGAATGTATACACCAGTTGGACGTCGCTTTGTGTGTAGAGTACAGTTCGACAGTACACTAAACCCAGTGGCGGAGAGACACAGGATATAGGCAACCATAATACCTTCAGCCTCTGCAAGATGTGGTTTTAATTGTGACGTTCTGAAAACGAAAGTAATGTGTATAGAATGTATACACCAGTTGGACGTCGCTTTGTGTGTAGAGTACAGTACGACAGTACAATAAACCCAGTGGTGGAGAGACACCGGGTATAGGCAACCATAATACCTTCAACCTCTGCAAGTTGTAGTTTTAATTGTGACGTTCTGAAAACGAAAGTAATGTGTATAGAATATATACACCAGTTAGACATCGCTTTGTGTGTAATGTACAGTACGACAGTACACTAAACCCAGTGGCGGAGAGACACAGGATATAGGCAACCATAATACCTTCAGCCTCTGCAAGATGTGGTTTTAATTGTGACGTTCTGAAAACGAAAGTAATGTGTATAGAATGTATACACCAGTTGGACGTCGCTTTGTGTGTAATGTACAGTACGACATTACACTAAACCCAGTGGTGGAGAGACAACGGGTATAGGCAACCATAATACCTTCAGCCTCTGCAAGATGTGGTTTTAATTGTGACTTTCTGAAAACGAAAGTAATGTGTATAGAATGTATACACCAGTTGGACGTCACTTTGTGTGTAGAGTACAGTACGACAGTACAATAAACCCAATAGTGACTAGACACCGGGTATAGGCAACCATAATACCTTCAGCCTCTGCAAGATGTGGTTTTAACTGTGACGTTCTGAAAACGAAAGTAATGTGTATAGAATGTATACACCAGTTGGACGTCGCTTTGTGTGTAGAGTACAGTACGACAGTACACTAAACCCAGTGGTGGAGAGACACAGGATATAGGCAACCATAATACCTTCAGCCTCTGCAAGATGTGGTTTTAACTGTGACGTTCTGAAAACGAAAGTAATGTCTATAGAATGTATACACCAGTTGGACGTCGCTTTGTGTGTAGAGTACAGTACGACAGTACAATAAACCCAGTGGTGGAGAGACACCGGGTATAGGCAACCATAATACCTTCAGCCTCTGCAAGATGTGGTTTTAACTGTGACGTTCTGAAAACGAAAGTAATGTCTATAGAATGTATACACCAGTTGGACGTCGCTTTGTGTGTAATGTACAGTACGACAGTACACTAAACCCAGTGGTGGAGAAACACCGGGTATAGGCAACCATAATACCTTCAACCTCTGCAAGTTGTGGTTTTAACTGTGACGTTCTGAAAACGAAAGTAATGTATATAGAATGTATACACCAGTTGGACGTCGCTTTGTGTGTAATGTACAGTACGACAGTACAATAAACCCAGTGGTGGAGAGACACCGGGTATAGGCAACCATAATACCTTCAGCCTCTGCAAGATGTGGTTTTAATTGTGACGTTCTGAAAACGAAATTAATGTGTATAGAATGTATACACCAGTTGGACGTCGCTTTGTGTGTAATGTACAGTACGACAGTACACTAAACCCAGTGGTGGAGAGACACCGGGTATAGGCAACCATAATACCTTCAGCCTCTGCAAGATGTGGTTTTAACTGTGACGTTCTGAAAACGAAAGTAATGTGTATAGAATGTATACACCAGTTGGACGTCGCTTTGTGTGTAATGTACAGTACGACAGTACAATAAACCCAGTGGTGGAGAGACACCGGGTATAGGCAACCATAATACCTTCAGCCTCTGCAAGATGTGGTTTTAATTGTGACGTTCTGAAAACGAAAGTAATGTGTATAGAATGTATACACCAGTTGGACGTCGCTTTGTGTGTAGAGTACAGTACGACAGTACAATAAACCCAGTGGTGGAGAGACACAGGATATAGGCAACCATAATACCTTCAGCCTCTGCAAGATGTGGTTTTAACTGTGACGATCTGAAAACGAAAGTAATGTGTATAGAATGTATACACCAGTTGGACGTCGCTTTGTGTGTAATGTACAGTACGACAGTACAATAAACCCAGTGGTGGAGAGACACCGGGTATAGGCAACCATAATACCTTCAGCCTCTGCAAGATGTGGTATTAACTGTGACGATCTGAAAACGAAAGTAATGTGTATAGAATGTATACACCAGTTGGACGTCGCTTTGTGTGTAGAGTACAGTACGACAGTACACTAAACCCAGTGGTGGAGAGACACAGGATGTAGGCAACCATAATACCTTCAGCCTCTGCAAGATGTGGTATTAACTGTGACGATCTGAAAACGAAAGTAATGTGTATAGAATGTATACACCAGTTGGACGTCGCTTTGTGTGTAGAGTACAGTTCGACAGTACACTAAACCCAGTGGCGGAGAGACACAGGATATAGGCAACCATAATACCTTCAGCCTCTGCAAGATGTGGTTTTAATTGTGACGTTCTGAAAACGAAAGTAATTTGTATAGAATGTATACACCAGTTGGACGTCGCTTTGTGTGTAGAGTACAGTTTAATGTACAGTACGACAGTACAATAAACCCAGTAGTGACTAGATACCGGGTATAGGCAACCATAATACCTTCAACCTCTGCAAGTTGTAGTTTTAATTGTGACGTTCTGAAAACGAAAGTAATGTGTATAGAATGTATACACCAGTTAGACGTCGCTTTGTGTGTAATGTACAGTACGACAGTACACTAAACCCAGTGGCGGAGAGACACAGGATATAGGCAACCATAATACCTTCAACCTCTGCAAGATGTGGTTTTAATTGTGACGTTCTGAAAACGAAAGTAATGTGTATAGAATGTATACACCAGTTGGACGTCGCTTTGTGTGTAATGTACAGTACGACAGTACACTAAACCCAGTGGTGGAGAGACAACGGGTATAGGCAACCATAATACCTTCAGCCTCTGCAAGATGTGGTTTTAATTGTGACTTTCTGAAAACGAAAGTAATGTGTATAGAATGTATACACCAGTTGGACGTCGCTTTGTGTGTAATGTACAGTACGACAGTACACTAAACCCAGTGGTGGAGAGACACAGGATATAGGCAACCATAATACCTTCAGCCACTGCAAGATGTGGTTTTAATTGTGACGTTCTGAAAACGAAAGTAATGTGTATAGAATGTATACACCAGTTGGACGTCGCTTTGTGTGTAGAGTACAGTACGACAGTACAATAAACCCAATAGTGACTAGACACCGGGTATAGGCAACCATAATACCTTCAGCCTCTGCAAGATGTGGTTTTAACTGTGACGTTCTGAAAACGAAAGTAATGTCTATAGAATGTATACACCAGTTGGACGTCGCTTTGTGTGTAATGTACAGTACGACAGTACAATAAACCCAGTGGTGGAGAGACACCGGGTATAGGCAACCATAATACCTTCAGCCTCTCCAAGATGTGGTTTTAACTGTGACGTTCTGAAAACGAAAGTAATGTCTATAGAATGTATACACCAGTTGGACGTCGCTTTGTGTGTAATGTACAGTACGACAGTACAATAAACCCAGTGTTGGAGAGACACCGGGTATAGGCAACCATAATACCTTCAACCTCTGCAAGATGTGGTTTTAATTGTGACGTTCTGAAAACGAAAGTAATGTCTATAGAATGTATACACCAGTTGGACGTCGCTTTGTGTGTAGAGTACAGTACGACAGTACAATAAACCCAGTGGTGGAGAGACACCGGGTATAGGCAACCATAATACCTTCAACCTCTGCAAGATGTGGTTTTAATTGTGACGTTCTGAAAACGAAAGTAATATGTATAGAATGTATACACCAGTTGTACGTCGCTTTGTGTGTAGAGTACAGTACGACAGTACAATAAACCCAGTGGTGGAGAGACACCGGGTATAGGCAACCATAATACCTGCAGCCTCTGCAAGATGTGGTTTTAATTGTGACGTTCTGAAAACGAAAGTAATGTGTGTAGAATGTATACACCAGTTGGACGTCGCTTTGTGTGTAGAGTACAGTACGACAGTACAATAAACCCAGTGGTGGAGAGACACCGGGTATAGGCAACCATAATACCTTCAACCTCTGCAAGATGTGGTTTTAATTGTGACGTTCTGAAAACGAAAGTAATGTCTATAGAATGTATACACCAGTTGGACGTCGCTTTGTGTGTAATGTACAGTACGACAGTACAATAAACCCAGTGGTGGAGAGACACCGGGTATAGGCAACCATAATACCTTCAACCTCTGCAAGATGTGGTTTTAATTGTGACGTTCTGAAAACGAAAGTAATGTGTATAGAATGTATACACCAGTTGGACGTCGCTTTGTGTGTAATGTACAGTACGACAGTACACTAAACCCAGTGGTGGAGAGACACAGGGTATAGGCAACCATAATACCTTCAACCTCTGCAAGATGTGGTTTTAATTGTGACGTTCTGAAAACGAAAGTAATGTGTATAGAATGTATACACCAGTTGGACGTCGCTTTGTGTGTAATGTACAGTACGACAGTACACTAAACCCAGTGGTGGAGAGACACAGGGTATAGGCAACCATAATACCTTCAACCTCTGCAAGATGTGGTTTTAATTGTGACGTTCTGAAAACGAAAGTAATGTGTATAGAATGTATACACCAGTTGGACGTCGCTTTGTGTGTAATGTACAGTACGACAGTACACTAAACCCAGTGGTGGAGAGACAACGGGTATAGGCAACCATAATACCTTCAGCCTCTGCAAGATGTGGTTTTAATTGTGACTTTCTGAAAACGAAAGTAATGTGTATAGAATGTATACACCAGTTGGACGTCACTTTGTGTGTAGAGTACAGTACGACAGTACAATAAACCCAATAGTGACTAGACACCGGGTATAGGCAACCATAATACCTTCAGCCTCTGCAAGATGTGGTTTTAACTGTGACGTTCTGAAAACGAAAGTAATGTGTATAGAATGTATACACCAGTTGGACGTCGCTTTGTGTGTAGAGTACAGTACGACAGTACACTAAACCCAGTGGTGGAGAGACACAGGATATAGGCAACCATAATACCTTCAGCCTCTGCAAGATGTGGTTTTAACTGTGACGTTCTGAAAACGAAAGTAATGTCTATAGAATGTATACACCAGTTGGACGTCGCTTTGTGTGTAGAGTACAGTACGACAGTACAATAAACCCAGTGGTGGAGAGACACCGGGTATAGGCAACCATAATACCTTCAGCCTCTGCAAGATGTGGTTTTAACTGTGACGTTCTGAAAACGAAAGTAATGTCTATAGAATGTATACACCAGTTGGACGTCGCTTTGTGTGTAATGTACAGTACGACAGTACACTAAACCCAGTGGTGGAGAAACACCGGGTATAGGCAACCATAATACCTTCAACCTCTGCAAGTTGTGGTTTTAACTGTGACGTTCTGAAAACGAAAGTAATGTATATAGAATGTATACACCAGTTGGACGTCGCTTTGTGTGTAATGTACAGTACGACAGTACAATAAACCCAGTGGTGGAGAGACACCGGGTATAGGCAACCATAATACCTTCAGCCTCTGCAAGATGTGGTTTTAAATGTGACGTTCTGAAAACGAAATTAATGTGTATAGAATGTATACACCAGTTGGACGTCGCTTTGTGTGTAGAGTACAATACGACAGTACAATAAACCCAGTGGTGGAGAGACACCGGGTATAGGCAACCATAATACCTTCAGCCTCTGCAAGATGTGGTTTTAACTGTGACGTTCTGAAAACGAAAGTAATGTCTATAGAATGTATACACCAGTTGGACGTCGCTTTGTGTGTAATGTACAGTACGACAGTACACTAAACCCAGTGGTGGAGAAACACAGGATTTAGGCAACCATAATACCTTCAGCCTCTGCAAGATGTGGTTTTAACTGTGACGTTCTGAAAACGAAAGTAATGTGTATAGAATGTATACACCAGTTGGACGTCGCTTTGTGTGTGGAGTTCAGTACGAAAGTACAATAAACCCAGTGGTGGAGGGACACCGGGTATAGGCAACCATAATACCTTCAGCCTCTGCAAGATGTGGTTTTAACTGTGACGTTCTGAAAACGAAAGTAATGTCTATAGAATGTATACACCAGTTGGACGTCGCTTTGTGTGTAAGGTACAGTACGACAGTACACTAAACCCAGTGGTGGAGAGACACAGAATATAGGCAACCATAATACCTTCAGCCTCTGCAAGATGTGGTTTTAACTGTGACGTTCTGAAAACGAAAGTAATGTCTATAGAATGTATACACCAGTTGGACGTCGCTTTGTGTGTAGAGTACAGTACGACAGTACACTAAACCCAGTGGTGGAGAGACACAGGATATAGGCAACCATAATACCTTCAGCCTCTGCAAGATGTGGTTTTAACTGTGACGTTCTGAAAACGAAAGTAATGTCTATAGAATGTATACACCAGTTGGACGTCGCTTTGTGTGTAGAGTACAGTACGACAGTACACTAAACCCAGTGGTGGAGAGACACAGGATATAGGCAACCATAATACCTTCAGCCTCTGCAAGATGTGGTTTTAACTGTGACGTTCTGAAAACGAAAGTAATGTCTATAGAATGTATACACCAGTTGGACGTCGCTTTGTGTGTAGAGTACAGTACGACAGTACAATAAACCCAGTGGTGGAGAGACACCGGGTATAGGCAACCATAATACCTTCAACCTCTGCAAGATGTGGTTTTAACTGTGACGTTCTGAAAACGAAAGTAATGTCTATAGAATGTATACACCAGTTGGACGTCGCTTTGTGTGTAATGTACAGTACGACAGTACACTAAACCCAGTGGTGGAGAAACACCGGGTATAGGCAACCATAATACCTTCAACCTCTGCAAGTTGTGGTTTTAACTGTGACGTTCTGAAAACGAAAGTAATGTCTATAGAATGTATACACCAGTTGGACGTCGCTTTGTGTGTAATGTACAGTACGACAGTACACTAAACCCAGTGGTGGAGAGACACAGGATGTAGGCAACCATAATACCTTCAGCCTCTGCAAGATGTGGTTTTAATTGTGACGTTCTGAAAACGAAAGTAATGTGTATAGAATGTATACACCAGTTGGACGTCGCTTTGTGTGTAGAGTACAGTTCGACAGTACACTAAACCCAGTGGCGGAGAGACACAGGATATAGGCAACCATAATACCTTCAGCCTCTGCAAGATGTGGTTTTAATTGTGACGTTCTGAAAACGAAAGTAATGTGTATAGAATGTATACACCAGTTGGACGTCGCTTTGTGTGTAGAGTACAGTACGACAGTACAATAAACCCAGTGGTGGAGAGACACCGGGTATAGGCAACCATAATACCTTCAACCTCTGCAAGTTGTAGTTTTAATTGTGACGTTCTGAAAACGAAAGTAATGTGTATAGAATGTATACACCAGTTAGACGTCGCTTTGTGTGTAATGTACAGTACGACAGTACACTAAACCCAGTGGCGGAGAGACACAGGATATAGGCAACCATAATACCTTCAGCCTCTGCAAGATGTGGTTTTAATTGTGACGTTCTGAAAACGAAAGTAATGTGTATAGAATGTATACACCAGTTGGACGTCGCTTTGTGTGTAGAGTACAGTTCGACAGTACACTAAACCCAGTGGCGGAGAGACACAGGATATAGGCAACCATAATACCTTCAGCCTCTGCAAGATGTGGTTTTAATTGTGACGTTCTGAAAACGAAAGTAATGTCTATAGAATGTATACACCAGTTGGACGTCGCTTTGTGTGTAGAGTACAGTACGACAGTACAATAAACCCAGTGGTGGAGAGACACCGGGTATAGGCAACCATAATACCTTCAACCTCTGCAAGTTGTAGTTTTAATTGTGACGTTCTGAAAACGAAAGTAATGTGTATATAATGTATACACCAGTTGGACGTCGCTTTGTGTGTAGAGTACAGTTCGACAGTACACTAAACCCAGTGGCGGAGAGACACAGGATATAGGCAACCATAATACCTTCAGCCTCTGCAAGATGTGGTTTTAATTGTGACGTTCTGAAAACGAAAGTAATGTGTATAGAATGTATACACCAGTTGGACGTCGCTTTGTGTGTAGAGTACAGTACGACAGTACAATAAACCCAGTGGTGGAGAGACACCGGGTATAGGCAACCATAATACCTTCAACCTCTGCAAGTTGTAGTTTTAATTGTGACGTTCTGAAAACGAAAGTAATGTGTATAGAATATATACACCAGTTAGACATCGCTTTGTGTGTAATGTACAGTACGACAGTACACTAAACCCAGTGGCGGAGAGACACAGGATATAGGCAACCATAATACCTTCAGCCTCTGCAAGATGTGGTTTTAATTGTGACGTTCTGAAAACGAAAGTAATGTGTATAGAATGTATACACCAGTTGGACGTCGCTTTGTGTGTAATGTACAGTACGACATTACACTAAACCCAGTGGTGGAGAGACAACGGGTATAGGCAACCATAATACCTTCAGCCTCTGCAAGATGTGGTTTTAATTGTGACTTTCTGAAAACGAAAGTAATGTGTATAGAATGTATACACCAGTTGGACGTCACTTTGTGTGTAGAGTACAGTACGACAGTACAATAAACCCAATAGTGACTAGACACCGGGTATAGGCAACCATAATACCTTCAGCCTCTGCAAGATGTGGTTTTAACTGTGACGTTCTGAAAACGAAAGTAATGTGTATAGAATGTATACACCAGTTGGACGTCGCTTTGTGTGTAGAGTACAGTACGACAGTACACTAAACCCAGTGGTGGAGAGACACAGGATATAGGCAACCATAATACCTTCAGCCTCTGCAAGATGTGGTTTTAACTGTGACGTTCTGAAAACGAAAGTAATGTCTATAGAATGTATACACCAGTTGGACGTCGCTTTGTGTGTAGAGTACAGTACGACAGTACAATAAACCCAGTGGTGGAGAGACACCGGGTATAGGCAACCATAATACCTTCAGCCTCTGCAAGATGTGGTTTTAACTGTGACGTTCTGAAAACGAAAGTAATGTCTATAGAATGTATACACCAGTTGGACGTCGCTTTGTGTGTAATGTACAGTACGACAGTACACTAAACCCAGTGGTGGAGAAACACCGGGTATAGGCAACCATAATACCTTCAACCTCTGCAAGTTGTGGTTTTAACTGTGACGTTCTGAAAACGAAAGTAATGTATATAGAATGTATACACCAGTTGGACGTCGCTTTGTGTGTAATGTACAGTACGACAGTACAATAAACCCAGTGGTGGAGAGACACCGGGTATAGGCAACCATAATACCTTCAGCCTCTGCAAGATGTGGTTTTAATTGTGACGTTCTGAAAACGAAATTAATGTGTATAGAATGTATACACCAGTTGGACGTCGCTTTGTGTGTAATGTACAGTACGACAGTACACTAAACCCAGTGGTGGAGAGACACCGGGTATAGGCAACCATAATACCTTCAGCCTCTGCAAGATGTGGTTTTAACTGTGACGTTCTGAAAACGAAAGTAATGTGTATAGAATGTATACACCAGTTGGACGTCGCTTTGTGTGTAATGTACAGTACGACAGTACAATAAACCCAGTGGTGGAGAGACACCGGGTATAGGCAACCATAATACCTTCAGCCTCTGCAAGATGTGGTTTTAATTGTGACGTTCTGAAAACGAAAGTAATGTGTATAGAATGTATACACCAGTTGGACGTCGCTTTGTGTGTAGAGTACAGTACGACAGTACAATAAACCCAGTGGTGGAGAGACACAGGATATAGGCAACCATAATACCTTCAGCCTCTGCAAGATGTGGTTTTAACTGTGACGATCTGAAAACGAAAGTAATGTGTATAGAATGTATACACCAGTTGGACGTCGCTTTGTGTGTAATGTACAGTACGACAGTACAATAAACCCAGTGGTGGAGAGACACCGGGTATAGGCAACCATAATACCTTCAGCCTCTGCAAGATGTGGTATTAACTGTGACGATCTGAAAACGAAAGTAATGTGTATAGAATGTATACACCAGTTGGACGTCGCTTTGTGTGTAGAGTACAGTACGACAGTACACTAAACCCAGTGGTGGAGAGACACAGGATGTAGGCAACCATAATACCTTCAGCCTCTGCAAGATGTGGTATTAACTGTGACGATCTGAAAACGAAAGTAATGTGTATAGAATGTATACACCAGTTGGACGTCGCTTTGTGTGTAGAGTACAGTTCGACAGTACACTAAACCCAGTGGCGGAGAGACACAGGATATAGGCAACCATAATACCTTCAGCCTCTGCAAGATGTGGTTTTAATTGTGACGTTCTGAAAACGAAAGTAATTTGTATAGAATGTATACACCAGTTGGACGTCGCTTTGTGTGTAGAGTACAGTTTAATGTACAGTACGACAGTACAATAAACCCAGTAGTGACTAGATACCGGGTATAGGCAACCATAATACCTTCAACCTCTGCAAGTTGTAGTTTTAATTGTGACGTTCTGAAAACGAAAGTAATGTGTATAGAATGTATACACCAGTTAGACGTCGCTTTGTGTGTAATGTACAGTACGACAGTACACTAAACCCAGTGGCGGAGAGACACAGGATATAGGCAACCATAATACCTTCAGCCTCTGCAAGATGTGGTTTTAATTGTGACGTTCTGAAAACGAAAGTAATGTGTATAGAATGTATACACCAGTTGGACGTCGCTTTGTGTGTAATGTACAGTACGACAGTACACTAAACCCAGTGGTGGAGAGACAACGGGTATAGGCAACCATAATACCTTCAGCCTCTGCAAGATGTGGTTTTAATTGTGACTTTCTGAAAACGAAAGTAATGTGTATAGAATGTATACACCAGTTGGACGTCGCTTTGTGTGTAATGTACAGTACGACAGTACACTAAACCCAGTGGTGGAGAGACACAGGATATAGGCAACCATAATACCTTCAGCCACTGCAAGATGTGGTTTTAATTGTGACGTTCTGAAAACGAAAGTAATGTGTATAGAATGTATACACCAGTTGGACGTCGCTTTGTGTGTAGAGTACAGTACGACAGTACAATAAACCCAATAGTGACTAGACACCGGGTATAGGCAACCATAATACCTTCAGCCTCTGCAAGATGTGGTTTTAACTGTGACGTTCTGAAAACGAAAGTAATGTCTATAGAATGTATACACCAGTTGGACGTCGCTTTGTGTGTAATGTACAGTACGACAGTACAATAAACCCAGTGGTGGAGAGACACCGGGTATAGGCAACCATAATACCTTCAGCCTCTCCAAGATGTGGTTTTAACTGTGACGTTCTGAAAACGAAAGTAATGTCTATAGAATGTATACACCAGTTGGACGTCGCTTTGTGTGTAATGTACAGTACGACAGTACAATAAACCCAGTGTTGGAGAGACACCGGGTATAGGCAACCATAATACCTTCAACCTCTGCAAGATGTGGTTTTAATTGTGACGTTCTGAAAACGAAAGTAATGTCTATAGAATGTATACACCAGTTGGACGTCGCTTTGTGTGTAGAGTACAGTACGACAGTACAATAAACCCAGTGGTGGAGAGACACCGGGTATAGGCAACCATAATACCTTCAACCTCTGCAAGATGTGGTTTTAATTGTGACGTTCTGAAAACGAAAGTAATATGTATAGAATGTATACACCAGTTGTACGTCGCTTTGTGTGTAGAGTACAGTACGACAGTACAATAAACCCAGTGGTGGAGAGACACCGGGTATAGGCAACCATAATACCTGCAGCCTCTGCAAGATGTGGTTTTAATTGTGACGTTCTGAAAACGAAAGTAATGTGTGTAGAATGTATACACCAGTTGGACGTCGCTTTGTGTGTAGAGTACAGTACGACAGTACAATAAACCCAGTGGTGGAGAGACACCGGGTATAGGCAACCATAATACCTTCAACCTCTGCAAGATGTGGTTTTAATTGTGACGTTCTGAAAACGAAAGTAATGTCTATAGAATGTATACACCAGTTGGACGTCGCTTTGTGTGTAATGTACAGTACGACAGTACAATAAACCCAGTGGTGGAGAGACACCGGGTATAGGCAACCATAATACCTTCAACCTCTGCAAGATGTGGTTTTAATTGTGACGTTCTGAAAACGAAAGTAATGTGTATAGAATGTATACACCAGTTGGACGTCGCTTTGTGTGTAATGTACAGTACGACAGTACACTAAACCCAGTGGTGGAGAGACACAGGGTATAGGCAACCATAATACCTTCAACCTCTGCAAGATGTGGTTTTAATTGTGACGTTCTGAAAACGAAAGTAATGTGTATAGAATGTATACACCAGTTGGACGTCGCTTTGTGTGTAATGTACAGTACGACAGTACACTAAACCCAGTGGTGGAGAGACACAGGGTATAGGCAACCATAATACCTTCAACCTCTGCAAGATGTGGTTTTAATTGTGACGTTCTGAAAACGAAAGTAATGTGTATAGAATGTATACACCAGTTGGACGTCGCTTTGTGTGTAATGTACAGTACGACAGTACACTAAACCCAGTGGTGGAGAGACAACGGGTATAGGCAACCATAATACCTTCAGCCTCTGCAAGATGTGGTTTTAATTGTGACTTTCTGAAAACGAAAGTAATGTGTATAGAATGTATACACCAGTTGGACGTCACTTTGTGTGTAGAGTACAGTACGACAGTACAATAAACCCAATAGTGACTAGACACCGGGTATAGGCAACCATAATACCTTCAGCCTCTGCAAGATGTGGTTTTAACTGTGACGTTCTGAAAACGAAAGTAATGTGTATAGAATGTATACACCAGTTGGACGTCGCTTTGTGTGTAGAGTACAGTACGACAGTACACTAAACCCAGTGGTGGAGAGACACAGGATATAGGCAACCATAATACCTTCAGCCTCTGCAAGATGTGGTTTTAACTGTGACGTTCTGAAAACGAAAGTAATGTCTATAGAATGTATACACCAGTTGGACGTCGCTTTGTGTGTAGAGTACAGTACGACAGTACAATAAACCCAGTGGTGGAGAGACACCGGGTATAGGCAACCATAATACCTTCAGCCTCTGCAAGATGTGGTTTTAACTGTGACGTTCTGAAAACGAAAGTAATGTCTATAGAATGTATACACCAGTTGGACGTCGCTTTGTGTGTAATGTACAGTACGACAGTACACTAAACCCAGTGGTGGAGAAACACCGGGTATAGGCAACCATAATACCTTCAACCTCTGCAAGTTGTGGTTTTAACTGTGACGTTCTGAAAACGAAAGTAATGTATATAGAATGTATACACCAGTTGGACGTCGCTTTGTGTGTAATGTACAGTACGACAGTACAATAAACCCAGTGGTGGAGAGACACCGGGTATAGGCAACCATAATACCTTCAGCCTCTGCAAGATGTGGTTTTAAATGTGACGTTCTGAAAACGAAATTAATGTGTATAGAATGTATACACCAGTTGGACGTCGCTTTGTGTGTAATGTACAGTACGACAGTACACTAAACCCAGTGGTGGAGAGACACCGGGTATAGGCAACCATAATACCTTCAGCCTCTGCAAGATGTGGTTTTAACTGTGACGTTCTGAAAACGAAAGTAATGTGTATAGAATGTATACACCAGTTGGACGTCGCTTTGTGTGTAATGTACAGTACGACAGTACAATAAACCCAGTGGTGGAGAGACACCGGGTATAGGCAACCATAATACCTTCAGCCTCTGCAAGATGTGGTTTTAATTGTGACGTTCTGAAAACGAAAGTAATGTGTATAGAATGTATACACCAGTTGGACGTCGCTTTGTGTGTAGAGTACAGTACGACAGTACAATAAACCCAGTGGTGGAGAGACACAGGATATAGGCAACCATAATACCTTCAGCCTCTGCAAGATGTGGTTTTAACTGTGACGATCTGAAAACGAAAGTAATGTGTATAGCATGTATACACCAGTTGGACGTCGCTTTGTGTGTAATGTACAGTACGACAGTACAATAAACCCAGTGGTGGAGAGACACCGGGTATAGGCAACCATAATACCTTCAGCCTCTGCAAGATGTGGTATTAACTGTGACGATCTGAAAACGAAAGTATTGTGTATAGAATGTATACACCAGTTGGACGTCGCTTTGTGTGTAGAGTACAGTACGACTGTACACTAAACCCAGTGGTGGAGAGACACAGGATGTAGGCAACCATAATACCTTCAGCCTCTGCAAGATGTGGTATTAACTGTGACGATCTGAAAACGAAAGTAATGTGTATAGAATGTATACACCAGTTGGACGTCGCTTTGTGTGTAGAGTACAGTTCGACAGTACACTAAACCCAGTGGCGGAGAGACACAGGATATAGGCAACCATAATACCTTCAGCCTCTGCAAGATGTGGTTTTAATTGTGACGTTCTGAAAACGAAAGTAATTTGTATAGAATGTATACACCAGTTGGACGTCGCTTTGTGTGTAGAGTACAGTTTAATGTACAGTACGACAGTACAATAAACCCAGTAGTGACTAGATACCGGGTATCGGCAACCATAATACCTTCAACCTCTGCAAGTTGTAGTTTTAATTGTGACGTTCTGAAAACGAAAGTAATGTGTATAGAATGTATACACCAGTTAGACGTCGCTTTGTGTGTAATGTACAGTACGACAGTACACTAAACCCAGTGGCGGAGAGACACAGGATATAGGCAACCATAATACCTTCAGCCTCTGCAAGATGTGGTTTTAATTGTGACGTTCTGAAAACGAAAGTAATGTGTATAGAATGTATACACCAGTTGGACGTCGCTTTGTGTGTAATGTACAGTACGACAGTACACTAAACCCAGTGGTGGAGAGACAACGGGTATAGGCAACCATAATACCTTCAGCCTCTGCAAGATGTGGTTTTAATTGTGACTTTCTGAAAACGAAAGTAATGTGTATAGAATGTATACACCAGTTGGACGTCGCTTTGTGTGTAATGTACAGTACGACAGTACACTAAACCCAGTGGTGGAGAGACACAGGATATAGGCAACCATAATACCTTCAGCCACTGCAAGATGTGGTTTTAATTGTGACGTTCTGAAAACGAAAGTAATGTGTATAGAATGTATACACCAGTTGGACGTCGCTTTGTGTGTAGAGTACAGTACGACAGTACAATAAACCCAATAGTGACTAGACACCGGGTATAGGCAACCATAATACCTTCAGCCTCTGCAAGATGTGGTTTTAACTGTGACGTTCTGAAAACGAAAGTAATGTCTATAGAATGTATACACCAGTTGGACGTCGCTTTGTGTGTAATGTACAGTACGACAGTACAATAAACCCAGTGTTGGAGAGACACCGGGTATAGGCAACCATAATACCTTCAACCTCTGCAAGATGTGGTTTTAATTGTGACGTTCTGAAAACGAAAGTAATGTTTATAGAATGTATACACCAGTTGGACGTCGCTTTGTGTGTAGAGTACAGTACGACAGTACAATAAACCCAGTGGTGGAGAGACACCGGGTATAGGCAACCATAATACCTTCAACCTCTGCAAGATGTGGTTTTAATTGTGACGTTCTGAAAACGAAAGTAATATGTATAGAATGTATACACCAGTTGTACGTCGCTTTGTGTGTAGAGTACAGTACGACAGTACAATAAACCCAGTGGTGGAGAGACACCGGGTATAGGCAACCATAATACCTGCAGCCTCTGCAAGATGTGGTTTTAATTGTGACGTTCTGAAAACGAAAGTAATGTGTGTAGAATGTATACACCAGTTGGACGTCGCTTTGTGTGTAGAGTACAGTACGACAGTACAATAAACCCAGTGGTGGAGAGACACCGGGTATAGGCAACCATAATACCTTCAACCTCTGCAAGATGTGGTTTTAATTGTGACGTTCTGAAAACGAAAGTAATGTCTATAGAATGTATACACCAGTTGGACGTCGCTTTGTGTGTAATGTACAGTACGACAGTACAATAAACCCAGTGGTGGAGAGACACCGGGTATAGGCAACCATAATACCTTCAACCTCTGCAAGATGTGGTTTTAATTGTGACGTTCTGAAAACGAAAGTAATGTGTATAGAATGTATACACCAGTTGGACGTCGCTTTGTGTGTAATGTACAGTACGACAGTACACTAAACCCAGTGGTGGAGAGACACAGGGTATAGGCAACCATAATACCTTCAACCTCTGCAAGATGTGGTTTTAATTGTGACGTTCTGAAAACGAAAGTAATGTGTATAGAATGTATACACCAGTTGGACGTCGCTTTGTGTGTAATGTACAGTACGACAGTACACTAAACCCAGTGGTGGAGAGACACCGGGTATAGGCAACCATAATACCTTCAACCTCTGCAAGATGTGGTTTTAATTGTGACGTTCTGAAAACGAAAGTAATGTGTATAGAATGTATACACCAGTTGGACGTCGCTTTGTGTGTAGAGTACAGTACGACAGTACAATAAACCCAGTGGTGGAGAGACACCGGGTATAGGCAACCATAATACCTTCAACCTCTGCAAGATGTGGTTTTAATTGTGACGTTCTGAAAACGAAAGTAATGTGTATAGAATGTATACACCAGTTGGACGTCACTTTGTGTGTAGAGTACAGTACGACAGTACAATAAACCCAGTGGTGGAGAGACACCGGATATAGGCAACCATAATACCTTCAGCCTTTGCAAGATGTGGTTTTAATTGTGACGTTCTGAAAACGAAAGTAATGTGTATAGAATGTATACGCCAGTTAAACGTCGCTTTGTGTGTAATGTACAGTACGACAGTACAATAAACCCAGTGGTGGAGAGACACCGGGTATAGGCAACCATAATACCTTCAACCTCTGCAAGATGTGGTTTTAATTGTGACGTTCTGAAAACGAAAGTAATGTGTATAGAATGTATACACCAGTTGGACGTCACTTTGTGTGTAGAGTACAGTACGACAGTACAATAAACCCAGTGGTGGAGAGACACCGGGTATAGGCAACCATAATACCTTCAGCCTCTGCAAGATGTGGTTTTAACTGTGACGTTCTGAAAACGAAAGTAATGTCTATAGAATGTATACACCAGTTGGACGTCGCTTTGTGTGTAATGTACAGTACGACAGTACACTAAACCCAGTGGTGGAGAGACACAGGATATAGGCAACCATAATACCTTCAGCCTCTGCAAGATGTGGTTTTAACTGTGACGTTCTGAAAACGAAAGTAATGTCTATAGAATGTATACACCAGTTGGACGTCGCTTTGTGTGTAATGTACAGTACGACAGTACACTAAACCCAGTGGTGGAGAGACACCGGGTATAAGCTAACCATTAATATACCTTCAGATAAACCTACATTGTAAAAAATTACCATAATTTGTCCTAGTATTTTGCTCATTTATAGATAGCAGATATAGTAAGTTTCTGTATCTTTTATATACTCTTTAATACGGATATCACACATGGAAAGAGGTTTTTTTGGTCCAAAATTTAACACCCGTTAAACGTGTTCTAAGAACCATGATCCATGCACGTTTCGTCGTTCCAAATTTCGTGTTCACAATGACGAGTATTTTATTTTTTTGTAGTAAAGAAATTGAATGTAATCTAATTTAATAGAAGTTTAGGAAGTACCATAAAAAAAAAACTCTTAGAAGAACCTTTCCTTTCTAGATGACTATTCAATCGGATAATATTGAGTTAGTACATCGATATTCCCGTCGTCATTGTTCAAACTTTTTTAACCAGAGTTCGCTACTAATTGCAGCTTCCCAATTTTCCTCATTAAGCTGGGTCAACACCGTAAATATCTCGGGGATGGAACACGGAACTCGTGAAACTATTGTGCTTATCCGCCGGGCGGGGGGCTTTAGGTTAGTACCATATAAACTTTCATTTCCATGTTTTTAAAACGTAACGCGTTTCCGTGAGATTATCCCTCATCAAGTTTATAAAAATTTTAAAAATCGATATTATAGTTAACATCAAACTTGAATTGCTTCTGGACTCTTGCACACTATAAAACGAATGTCATGGAACAGTATCAAGTAGAGTACCTCATCTAAGGTATCGAATGCAAATATCGACCAACGCAATCGATATCAACACGGTACACTTCCTTCTAGCAACATATGTTGGAGAAATAAATACATCACTCTGAACAGGCCTTGGAAAATTGTTACAAAACGACTCATTATAATAAATATATTTTTACTTTGCCTCGTGTTCGTAGTATAGAAAATTATGTAATCTGTCAAAAATCGATGGAGATGTCTCCTTTAAGGCTCCAGTGATTTTTTATAAAAATCATCTATGTTCATTATCTGCGCAGTGCCTTGCAGCCCAAGCGACAGATCTTATAGTACATTTTTTACCCCATGACGTTTTTAATCTGTTGGGCCCGTATGTAAACCCAAGGACCCTTATAATTTCACGCGCGTGTCTGTCTGTCTATCTGTAAGTCACAACCCTCCTACACAGACAAGACTTTGCATCTATATTCCTTTTATTGACCAATATGTAGGAACAACAAATAACGGTAACAAAATGTAAGAAATGACCTTGAAGTAGTTAAGGGGATGAAACTAATTGTAGACAATTATAGAAAGAATGTTTTAGTTTTTAGTCCATAACTCTGATATCTTTTTAGCTACGTAAAAAATAAAAACGCCATTTTGTTCGTCATTAAAAAAACAAAAATAATGTCTCTTGTACGTTTTTATAAATTTAATGGTTTTCGAAATATTTGACGTAATTATTTTAAACGGCCGCCGTTTTAAAAATGATACAAGTTTTGAAATTGTAAAAATTAAGATAAATAATGCGTAAACCAAATTAAAACTAAATATTTGATGTATTTCCATAGTTATAGTGTTTTTTATAAAAAATAAAATGGCGGATAGACAAGGTGATTTATTGCTTTTTGGGCCTATGTTTTTATGGATTTCTTTTTTTATCTTCACGTGTAGAATGAGCTCCTAAAGCCTCTGCATATCTTTACGAATCACCCTTTATATAGCTAAGTACAGTATACAGAGTGGCACGGAAATACCCCGACATACGGCAGGTGGTTGTTCCTTAAACATAGGTCCAAAAACTCTTCGGTTTTTGTCTGGCCGCCATTTTGAGTTTCTTAAAGGAAAATTTATATCTCGAGAACGGTTAAAGACATCTTTTTGAAATAGTTAGAAACTCTTTTATCTTTAGTTTTCAAATCCGATAAACAAACAAATTCTCTCCGTTTCTTCGTAAAACATGCTGTGTATATACAGGGTGTTTTCAAACAACGTTCCAAAACTTTATGGTATGCGTCAAAATAAGTAAAAAATTCGTTTGAACATTTGTCCTAAAATGCTTAGTTTTTCCGTTTGTCCAACATTTTCTATTTTTTTAAAAACGATATATTTTTGGAAATAAATTAGATAGTCCAAATTTGGTGTACATACCTTTTCTGTGACCTTTAATCGATGTATCAAAAACCAGGTTTTAGATGTTTTCAAAATGGTGGTTTGAAAAATTAATGGTTTTTTTATTTATTCCACATTAAATATTCCAAACGATCTCCATTTTAAAAAGAAAGTTCTGGTTTGTAGTACATTGATAAAAAGTAACATATATACCAAAATTGGACTTTATTTTCAAAAAGTAATGTTTTTTGTACAAAATACAAATTGGCGGACAGACGGACTTATTTTGACCCTAGGAAACTGAAGGTTTGAAACGTAGTTTGATAACACCCTGTGTATATTTTAATATTTGGTTTTATAAATGATTATGTAAGAAAGTTATTGCGATGGTATCTTTTATTATTGTTTTGTAGTGAATCAATCATCTAAATTTTCTTGTTTTTATTAAATTAAAAAAAAAATTCAACTTGTATACGAACTTTTAAACTAGAAGCTTACTTCAAATTGTTCACATAATAACAGTCATAGTCGAACAAATCAACGTCAAAACGGAAAACAATTTTATTAAAACATGCCAAGGACACTATAAAATAAAAATAAATCCAGTTATCCCGATAAAGTACCGACTTTTGTAGTCGCAAATACTTTCCCGTTCGGATAATTAGTTATAGAGAGAGCGTGCCCCCCTCCCACTGCCTACACGGGATGTAATTAGAGGCGTTTTTAATCCACGTACATTCTCAATAATTAGAGAGCTTGTTAATTGGTATAGAATTTTAATTGAAATAGGAACAGATTTCCGTTGCTATATGATAAAACAGGACAGTCGATTCCTAGAGGGATTTAATATTATAATCCTTGTTGACTCGTCAAACTCTGCAGTGCTAAGTATTTTTATGAAATTAGTATTTTTTATCCCAGAATTGGTATTTTTCCTTTCACCTCTCCAAACGCAAAGCTGAAAATGTTAGGTATTGTTGCATTTTGCTGAACAACTCGATTTATGGTACTTATTCAGCCCTCTCATACCTTCAGATACTCTTGAAAGTGATGCCCAAATTTGTCAAAGGAGTTAAATTCTGTTTGTAGGTTAAGGGGTGTTACGCTAACGTATTACAGGGTAAATTTGTTTAAAACATTTGATAAACAGATTTTTTGAACTTCGTAATTGTGTATATTACTACTTTCTTGACGTAGCCTATGCGTTAATCGGCTTCGTAGCTGTAAGCCTTCATTGGAACGCATCTATCGGTCATGACATGCGCTGTTGCATCTTGTAACTACAGTATAGGAATTTTGTCTCTGTTCAAAATTACATTTTTGACAATAACTTCGTTATTTTGACGTAAACTGAGATGTCGTAATTGGGAAATCCTAAATATAGAACAAACCAAGCCAGGATTGGGTCCTGTACTGAACACCGGCCTTGCGGATAGATGGAGTAGAATGATGGGTGTTATAAAGCTCGGGGATCGGGGCGACAGGTTAGTGGTCGTGTAGGTGTAGGACTTGGAGGGTATGTCCAAAGGTCGGGCGTGGTCCACTGTGTGGCTGGAGGAGTCGCGCGGTAACTAACTACCTCCTCCAGAAGGAGGCGATGTCCCTATGCTGTTGGGAACTGGTTGGTTTCTCAGCAAGCGTATCTGCGGCCCAGTAATATTGGTCTCTTGGTCTTCGAATTGTCGAAGAGAGGATGGTTAGGGTTAGGAAAATAGGTCGCCGAGCTTTACACCAATTTGCTTTCCCTGCCTGGAGGCGGCTTGCTGGGTAGGTCTCCAATTGTTAGCCCAATTCACCTTCCAATCCGGGATCCGACCTTAGATTTTGGTAGTTTGTACAACAGTGAGACGGCAGTTTTATTCAAAGTATTTTCCTCTTTCCCCAAAACAAACCGGAGGTGTGTAACGATGTGAAGATCTTCATTATTGGAACTTGTAGTTGTGGAGAAGTTATGTGTTGGCTCTGAGAATCATATGTTTGGACCTGAGGGACATAAATGAAGATATGCAAGTTTCATTGTTCTCACTACGAACCAACCAGAAAGGAGTTGGTCTTCATGAGATATTTGAAGACCTGACCAGCAGTAAGATGTGTCTGGGAACTGTTTTGTCACGTGATATTAAGCTAGAAGCCGATCAACGTTGAGGTGGTGTTAGGGAAGTTCGGGAGTTTGGCCTACAGTAGATTTTGTTGGGACTGTTGTTTAGGTGTGTGTGGGTGCGTAGTGTTTATAAGCTCCGCAAGGAGCACTGTCCTAACAGAGTTTTGTGTGCGTTTACGGGAGAATTGTGTAAGTTTGTCCGGTCAGCGTGGTGTTTGTTTGGCGGACTTTGAGACGTGTTTTTCGGCGGATGTTGTAAACTGGTCGTCGTAGAGATGTAGGATTGGACCATTACATGCAAAATTGAAATCTGATAATTTTATCTAATTTGAGTTTATATAAGTTGCCGGCGTTTAGACAATTTAATTCGATTTTTCTGAATTTCCATTGGGGGATTTCGTGATCCTTCTTAATTTTTATAGCCCCTGTTGTGTTTACGGACGGCATGTCAAAAATAACTTTTTTAGATTTTTAGAAACCATCAAATATTAAAGTCAATCAAAATCAAAGATCGATATTTTTTTCGATTACCAAACTTACCTTATCGTGGATAAAGTACGAAACATCTTTGAAAGGTAAACTCTTCGAAGGATAGTAAGGTCCCTTGAACGAGAATGGACGCTTGAAGTCTAATTCAGTCATGAATTACACCATGATGTTTTTGCCTTTTTCCATTAAACTCTGTATTTCCGTTATTATTGACACACTAAACAAATATGTGGCATATTTTATTCGTTTTCCCCCCTCTGTTTTTGCTAGAAAATTTCAGAAAACATTAAACAAATTGGAACGTTAAATAATGTTCAAAGCATGGTAGTTTAGTTTGTATGACGTGGAGCGTTTTAATGGGTATTTTAAAGTAAGGTAGTTATTATTTATTATTATTATTTTCTGTAAATTTAGATTATAATGAATTTGTGTTTATTGTTGATTATAAATGTGTCTTTGAACGTGAGTGTTTTTGAGGCTCCGAGAGACAGCTATCGTTTTTAGATTGTAAAAAATATACTTACGTAAAGTGATAATGTGTGCGTTTTTGAATAAATGGTCAACTTTTTTCCATGATTACTTTTTGTTGTTTTTTAAGATTAGTTTAACCTCATCACAGGTTTTGTGTGTTTTGTTTGTGGTTAAATGTTTTTGAAAAAGTTATTATAATTTTTTTTGTAGTCGATTTTATTTTAGAAATTAACCTATAAATATGAACTCTATTGTAAACTACAAATTGAAAATAAAAATTTAATTTATACAGCGTTCATAAAGTATGGAATATATAAAAAAAAAAATCTTTAAAACGGCTAAATATAAAAAGTTCGAGTTTGTATATGTTTATAAGATAACATTTACTTCCAGTTTTGACAGTTTTCAATCTTGTAACCGCCATCTTGAAATTGTTTTACATTGTTTTTTTTATTCTGAGTTCAATGGGGGAAGCCGTTTTTTATATCTCATTTCCTTACAAAATTATTAACTAATATAACTACTGAACATTTATATATGCGGGGTGTTCCAAAAGTTTGAGACCTGTTTTGTAATTTTTGAACGAATTGGAATAGGAAAATGAAACTTTGCGATTTTTTTTTGGATATATAGGATCTGATATACAAACAATTCAACCCCACCCCCAATTCATACACATAATTTTGTTAATACCATAAATCAAAAACAGGTCCCATACTTTTGGAACATACTGTATATTATCATAGGAAGATCTCGTACTACCGTAACTAATAACAGACATTCTCGTTCACTTACGCACGTGTAGGATCATGCATACACACAGATGTATAGATAATACATTTACACAGATAGTACAGTCAGTTATAATAAAACTAGAAACCAGAGCTCCTTGTAAACAAGGTTTTAACTACAGTATTACGTCGACATTTTAATTTAATTCTAATTTGTAATTCTAATGTAAAACTGAGCACGATATAGTTAATGTCAAGTGAAATACGATGTATTTGGGTTGACCGAAGGCAGGCACACTAGATTGTTTTGTATCTTGTGTAATGTATGGAATAACAACACGAAATGGTTTTAAAGTATGAAATAAACTGTGCAAGAAAATTGTTTGAAAAATTGTTTAAGTTGCTTTGTTTGTGCCGTTTTCGAGTAAAATTGAACTGACCTAAGTTTTGAGCGATTTGTACTTTTTTCGTAATTTTTTTTTTTTCAATGACAATTTTCAAAAATTATATATATATATATATATATATATATATATATTATTTTTAACAACTTTTGTATAACAAAACTTGTGTATAACTTGAAACCAATTGGAAGATTTTTCTTGTACAGTATGTATGCGTTTTTCTGGCGATTTAACTTCAGTTGTTGCACAACTACTTCCAATTTTTTCGATTAGATAAATAAATTGTATTTACCTCTTTGAGAATATTACAATTTTTCGTACATTTTTTCAAAATAGGTTAACTTTTTACATATCGTTTATTTTATCCATAAAAAATTATAGTTTTAAAATATAACTTTTCAAAAATAATATATTATGTTTACCTACTTTTATTCAACAATAGTATAGCTTATCTTGGGAAAACTTAAAAAAAATGTTGTGTATATATGGGTTTTTGAGGCGTTTTTACTTCGATAACTGCAGATTTTTGATTTCTGACATACTAACTCCAATTAATTAATTGATTAATTTAATTAATTACAAATATAATTTATTTAAATGAAACTTTTCAAAAATTATATATGTTTTCTCCTACTTTTATTCAAAAATAAATTCCTAAACTTTTATAGCTTATCTTAGAAATATATATATATATATATGATGTTAGGCTACTTATGCGTTTTGTGGCATCTTTATTTCAACTACTGGACATGTTTGTTTCCTGGCATACTAACTCCAAAAGTTTTATTGCCAATTTTTTTCCCATTTCATAGAAGATTTCTATGCACCTTTTTGAGAAAAGTGATATAAAACTAGTTTTGGATAATGTAACTATTTTGGTGAATTAAAAAAAAATTGTAAAATGCAAAAAAATGGCCTGCTACTTTAGGAATTTGTAATGGACACTCAAAGGGTTAAAATCGGGAATACAGGTTTTTTCGTTTTGTAAATTTTGAAAAACTACGTCTTATTCCAGTCATTTTTTTCCCGATCATGACATTTTATGGGTAATAATATGTTTTTGTGAGTCTGGAGACTAAAATTTGAGCAAAATTGCTAAAACCGATTTGTATAAAATCGTTATTATTTCTTTTTCCTTAGGGCATCTAGCCGGAAATTTAAAAAGAAATCTCGAGGTTTGGTCACAATATGTCATTGTAACAAATTTGATTAAAATCTAAAATCCGTTCTTTTGGGCTGTAAAGAGAACTGTACCGTCACTAAACTCCAGACATCACTTCAAAAAACCCTGAGGACTCCTAAAAACATACCCGAAAAAAGAAATATATATACTTACTTCCTTTATACTAAGTATATTTTAGGAAGTAATAAATCATCGTATATACTACACACACGTGAGAAAATAAAAATATGTGAGGTTTTTTTATGAGTAAATCCAACAGTGGAACACATCAATGGTAATATATTTCCCTATCCCCTCTGATTTATGTACAATTAATGGCTAACATCATAAAGTTGTACGTCATAATGCATAAAACAACTTCGTACAATCCGCCGTTAACACGCATTAAATTTAACGACACAAATCTGCTTGAAATCGGATGATTAAAATTAATCTTGGAATCAACAATGGCGTCCTTTACATTTAATGTAGCCGCCATTGCAACTTGTCATTGCGATAATTTGTTTTTACAGTTCTCCGCGTTTAAGAATGAAAAGAGTTAATTAATTGTAATTAAGGGAAAAGCAGCGTTCTTGCGTCGCGGCATTTGGATATAAGGCACGTGATTAAAGTCTGTATATATTGTGCTGGCATGTTTGCTTGATAACCTTACAGCTAGAGAAGATTGTATTTGCATATTTATTTTAACAGATATGTATATATGTTTTCAGTTATTTCTGTTCTCATTAAATTAACATAGTATAGGATAAGTTTGGTAATGTCAAAAAATTTCCTCTGTTTTTTTAATGATTATATCCCTATCTTTTATCTTTCCTATTTCGTCTCAGTTGACCAATTTTTGTTCTTTTCCGATCCTAACGCTATTAGAGTATGTTTTTTCCTTTCTTATTATCATAAGTGATCTTACTTTTCAATAACAAGAAAGAAAAAATCTACAATGAGTTAATTTATTAGATTACTAGTTTTCATTTTGCGTTTAAGACAATCCAAGAACTTGGCGTAGTTCACTTTTTAGGTTTATCACTTGACAACGGGTGTTGATTTATACTCTCGAAACGTCGTTTATATACACAATAGTACTAAATATCTCATAAAATATACGTATAATATAAACAATCCATAACTAAAACTAGAATGTCGTGATGATAATAAAAATGATGAAAAACAACATCTTGGTACCTACCCAGCCCCATCGTATAATGGATTACAAGCTCATTCTGTAAATGTTATGCCCAAAAGTTGGTTTCTTGGGCCATCTAGAATAGGCCTAATGTTAAATTGTATTGGTAGATCAGGTTTGTTTAAAACAGTTGTTACGCAGGTTTTTGAAACTTGTCATTGTGTTTATCAATACTTTCTTGACACGGTTAGGTTAGGTTAGGTTATGTTAGGTTATGTTATGTTCGGTTAGGTTAGGTTAGGTTATGTTAGGTTAGGTTATGTTAGGTTATGTTAGGTTAGGTTATGTTAGGTTAGGTTATGTTATGTTAGGTTAGGTTAGGTTATGTTATGTTAGGTTGGGTTAGGTTATGTTAGGTTAGGTTATGTTAGGTTAGGTTATGTTATGTTAGGTTAGGTTATGTTATGTTAGGTTAGGTTAGGTCAGGTTAGGTTAGGCTGGGCTAAGCTCTAACGGGTGTCGTAGATGTGTGTATATTAAATAGTCTTCACTCGCTTCGCTCGTGTCAGCGTCTTAGCCTTGGCGAGTTTTGAAACTCCTAATATGTGAAAGCGCTTCCATTCGCTACGCTCATACGTGTGCCTCGGCCCTACTGGATCTCGTAACTATACGAATATCACATTTTATTTGAAGGTCATGGTTATAAATCACAACTTTGTCAATAAATAATCATCGTATAGAGTTTGAATTGATACCATTACATGCAGAATTGAAATCTGAAAATTGTGTACAATTTAGCGTGTTATAAGTTGAATAACGTACGAGATATGAACAAAAAATCGTTTAAAATGGGCGCCATTTAGACATTTTCACATTATATTTCAGCGTACTATAGTCCTCTATTTTTTAATCTATTAAATTATTTGTACCCGCTATTGTGCTTACGTATTGACGACAACGGCGACTTTATCAATTTTCTGAGGCCATGAAACGTGAAAATCACAAAAACATCCCCATTTACCAAACTTACCTTATACTGGAGTTAGTAAAATATACTACAAGATTGGACACGACGTCCAAAGATACCACTTGTATAACCTACAAATTCCATTTAGAAATTTAGAACGTCTCGTGTTCTAAATTTCAGTGGGAGTTCATTATAAGACGCTCTCTAAACAATTGTCATGCATGAGATATCTCTTTGTATATTTCACTAACTTTATTTAACTAATGTTAAATACACTTATCAAACAAACTAAGAAACTATAACAAGATTCAACTTAAACAAATCCATCCAGTGAGTATTAAAATTAAGTTTTGCCTTTGTTTAATTAACATTTCTCTACATACAATATAGAGCTTAACAAGCTAGCGCAATAGAAGTCCCTTATACCTAGATGTTGGGACATAGGAACGTTCATTTTCCATAATTTTCATCTATATATAAGTCAAAACCCAACATTAATCTTTAAACAACAAAGGAAGTAACATAAGGTATGTTAAATAACATACAAATGTGCACCGTTTTAACATTTTCAATTCGATTTTTCTGAATTTCAATAGGCGTCTGTACGAACCCACTGCAGCCCCCAATACAAAATTTCTTGTTCCTATTTTAATTTTTGTGGCCGCTATCGTGCTTACATGCAGATCAATAAAAAAACAGAGGCAATTTTTTTTGTCATTAATAAACTTATCCTACACTACGTAAGTATGAATGAAGAATCACTATGTTCATTTCATGGGAACCACTACATGACAAAAGGTATAAATCCAGCTGAGACTTTCGGGATTGTTAAGCCCGTACTCATTATAGTGTGCCTCTGAAGGAAAACAAACGTAGAAATAAAGTTATTATAGTTTCCTTTAAAAACTGAAAATTAAAATCTCTCTACTTTAAATAAAGTTGACTTTTTTCCAGTTAAATTTCCACAAGGAGTGATCACGAGGTCATACGTTGAACTACTGGATGAGGGGATGAAGAACGTTTACTCCACTAAATTGTTAGATACTACTAATTTTATCTAACATGTTCTAGGCTGTGTTGATGTTTCTCACGTTCTATGGTTATCACTTGATAACAGAAGTTGAGGGATATATTTGAAACGTCGTGTATTAGTTTTGTACATTAACAAATGATGGTCATTGTCAAAGTATTAACGTAACTTAATGTTTAAATATTTAGTTTTTTTATTTATTTTACCCCGACCTTTATAAGCAATTTTGAGCAAAACGTAGTCACCCTAAAGACACCTACCATGCTTCAAAACACAAAGTTTTAATTCTTTCAAACCACCTTTTATCAATTTCAATCTCCAACCGTTCAGATACTTGAACCAAAAATGTAATCCTTTTAACGCCACCTTCACCTTACCCTTAACATTTTGAATCAATAGAACACGACAAAACTGACACGAATAGGCTGAATCGGAAACGAAAATTGTAACACCAACACACAAAAACAGATGTAAAATCTATACCAATAGTCCTTGTTTCTTGCACGATACTGGACTAAAACCTGCATTACAGTAAGATCCCTCAAATAATCCCAGCTTCAAATGTGTTTTTGATGTACTACCTTCCCAGCACGGTGATCCATCTCTACCTCAGGTTTTGGTATTTCTCTTTCTCGTCTCAAAATATTAGTTAATTTCTTTCCTGTTTTTAGAAGCGAGAAGATTTTTATTTAGAGATTAAGATATTAATTAACGTATTTTAATTAATAGAAGGCTATTGCGACATCCCGAAATTAAGAGCTTTATTTTGTATTATTCTATAAAGCTATATTTTAAAGTTATATTTTTTATTTAGCTTTATTTTGTATTAAATCTATATAGTATTCAATATACAGAGTGATTAAAAACTTGCACTGCACTAAAATGAAATTAACACGAATTAAGATAGCTTTAGACGGTTTATACCATTCCTTGAAATATCTTAAATTCATGAGTACGTAAATTGATTTTGATAATGGAGGTCATCAACCCGTCAACAGAAGTTAAGACGACCTACGGAGGCTTATTTATAATGAATAATAGCCCAGTCAATAAAGGGAAAAAATAGTCCTTTGTCGGAAATAATTAGTGAAAAGCTGAAATTTTGCCTGATGTTACATTAGTATAAGAGAAGTATGTACACAAAAGTCCCCGACCCTCCCCCTCTTGCTTTCCCCCCACCCCCCTTTAAACGGAATATTGCTTGCCTCTACTAAAACGTTCAAAACACGATTAGTATATTAGATATAAACTTAATTTTGGTTTTATTTTCTTCCTATTAATAATGCCTACAAATAATGTCCATTGACATGTATAGCTTAAGTTAGTATAAGCGACGCTATTGACATAAATTGTCGAAAACCCGAAGATTTTCATTTATATTTTATTATTTATGACGCATGGTTAAAATACTTGTATCAATAGAAAGAAATAGCACAAATAAAAAAGTTAGCTTATTTTCTTAGCTTTAAGTTCACATATGACTTGTTAGGGTTGTAGTGAAAGCGTTGTAACCAGATATTATTGTAAGAGGATATTGCTGCGGAGTGAGGCTCCGAGCCAGGCCGAGCTGGTGTTTTCGGTTTGCCTTCAGAATATTTGCATCCCCTCAACTTTGTATGGCTTTCTGATATACAATCACAACCTGGGTGGAGTAGATTTATGACCAACCTAATGACAAATTCAGCAGAATGCCAAACAACATACATTATGGCAGTACCGTTTATTAATTTGGATCCTAGCAATATGTCAACCATCTACACAGCATTGCATTTTGCAGCTGACCAAAGCAAAAAACAAGATCAAACCTGTATTGTTACTTTCGATCCGCCTCTATTCTTGAAGGCTATGGATATAGTAACTGCCTCTGATAAAGACAGTAATATTTCAAAGATTGTTGTCCGTTTGGGAGGATTTCATTTATTGATGTCTTATATGGGAGCCATTGGAAAAATTATGGAAGGAAGTGGTCTTGAAGACTTCTGGGGCACAGTATACGGAAAAGCTACGATAACTCATATGATGAATGGGCACGCGTATGCCAGATGTCTTCGAGCATTTACACTTACAGCGGCAGCTCTGCTGAATACTGCTAGAGAGCAGTTTCCTGATATCAAACACTGTTTTGACCAAATCGATGAAGTATGTAAACAAATTATTTCAAGAGAAATGTCGACCGAAGATGCATTAAAGAACCACTTGTTATTAGAAACACTCCATCAATTAGATAGATGTCTAAAAACCATTGAAAAGACAAGCAGAACAGCTAAGTTGTGGGTACAACTTCTACACACTATAGACTTGGCTCTTAAGTTAGTGTATGCCGAAAGGACAGGAGACTGGATCATGCATTTAAAGTGCACAACTGAAATGCTCCCATATTTTCATGCATCAGGCCACTTGCCATACGCAAAATCGGCACATATTTATGCTCAAGGAATGACAAATATATCTGAAAAGCTTTCTGAAAAAGAAATGGATTTGTTCATTAACAAGGGATATTTTACCGTAAAAAGAACATCTAGATACTGGTCAGGAACATGGACAGACATGTGTATAGAGCAATGTCTCATGAGGCCAATGAAATCTGTAGGAGGACTGACTCACGGAAGGGGAATGACAGAAAGTACTATAAATAAATGGATTCTTGGGACGCCATACTTCATAAAGATTAACGAAGCGTTAGAGGAGTTCTTAGACATTTCTATTACTTACAGTGAACAACATGTTGAGCTTAGAAAGACAAGACAACTTAGAGACCAAGCTGATACAGATAAATTTACCACGTGGTTCAGACAGCACAATTCATTTAAGAAGGAATCTGGAGAGTTAGTTTCGCTATCATCTGGTTTAATCAGTGATGAGTCAGTCAACTGTGACCAAGCCTACGACATAGGTTTTGCTGTTATGAAGACAATGGTAGGAAAATCATTTGGGAAACTGACCTTAAAAAGAAAGGACATGGTTAAGACCCAGCTAGCACACAAATTAGTTAAAGTCAGATCAAAAGAAATACCTGTAAACTCTCAACAGCTCTTCAATAGAATCCTCTGTGTGTGTGATAGCCCTCACAAATTAAAATCGTATCTTGAATATGAACTCTCTTCACGTCCACCATCCCTTTTTGACGATGTTTCACTAAGAAAAGGAACTAAATCATCTGCCCTTAAAGTATTTCAAGAAGCTGTAGTAGAGGAAGAAGAAATCGATACGACAAATGTAAGTGTGATTATTGACGGAGGATTTCTCCTTCATTATGTTTCCTGGCCAAAAGACTGTACTTACGGAAATATTATACAAAGTTACAGCAGATACGTTGTAGACAACTTTGGACGAAATGTAACTGTTGTTTTCGACGGCTATCCTGAAGACTGTACAACTAAACAAGAAGAGCAGAATAGAAGAGCAGCAAAAAAATCTTCAAATGACATTAATTTTGATAGCAACACCAAATGCTTGACAGCAAAGGAAGATTTTTTAGGCAACAGAAGAAACAAGAAAAGGCTTATACTTTTAGTTTCTGAAGAGCTTAACAGTTTTGAGATCAAAACCATTGTTGCCGAAGATGATGCTGATATTTCCATTGTCATGACTGGAATAGAAGAACTAAAAAGACGACAAAATGTTATGTTGTATGGCACAGACACTGATTTGTTGATATTGTTGATAGCTCTTGCACCTGAGAACCAAGCAATTTACTTTTGCAAACAGATAACTGGAAGATTGCATGGAAAAGTGTATTACAGCATTTCCAAAATCATCAATAATATTAAGGATATAAGGAAGCTTTTGCTGTTTGCATATGCCATAACAGGTTGTGATACAACTTCTTCTTTTTTTGGTCTAGGAAAAATAAAATCTTTGGAAATTGTTCATAACTCAGAAGAAGCTCAAACACAAGCGTCAGTGTTTATACGACAAGATGCTTCCAAAGAGGAACTGAAAAGAAATGGGGAAGATTTTATTTTGCATCTGTATGGACAGAAAAAGCACACAAACCTCAATGAAGCTCGTTACTTTATGTTTACAAAACTTGCAAAAAAATCTAAACTAAGGTCGAATTTCAACCTCGCTAAGCTTCCTCCATCGTCTGAAGCTGCTCATCAGCATTTGTTCAGGGTTTATTTACAAGTGCAGACATGGCTTGGAAACAGATTGGATGCTACAGATTGGGGCTGGAAGATGGAAATGGTAAAAGAAAATGGTAGTTACAGGAAAACTTTAACACCAATACAAAGTACCAAACCCTTTGCACCGGATGACCTTCTGCACCTCGTGTCTTGCAGCTGTAAGACATCTTGTCTCAAATATTGTGGGTGTCGGAAAGTAGGACTTAATTGTTCCGCCATGTGTGAGTACTGTAGTGGACTTTCTTGTGACAACAGTCCTAATGTTGACGAAATAACTCATGATCATGACGAGAATGGATTTGAATAAAACAGTATTAAGAATGTTTCTACTGTCTTCACGTAAAAAAGTGAAACACTAATTTTGTGTGTCTGTATTGTATATAGTGTAAATAGTAATTTAAGTGGTGGGTGGGTGGTCCGTGATAGTGTTTGACAGTAAACAAAACATGTTCTGCTGCTTGACACCTGCCGCTGATGTGCTATATACCTGCTGATCCGGACCGCGAACACTCTTGCGCCCCGCGCCGCCTCCCTTTGTCCGGCTGATTTTGTCAACTGGCTGCGCTTAACATTTATAAAACTTATATCATTTTAAAGATTGATAAATACGCCAACAGTTTTATTTGAAAAACTTTTCCATAACTTGTCTCATATAAATAAAAAATAGCTAAACACATCATTGTGGGAATATAAAAGTAAATAAATTTAATTTAAATTAAAAAATACATGAAAAATAATTAATTTATCGATTACACACTATGAACATTTTTTTTAGAGAATACTTTAAGGATTACAATATTGAAATAAAAATGATTCTATCGCTGTTTATCTCGTAGATATTGATAAAATAATAAAGTCTTACAAAAAGGAACTTAAAGGGGGGTAGGGGGTAAGCAAGAGGGGGAGGGGCGGGGACTTTTCAGAAAATATACCTTATATAATCAACTAACATCTATGAAAAAATCAGCTTTTCACTAATTAGTTCCGACACAAAACCTTTATTGACTGGGCTATAAGGGCTTTATAATTCCGAGGGAACCTTCGTCGATCTACACTTTTTTTTATGTAGTCTTGGCTTAGATCTCTTTCTTTCAGCTTTCCTATCAAGTCACGGTTGACCCTGACGCTATTAGACTATTCGAGGGCTGGGAGACTTTATTTTATCTTCTCGTCTTTCTTTTCCTTATAAGGTGATGATGACGGAGAAGTTTTTCGCCTTTAAACAACAAAAAAAGAAAGTAAATTAAATAATATTTTAAGTGAAAAATATATCACCTAGACTGGGAATCGAACCTAGGACGTTTGGCTTTACGCGCCAATGCTCTACCAACTGAGCTATCCTTAGTCGCATCCCAGCATAGGGCGTACACTTCTCACTTGATTATTTATTTGCTGAAATTTTCTAGTTATCAAATTAATTACTTTGTTAGGGCTGCATTTTGAGTAAAATATTAATTTCAATATCGTTTCTAACGATGTAATTAATGTGATAACTCGAAAAGTACAACAAAAAGCAGTCAAGTGAGAAGTGTACGTCCTATGCTGGGAAGCGACTAAGGATAGCTCAGTTGGTAGAGAATTGGAGCGTAAAGCCAAAGGTCCTGTGTTCAATTCCAGTCCAGGTCGTATATTTCACTCGAAATATTATTTAATTTAACAATACTAGCTGGAAAACGTATAAGCGTTCAAATCAATAAAAAAGATAACGCTACAACTGGCAGAAGAATGTATTCAAAGTAATTAGGGACACTTGGTCATGTGAAACTCACATAAGATATGAAAAAAAAAACAACACCGTAAATTTATCTTGTTTGAGATTCTTTTCAGGTAGAAGAGGCTACAAGTCCTAATTTTAGGCTTTGGTTTATCAGAGATGCAAAATCGTTTTTAGTTACCTTCACACTAAATGTTAATATTTTTAACAACACTTACAGTCAAAAATAAACTGTTATTACAAATTAATAACTCGGGAAAAGATAAATTTGAGTTTTTATTACAAATTTTCTCCTTAATTGACTTTTCGCTTACAATATAACACATTGCTTCGGGTTATTTACCTTGATTCTAGTTTTTTCCCCAAAAACTCCCAAACCGTAATTTTCGAAACAATACTTTTGTGCTGCAGCCTTCAGAATTACAGCTGATAAAAATTTGTTCATAATCGATAAAGACGAGTTTGAGAAAAATCTTGTTATTTCCATATATCAGTAGATTATCCCCCATGATAAAATCTCACTGCTCTTCATACAATAACGTATAAAAAGTGCAACACTCAATGTTGTGTCTCTGGAAACAACTTTGACCTCTACAACGAGTTCATAACCCTCTAAACCGACCTCACCAGTCATTCTTGAATCCTTATCTTCTTTATATAACTCAACTAAACCATTTCTGCACACATCCCTTATTCAACTCAACACCCTTTTGTTTCACATGCTCATTAATCCATTATAAAGTTACAACCCCCTTACCTCCCACTTCAGTCACCTTTGCCTTAAATGCCTCCTGAGTTTCGTACAAGTAATTATACAAACTTTACACTGTACATAACTACACCGAAGTATGCTTAAGTCATCAGTTTGTTCCTTACATATGAATATTCACCTCCATACACCCTCTCCTTTGTTACAAATGCACCCTAACGCCATGAGTAATCTTTCCCACTGTGACTCAAAATGTGGAAAATATTCAAGTCATGTATATAATGACCAGACCACTATACTTTCCAAGACTCCTTACGGACCTTGTGACAAGCACTTCCTAAAGCCTTCACACCATCCAAGTACAAAAAAGATATGATATTCCTTTAGATACGAGAATAGGATGAACCTCTTCACCTGCCTAACCCTTAGAGTCTTCTCCTAAAGCAGGTAGCTGCATTATGAGTCCAAAACCTAATCACGTTTCTCAGATAGGTTTTTTGCTGACCACGTAAAGTTTCTATACCATAAAAGTGCTATTATACACCAAATATTGTCTTTCTTTATCTCAATACTTTACTAATGGTCGTCTTTAAGTCAAAGGATATCATTTGAAAAATATATAATACAACCATCCTGTGCTGTGGTAGTCAAACCTGGACATTAACGCGAAGAGCACAAGAACACTTAAATATATTCGAAAAAAGCGAATTCCAAGTCGAATATATTAAAGTGAGACGTGGAGGAGACAGTGCAACGACGAAATACACTATCACTTTTTTTTAAAAAAAACTGGTAGAAATTCAAATACCACTAAGGAGGTTGTAATGGACTGGTCATGTCATGAAAATGGACAACAGAAAAGAGTACTTACGGGAAGTAGATAAGAGATGAAAGCCCAAAAGGCCATCCATAGAAGAGATGAGTGGAAGCTGTGGCGTGGATACGAGTGAGATGCTGGGACATTGACTTTTGAGTTCGTTTTAACTTAACCAGTTCCGAGGAACTAGATGGACAGGCGCACCTGGAGCCTCTCGGAATATCACCAAACCATGAAGATAGTTACTGGGAGCGCGTTAATGAAGGGAAATGGCTGAATTTACGGCTAGCCTATCTTAGACACCACGATTTCGCAATTAAGGCCCACGGATCTCTGTACTAAAAACGATAAGTTATCACTACTAACTCCACACTAGAGAACCAGCTTGGATAATTAATTACTATTTTTAATAATAACTGGACTTCACCACACATACCTTAACCGATTGATATTTTAGGTGTTTGCACCGTAACACCGTGGAAGTAGGGAATAATAACGCACCCACTGGGAATAATCCAGAACGCCACGAACTACGTTAATTTAGCCTAACATATTAATAACACGTACTGATAAAAGAGTGGAACCCCACTTCTTTCTTCGTGAGGCTTCTTCACTACACTCCTCTACGTCTGGGTTTCGCATCCAATTTCACTTGCAACTTTCTAATCCGATTGTGACTACGGTGAGTCCCGGAGAACCAAGGTTCATATCGAATAAAAACTGCAACCAAGATCCCAACCACGATGACATCAAGTCGCAACCAAGGTGACCATTCCTCCAAATACAAATATCAATTTACAAAACCAATCTTCTTTGAACTCAGAGACCCTACAAAATTCTTATCGTTGATTTTTCCTTTATCATATTTTCTCTCTTTATATACTGAGACACTAAAATGGCCTCACCAGTCCTCCTTGAACCCTTATCTTATCTACATAACCCAACTAAACAATTTCTACAGACATCCATTCACCCTCACACCCTTTTGTTTTACATGCTCATTAATCTATTATAAAGTTTCAACCCTTCTTGTTCTACCACCTTGCCCTTAAATGCCTCCAGACTTACGTGTACATAATTGCATAAACTTTACACTGTACATAACTACACCAAGTATGCCTAGCTCGTCATATTGTTCCTTTCACTTTGCTTTTGCATTTTTTAATTGCGGACTGTGGGTATTAATTTATTTTTGAATTATAATCTTAAAAGAAATTACACACTACAATTGTCAATTTGGTAAGATACAAACTTCCGAATAAGAAATGTGCAAATATTTTACTCGTGTAAATAAAAATTTGACAATATTTTTAAAGTTGTGTTTTTTTGTTTGTAAAAATAGAAAATGGCGGTATGTATGAAAACGAAGTGGTACTTTTTTATTTATTTTTATGTAAGGAATCCGCTCCCGAAGCTTGTCAAAGTATTTCATAACCACCCTGTATATGAGATGTTGTGTTCGTAAGATTATACGAATAAGAACATGTCTAAAAAACCTTGTAAGGAGGACCATGGTCAATTCAAATTTCATGGTTAAGTGTCTACATCTCGCCAAACAACTAGTAATATTAATATTTCCAATATGGTAATCAGATAAAAAAAAACTTTTGTTAAAAAAAACCCCATGAATACGTTTAATCAGACATCGAGGTGGACAATGCACGTATTTAAAGAACTGATTGTCTTCGTGTGTAGGATCCATTGAAGCGTGACATCCTGATGACTCATGGATATCATGGCCGAGTCTATCCTTCGCTTATCCACTGTTTATTACTTTTAGTACTAGACACGTATCAAGCAAACTTTCACATCAAATAAACGGTGCAATAATATCACTTAAAAACCAAAGAAAAACCAATCTAAATTGAATTATAATTGACAGACAAAGAGGGAAATTTTGAAATATCTTCTAACTTTTTTTTTCGTTTGTAGGCCTACCATAAACGTTCAAATCGTAATTGATTAAAATCGAGCTTTGGAATGACGTTGATGCGGGTTCCATTTTGATTTTCGCCAATTATTTTTGAACCGGAATATTTATAACTTGGAGTTTTGCACAGGTTTCAGTAATTAATTTTCACGTTTCTCTACAATTTAATTTTATAACAGCACCTGTGGTTTCAGTATTTTACCCATAACTAATGTTTGGGTTCTTGGAGGTTCTAAAGTTTAATTATATCTTTTTTTTTCTCTTTTTTTTTCTTTCTAAATCTAATCGTTAGAATAATTTATAGATTTTTACTTTTGCTTCTTTCGTAACAAAAGAAATACAAAATTCCGAATTTGATTTTGAACCTTGTCAAATCATATGATTTACACTAAAATAATAATAATTATTATTAGCATTTAACAACAATGGTCTGACTATAACAATAATGAAGTACCATAAGAATAACTCCATAGATACAGGGTAGCTTAAAAGACACTAGCACCCCCTATTATTTTTTGAAATATTTTAATTCCCTTTGGGTCAATCTCTTTAGGTGAGAGAAGTACCCTGAAATAGCAAAGGTTTAGGTTATTTTAATTACCTCTGTGAGACAAGAAAAACGACAAAGAAAATAGTTATTTGTGCAACTAGTGAGCAAAGTGGCACTTTTTTAAACGAGAGGAAAATGTTGACGCACGAGGCTTGCCGAGTGCGTCAATTTTATCGAGTTTAAAAAAGACACTTTGCTCACGAATTGCACGTTATACTTTGTCTACAGTTGTTATTTTGTGACAAATAAAAAACATACTTCAGCAGTAACACAATTTAATAAAACATTAATTTAATACAGTAGTGTTCAACCTCACGTCAAAACTGAGGTTATTTATGAATAATACAAATAACTTAGGTGTATTGTTGAGGAAACGGGATTGCCAACTTCAAAACTCGGCAAACGAAAAATATTCTCCGTGTACATACACTGTCAATCATCTTTATGAATAATTACTTCCTTTTTCAACTTTAAAACGTTGTTTTGTTGTTTATCTATGTTATTTTACATGTAAGAATTAATCTAACCTACATACGGGACATTTCCTGTATATTATAAATCAATTCAAATAAACTTAACCTACATTTCGTTTAGCAAAGTAGTGGGCAAAGTGAAACTGTTGAGAAATCAGCTGTTTTGCAAACTAATTTAAATAAACAAAATGCCACTTTGTTAACAACTGTAGACAATAATTATTTTTATACCACTCAAAACAAAATGCCGGCCAAATGTGGCATTTATTTATAAAGATGGTAAGGAAGATCGACTCAAAAGAGAAGACAATCAATTTTTCTAAATGTTTGTTCACTGCTTTAAATACAAGACCTCCTTGTTTTGTGGGAAATTTTTTATTTCACCATTTTAAGAGACCGGAGAGTAACAGAAAATGAATATACAAACCTTTGAAAACATGTTTGAACAAAGCCTGTATTACTGTATGGGAGAACAATTTGAACATTTAATGCGTGGTAAAACACATTAATGACATCTACAAGGGGATGTACCGTACAGTCTAGCTTTTTTAAAATTAAATAACTCTTTACCGCCATTTTGTTAGTCAGAATTTACTTTTTTTACATAGACGATTAAAATGACTATCACAAACCTATACTGGCCATTCAAATTTTTTGAGCAACCACACATTCATCAGTTCTGACAAAGTAACCTAAATCAATTCATTTTTATGTTGCCCCTCTCGCCTAAAGAGAAGCAAAGAGAATTCAAATATCTAAAATATTTTTAAAAAATAAGAAGGGGGGTAGTTTCTTCAGCCACCCTGTATGATGACTATTAAAATCAAATTACCTTTTGCCTTCCACTAATTACCATTTTCTGTATAGAACGAAACAAGCCAGCACAATATATAGAGACTTCAGTCACGTGCCTTATATCCAGATGTCGGGATACAGGAACGCTGCTTTTCCCTTAATTACCACTAATTAACTCTTTTAATATAAAACGCGGAGAACTGTAAAAACAAATTATCACAATGGCAAATTTAATGGCGGCTACATTAAATGTAAAGGACGCCATTGTTGATTCCAAGATTAATTTTAATCATCCGATTCCAAGCAGATTTGTGTCGTTAAATTTAATGCGTGTTAACGGCGGATTGTACGAAGTTGTTGTATTATAATGACGTAGGACTTTATGATTATAATCGTTAATTGTGAATAAATCACTAGGAAAATATGTTACAGTTGCTGTGTTGTGTACTGAGATAAGCTGTATATTTATAATATATCTCCTGTTTAAATTATAGGGGGGTTTTGACATTGGTAAAAAAATGTTTTTGATTTTTTCAGAGATGTAACCACGTTTATTTTCTCTGAGTTATTACAGTTCCGTGCAGTGTTTCATTTTTTTTTCTTTCTTTTTTTTTCTTTCTGTAAACCAAAATTGATGTGTCGTATTTATATTTAGTCTCCTTTTGCTTTCACATATAGCCTACGTAGTATAAAGTTGTCAAATATAGTATGAACAATTTAGGGCGAAAGCATAGACCGATTTGAATCAAATTTGGTAGGCTATGTATATTTTGCTGTATCTCGGGATTTAAAAAATATATATATTTATTCATAACTCAATTTTTTTGGGATCTGTCATGTCAGCTGTACCGATTTCGTTAAAATTTTGATGAAATGTGAAGTTTCATGAAGCAAATCCGTGTTAAAAATAGCAACGTGTAAAATATTACGGTTTAGTAATAACTGGTAAAAAACAAAAATGACCTTGACTGTCGTCATTGAAAGCTTTATTTTAATCAGATACAGTTTACGCTGATAATTTGTGTCTACTTATTAGCCCTTTTATTATTTTTATTTTTTTTCAAATAAGGTGTCCATTACATGACGTATTCATTTTTTGACTGAGAACTATGGAACTGACATTTTTGGTGACTAATATTTTTCCTCACTTCCATTTTTGGCCTTTCTAACTACTGTGTTAAATTAATTAAAATACCTTTATTTGTTGTCAAAATTAGGGTAGTTCAGTTTACTTCTTCTTCCCCTTAAAAGATACATCGAATATTTCGGACAACGGATACTTCAAATAATTCGGAAAATAATAACTTTACGAAATTATAAAATGAATCGTTTTATTTTATTGAACGATTTTGATGAAACTTAGAACAATTATCTATTTTCATAGGAACCTAGTTTAAAATTGACATTTATCTAAGAGACCTCGATAAACAAATCTCTAGATCCTTCGATTATCTAAACATCCATATTTTTGTAAATTATCAAATAAATTTACATATTTGTTTTTTACTGAACTATTTATATGAAAATCGTAATATTTGTGTATTTTTGGAGTGCTGAATACAAATTTCACGTTGGTTGTACTTTTGAGCTTCCACCTAAAAATAAAACATTTCCCAAGTCAACAAACAATTTAATTTTGTTTTAATTGACCGATTTCATAATAAAATTTATACGACTTTTCACTTTAAGAAGCTTCGTTCAAATATAACATCGTGTTTTTACATAAGAAATTATAAAATCTATCTTTTTTTAAATGTTTTTGTAACCATCCAAGGGCATTCATATTCCAAATATACAATTATGTATTTTAAAAAAACCCGGAATACAAATGTAGAAATACTTTGAACCTTGTATAACGATGATGACTCCAGAGGCCGGCCATTACAAGATAATATATGTCTACAGTTGAGTGTAAATAATATAATGTCCATGAAAGGAATAATATTGTGTGGTTATATGGCGAGAAATAAAAAAAAGTCCCTTGACTAGATGAACGTGTGTACATCTTTGGTATCCTAAGGTCGGAAGATGAATAATCACAGATACTGTTCTAGTTACATCTGTGATGATATTAACAAGGCTTAGATACTAGAAACTACTTTGTTCAAATGGTAAAAACAAGGTAATTATGGTTATTGGAATTATGATATAGTGACGTGGAAGGACGGATGGTTTTTTGTACACTCGCTCGATTATCGACCTCGGTTATTATACGTGAAAATCACAAATTTGCAAAAATTATTTTTTATAGACTAAAATAAATTTAGACACACATTAAGCTAAAAACAAAACCGGCGTATAGAAACGTAAAAAGAACCCTATATAATTTTCTTTACTTAACCCTTTATATGTAGTGTAGGATTTGGTTATTTCAAAAAAATAGAGCGAAACCACCCATCAACTTACACAGTTTTATTTTAAATCAAAATCCATTTTGAGATTTCTTAATTTCAAAGAAGTAAAATAATAAGTTTTGCAAAATAAGTCTTTCCCTTTGTCTCCCTCACAGTTGTGGGATGGTTCCATTATTATTAAGAAAATTCAGATTTTAAGATAGTCTAAAATACCAACTTTTGGACATTACATTTAGGGGATCTGCTTTTATTACATTGCAGGATGGGTAAGCACCATGATGGCACCCATATTTTTTTGATTTTTTACTTTAAATTTAAAACCATTTTGAGATTTTTTTAATTCCGAAGAAGTCAAACAATAAGTGTCTAGTTCTAAACTTTTGTCTGCGTCTCTCACTCTCAGGTGCTCACTTATAGTAAATACGGGATTGGCATTCCCGAAGGAACCTAGCTGGATCTACACCTTTTTTCATGTAGTTTTGAGTTAGATCCCTCTATTTTATCTTTCCTATCAGGTCTCTCTTGACTAACTCTTGTTCATTTCTTCCTTTTTTTATAAACAACAAAACAAAAATAATAGTAAGCTCACGGTTGTGGCCAGGTTAGAATACTTTTATTACAAAAATTCAAATTTTAAGATAGTCTCCTCATGACAAATTTACAATACGTAAAAATCCCGATCTCAAAAATCCCATCAGTAAGACATTAAATCTTTGGAAGGTAAACCACATAATGAATCAGGCAATCATCCAGGCGGTGGAATTTCCTTGTAGACCGTATCTTTCAACATCTCAACCGTTAATCATATTTCAATGAAACCGAAAGTAACATTTCTGCAATTCCAAGCAAAACACTGCGGCTTGGTGTAATAATGGGTTGTAAAAAGTTGAAAACAAGAAGCAGTAAAGTAGGTTAAATATTAGCAGAATTCCCGGCCATCTTGGACTGTTGACTTGTTCTTGGTGCAGCTGTAGGATGGAGGAAACTTTATTGCGAAATTGTGGTCGAAGGAAAATTTCAAGTTTATTAAATGACGGAAATTTAAAAAATCAAAATTATACTAAAACTCGACTTACGTGGTTAAATTCTTCTTCAATTAAAGTAATAGATTGGTAAAATATTTTTTTAACATAACTGTCTGTAAAATCGGTTGAAATGTTCGATTTCCAAAGTTTTGCCTAAACAGCTTGTCTAACTCTTTGTAATTTAAAAATATCCTATACAATCAAATACTGGTGCAATTCCGCACGAAATGATACCAACAATTTGTCTACGTTGACAAATAGGGAATTTATTGTCAAAATGTAATTTCAAACCTTGACGTCTCATAAAAGCACGTAACTTCCCATCACAGTAATTCTAGCTTTCGCCATCAGAATTCGAGTTCCACAGCAACCTCATGTCGGCAAGTAAACACCGTAACCCATCCATTGGTAGTTCCCAGTTAAATTGAACTCGGGACCATTCACACAAGGAGGACAGCTTAAACAACGAGAAAATTGTACATCAATTGTACACACTGAAGGAAAAATCTGGATGACATTTTAAAAGCAAGTGTCAAAATGAGAAATACGACAGGTTAGTGCAGAACACGTCAACCGTAATGCATTTTGCAATTTATTGATGTATGAACCTTTAGTGGATAACCTATAACATGAATTGTTGCCGAAAATTGCACTGTCTTTCTCATACAGTCATATAAAAAATAATTCATCTCAGAAAATTTCAAAACAAAAGTTTCGATTGAAAAAGTAAACGAAATATGTGCAACGCTTTAAAAGATAAAACATCTTTGTTGGAACCTATACTATCATCAAACGGGAAATGCAGGTGAACTTCACTCTAACGCACGCACTATCACACACAGGCGCGCAGAGTATTAGGACTGGCCGGTACCTGTCGTGGGCCACCCTACTATGCTTCACTTGATCAAACTTTCATTTATTTAATTTGATATTTTAAAATAAAATCTGTAATATATTTTTATTCTAAACTTCGCTACAAGAAAAATAAGACCAAACAATGTGTAATTTACTTTAAATAGAGTCCAAAATCAACAATGTTTGCTACAAAATGAATGACGGTATTATAATGGAGTGTGAATAAAAATTGTTGATTTTGTGAGTTCAGTAAATTATACTTTGTTTTGTCTCGTTTTTCTTGTAATTATGTGTAGTATGAAAATATATTGTAGATTTTATTTTCAAATATCAAATAAAATTAATTAAAGTTTTATAAAGTGAAGCCCAGTAGGTGACTCATACGGGTGGCATGGGGGGTAGGTCACCGGACACCCTAATCCTCTGAGCTTGTGTCAGTAAAGCGACCCTTCGTTCAGCCTCATTCCCAGTTTGATGATAATAGGTCTATACATCTATCGAATATTTATCAAATAACTTAAATATTTTTTTGTAAATAATAATGGGAAATTATTTTCAGAATTTTGTTATTTACTACATACAATACTTGCTAATTGTAAATTTAATTTACACGCAGTTTGCCACATCCGTTTCGGACATAAATCTCCAGTTTACAACAAAATTTAATTAAAATCGTTTCAACGGAGTAATTAAACTTTCGAAGACATTCTCTATAGTTGATTTCTCGTTTTCCTTGAAAGTATATTTTTTGCGAATGACGATCTATTTTGAGATTTAAGAGGAAAAATTTGGGGGAATTTTTTTTTAAAATGAGAGAGTTTTGATTTCCGTTAAAAGTTAAAAATGTTACGAAAATATTCTAAGAACTTTCCCATTCGGCCATGCCCAAAACCACATAATCACCGAGCAACAATTTTACCATAAATCAAAAACGTCTCGGATTTACAAAAAAACCGTGACAGGTCCCTTAGTTTCGGAACAACCTGTATATATAATAAAACCTTATACTATATTAACTTGACGTTTATCTTCTGTCAATAAATTGATTCATTGCAAAGTCAGTGTTGATAACTGAAAATTTAATTATACTATCATATGAGGAACTGATGTCACAGTAGTATCTACCTATTATTTTATTTTGCAATATTTAATTTCAGATATAATTGAGCTATGACTCAATATGCCTTACACCACAGAATAAAACACGTGAAGTATTACTTCAAACTCTATTATTCATGCAAATATGTGTAATAAGGTAATATTGTAAGGACAAATGAAGGTCGTAAATAAACGTACATTCCCATCGTTGGAGATATCATCTTTATTGCGGTGTCCTGTAAATAGCGCCCAAGTGTAAATCGTGCACAGCACAGTCTGTACCTGGAGTATTTTTGGCTAAAACGGAATTCCTTCGACGATTGAAGAGATTTACAAGGATCAAGACATTCCTTCAGCGGCCACAAATATGTCTACTTCAAAATGTTCAAAAAATTCCACCATATCTAACATATAGGTGAAAAATACAAAACCCCTAAGTAAATGATTCGATGTTTTTCATGAACATTTTTGAGTGCCCAGGTTTGCTGAAACGGGATATTTATATAGAAGTTAAACAAATAAACTGATTCCCATCACACTTTATTCAGGCTGTGGACTGGCTAAAGGACAAAAGTAATCTTTCGACATTTAGGTTAGGTTATACAGATGTTATACTCTGGGGTAGGCTGTGATCGAAGGGCCAAACATTGGAATTCAAAACTACGCCCCAGCTGGTGGAGGTGTGACTCATGGGGCAGGTATGTCTCGACAGGTAGACAATTTCTAGACCGGGCGCGATTTGCACACATTCCTCAGTGGGCGCGATTTACGTACAACCCTTTATTGCAATACTCTTTATGTAAACAAAAGTAATTTACTATTTATGAAAATAAAAGATTAATGTTGCTATATGACTAAAATATTTACTTACCCAGTATTATAGGGTAAGTTTTGTACTGTAATTGCAAAAAAAAATGTCGCCCTTCGTTTTCTCTTTGATTCTGATGACCTCAGAAAACACTAAAGTGATTTTCAACATCCCGTCCGACTGTTGCTATTGTTGTCTGCGGAAACACGATAATAGCAACAAATATTAAGATAGGATCATGAAATTTCGCGTAGTTTGTTCATACCGTACTCTATTGAAATTCAGAATAATCGAACTGAAAATGTCAAATTAGCGGAAATTTTAAACGTGTTTTGATTCATATCTCGTGTGTTATTTAACTTATAAAAAATTTATTTGCAAACAAATTTACATTAATCAATTCTGCTTATAAAGATACCAACCAACCCTACTGCTCTACGATGACAAATAGCAAAGTTATTTCCAAAAATTTGAATTTCAAACTCCGGCCCTCCAAAAAAAAGTGATATTCGTAACAAGCGTAACGACTGGAGGCCTCTTCACATTTGTACAGTTTTAGGCCCGATAGTTGTCAAGACACTGACATGAGTAAAGCCGGTAGAGACTATTTAATATTGTACAGGATGATTTTAAAGTATGAAATGACTTTATATTGCATAACTGAGAGGTAGACTACTTGGTGGCAGAAACAAATACGGATTTTACATAGTTTTAAAAAACTTTTCTGTAGGTTTTACATTTTTCTCCGCTGTCTTAGATCCTCCTTATTGAATCAAACTTTATTGTTTTAAATAGGAAAATGGACACGTGATACATTATTTTCTTGTAAAATTTGACAATGAAAACTATGGTGAAAGCTGTTTTTCGATCAATGATTTCGTATTTCAGTTAGAAACATTCAAAGTTACAATGACGGAAAAATCGCGTTAATAATAAAACGGGGTGAAATGCGCAGTCGAAACTTTTCTGTTGTGTTTTTCCCGTAGAATATATCAAATAACGAACTTTAAACAGATCTAATGAAGTAATAATAAACAATAACTAATAATTAACAATAAATAACAAATTAAATGTCAACTGTTATTTTTCACTTTAAATATTAAAATATTTCATTTTAAAATTTAATAAAATGTTTTCGATTATACATTAGTAATACAATAAATTTTGTAAGGATACCATTCTACAATAAATGTTAAGTGCCAACCTTCTACAGATTGTCAATGCGCTAACTTCAAGTAATATCAATTTATGAAAGTAGGCCTAGTTTAAATGATTACGTGGGGTTGGCTCGACACTTTGGGGAACTAGGGTCGGGAGATGTCCAATTGCACCGGTGGTCAGGGTCAGCCCCAAACTGATGTGTCCAGTTGCACCGGAGCCCCTTTTGGGGGGTGTTCCAGTTGCACCGGCGGTCAGGTTAGGTTAGGTTAGGTTATATATAGTATATATATATATATAATATATAGTAATTATATATATATTATATTATATTATATTATATATATATTATATATATTATATAGTAATTTACTAATTTTTCTTATCATCCATATTATTATTATTATTATTATTATTATTATTATGTGTGTACATACGCTTTAATGTTTTACGGTATACCGTTAAAGGTATAGAACTGTTTAATAGTTATGTCAAAGTTCCGTAAGTGTGAGTAAAGAAAGGTATATCCTGGTAGATTTTAACCACCGGTGCAACTAGACACTTTTCGTACGGAGGAATGTTTCGACCCTTGCAAATTCCTTCGACCGTCGGTGCAACTGGATATCAGCCCTAGTATAGGGTCATCTGTTCAAACTCCTGCTTAATGAGCAACCCTTCTTGGAATTGGAGGTGTTTGTTTGTTCGGTCAGCCGAAGAGCGACACTCAAGTGACGAGGTTCGTCGCCTGTCGAAATAGTATGACTTGTTATTCGCGGGTAGTATTGTCGGGTCTTGGCTAGTCTTTGGCTGCTAACCTGGTATCCTTTAAAATTAACAGAAAGCACAATACCAATCATAACTATTCTGAACTCATAAGGCACTGTTGAAGTTTATTTAAGTATCCAATTCGATGATATGTCATATTGTCGATGGGCTTTATGATTGCGATGACCATACTTCCTAACCTAACCTAACCTATACCCGCCCGACTGGTACTTGATCCGTTCACATTTCCAGGAAGTGATTGCTATTGACTGAGGCGGCCAATATGTCGAGCCAACCCCACAACACCGTTTAAATCAGCTGTTTGCATTACGTTACAACAATGCAGTTTACTAACTACTCATTTAACCTGTAAAATTAAGTTTTAGTGGTTTAAATATGTTTTCTTGTTCGTTATTGTACCTATTCTGCAGGAAAAATCACAATAGAAAAAGTTTCGACTTCGCATTTTACCCCGTTTTATTACTAACGCGATTTTTCCGTCATTATAACTTTGAATGCTGATAAGTCGAAAACGCAGGCATTTATCGAAAACCTTGTATAATGAAAATCATGTATCACATGTCCACTTTCCTATTTAAAAAAAATAAAGTTTGATTCAATATAGTGGACAAAAATTTAAAACCTACAAGAAGTAAATGTTTTAAACTACGTAGATCCGCACTTGTTTCTGCCTCCAATCATCTCTCAGTTATGCAGTATAAAGCCGTTTCCACACTTAAAAAATACGAGTTTCCTAGATTTCTACGACGCCCATTATGGTTTAGCCGACGCTAAGATACAATTTCAAAGTACAGAAAACCTGTGTAACAACTGTTTTAAACAACCACCCTACTGATAAGATGCCTTGGGTTACCAATACAATTTAACATTTCCTACAAGGCCCAAAAAACCAATACAATATTTGGTTTATATTTGGATCTGCTTCTACTATGATGAGGCTGGGTAAGACACATCAACTTGGTTCTATTCATTTTAATTTAATTATTTCTTACAGTATAGATAATAAAATATCTAACAATAATACAGTATAACATTTGTATATAACGAATACTTACTGTACCCCCAAAAGAATCACAATCTCTACGTTTCACATTCTTAATTACGTAAGTTTTCCAACAATGTTATTATTAAAGACTCTAACACAGGCTGATTACTTAATTAACAAAACCTGTGGAGAGGAGGGGGCGTAAAGTTTTTAATTTTCCTGTTAGGTAACCAGGGTTGAGAAGGAGTGTACAATAGGACTTGAGAAAGTGTTAATTACTGGAGCGTGCGTTTGTCCTCCGGCACCACAGTAAACAATGTCGCGTAGCGTAGGTCACCCACACTCACTCGTTCCGGTGTTGCCCTAAGATTGATTACACTGGGAGGCTATGCAAAGTAATCACACATATATGAAGAGAACACGTCTGTATCCCATGAAGTTGGTAAGTGAAATATTAACTGGAAGTAGAGTATGGCTCGATTATTTACCAAGTACTAGAGGTTAAGTAGCAATATTTAGTACGATTTTTAGGTAGTTTTTTATATCTAGGTCCTACGCAAAGCTTTTCTATAGAGTTTAACAATCTACATATGTTAACGTCGGCATACTATTGAATACTAACAAAACAACATAATTTTGTTTCGCTATCATTTTTGACAGATCAGAAAATAAATCTATTTTCCTCCCGGATCCTAGTCATTATTCAACCTACGATAATACCTGAACAAATTTCTTTTTGTCCTGGGTTAAGACCCACGACAATAGCTAACTTTTAAGACATTTGCTTCAAAAACTACGGCAATAATTCACACACCTCAACACCAATAATATCAATCTAAGCCGCACTTTGACAAAAACTGAGATAATTGTCTCGGGTTAACAATGAAAGAGGCCGACCTTTCAGAGATTACGTTGTCCTTTCCCTAAGATTAACAGACACAATGGTACAGTATCTCCCACATCCGTGCATTTATTTGCAATTGTATTCATTGTTTGGGACTATATCGGGCCTAAATGTATATATTAAATCCATTGTTACGGTGTTTCTAGGTCATCCGGGTCATTTCCCGCAGAGACTATAAATAGTTCAGGTGTTTTTTTCCCCTTAAACTTTTATTACGTTCAATTCTCATTTTAATAATATTTTTATTTCCTTACTGTCTTGAAATTATCGTAGATTCATCCATTTTAGGTTGCCAAAATTTAAAAACGTGAGTTTTATAAAATGCTGTCTTTTGGGAATGGTGTTTAAGAACACAATTAACTGATTTTGTAAAAAAAAAATGAAATAAAGTATTTAGGGCTTCTAAATGTTTGTAAAATTTAATCGACATACCTAATAATAACTATCATAATAAAGACAAAAACAAATTTTCCCAAAATTAACAATTTTTATTAAATTTTGCTCAAATACTCTTCAGATAAAACGTATTTGATCCTTTTTTACATAAAAGTGCCGGTTTCTGTAACAGCAAAAAAAACTCATGTTACTAGCTGGGATGACCAAAACTGATAACTCATATTTTGTTACTGATTTTGATTATTTTTCCTTTAAACGTACTACTCTCTATTTTTCTAAAAATATGTCAAATAAAGTGACACTTGCACGGATTGACGTTTGATAGGAGATAAAGTTAGTGACACTTGCACGGAATATTGTTCCTCGGACATAATGCTAGTGGTGGTTGCTCAGAGATTAATTAGTGACACTTGCACGGAATAATGTCCCTCGGACATAAAGTTAGTGACGTTTGCTCAGAGATTAATTAGTGACACTTGCACGGAATAATGTCCCTCGGGCATAAAGTTAGTGACGTTTGCTCAGAGATTAATTAGTGACACTTGCACGGAATAATGTTCCTCGGACATAAAGTTAGTGACGTTTGCTCAGAGATTAATTAGTGACACTTGCACGGAATAATGTTCCTCGGACATAAAGTTAGTGACGTTTGCTCAGAGATTAATTAGTGACACTTGCACTGAGTGACGTTCAATCGGAAATAAGGTTGTGACACTTGCACGGAACAATGTTCCTCGGGCATAAAGTTAGTGACGTTTGCTCAGAGATTAATTAGTGACACTTGCACTGAGTGACGTTCAATCGGAAATAAAGTTGTGACACTTGCACGGAACAATGTTCCTCGGGCATAAAGTTAGTGACGTTTGCTCAGAGATTAATTAGTGACACTTGCACTGAGTGACGTTCAATCGGAAATAAAGTTGTGACACTTGCACGGAATAATGTTCCTCGGGCATAAAGTTAGTGACGTTTGTTCAGAGATTAATTAGTGACACTTGCACTGAGTGCCGTTTAATCGGAAATAAAATTAGTGACACTTTTACGTAGTGACGTTTGGTGACGTTCGCTCGGAAATAAAAGCAGTGACACTTCCATGGTTGTGATGTTTATCGGAGATAAAGTTAGTGACACTTGCAGGAAGTGGCTTTTACAGAGTAACATTTGCTCGTAGATAGTGTTAGTGACATTAGTGACACTTCCATGGAGTGATGTTTGTTCGGAGATAAAATTAGTGACACTTGCACTGAGTGACGATTATTCGGAGATAAAGTTAGAACACTTATAAGGAGTGAAGTTTGGTTTGAGTTAAAGTTAGTGATGCTTGCACGTCGATGCAAAATTTAAATATGAGTATTTTAAAAAGTGTTTAACATAGCCTAACCTTTTCCCCTAATTTCATAATCTTTAGCAGTATTATGATTAAAAACTTATAATTTAAATGCACAATATAGCCGACGTGTTTATTTAGGAGTGAAGGTAATTTTGAACATTGTAAAAATAAAGGTTTTGTGTTTGGTACACTTGTAGAGTGTAACGTAAAAAATACTTATACTAAATCTGAACTCGATATGTAATCTATTTCAGGAGTTATAATGTTTTTGAAAATGAAAAAAATTACGGATAGACGGTTAATGAATCGGAATTCGAATGTTTCTTACTTGATATTTTTTGTTAGTTTTGATGTATATTTTCCGAAAATTAATACCCAGTCCAAATTTTGTCAGGACACTCTTTATATATTTTACCGCTGAAGTTCTTGTATTTTTAAAGATGAAAAACCTTTTTGTCATCATCATTTTATAAAAAGAAGTAGAGAAAGTACAAAATAAAGACACCTAGCCCTAAATACTTAAAGCGTCAGTCAGAAGAGAACAAGAATTGGTGAAGAGAGACCTGATACGTAAGATGAAAGAGAGGAATCTAACCCAAGGCTACATGATGAAGGGTGTATATCCAGCTATGTTTCTCGGGTTTGCCACACCTGTACTGAAGTGAGCATTTATGTAAGGATTTTTACTGGGCTGAATTTTAAAAAGTATCAGCAAACATTTCACCGAATATTGATGTTTTAATATCGCCGTTGAAGCTAATAAAACCTGAAACTGTTCTAACGAATCGAACTAATCTAAACCTAACACCACATACTCGCCTACCAATACGTTTTTAGTGCTTCATCTTTCCACTACCTGACACATTCCCTCTGGGTACAACGAGAGGCGTATCTAATCGTCCTGCCTGTAATGAGAACACTGGATTTCCCACCGACTGACGGTAGAACACACGCTCCCGGCTAAATCCTACGTTGAAACACGCCTCTGCAATAACCTATTTTTTAATTTATAAGGGTTATATAGTTTTCTCGAAAATTACGTTAATTTACATAATAGACGGGTTGAGCAAAGTGTGGGCGTTTTGGAAAGAAGGTTCGTCCAATTATATAAAACTATGCGGTATCGTATACAGTGCTATAGTTGAGTTATTTAAAGTGTTAATTGTTTCTTGTTTGTAGAGTTGTAATTGATATGTTAATTATATTTGTAGAAGTGGAATTGTAATTTCTAACAGAAACATAATAGTTGCTGTGTGTAAATTAGAATGTTAACGTTTTTTTTGTGAAACATGTTGACATCAATAGTTTAACGAATATATGATGTGTTTTAAGAGTTCATTAATCAAAAAAACCCTAAGTGTCAAAAAGCCCTAAGAAAGAGCTTGAACGCTTAATTTGGTTACGATTTATTAGGGCGTCTCGAAAATGGCGAACATACTTACTTACGGAAATAAGTCCGTAAACGCTTCGTTTCCTGTCTGGCCGCCATTTTGTGTTTTTAAAGTAAAATTTATATCATGAGATCGGTTAAAAATACCTTTTTTAAATTTAGTACACTTGTATCTAACACCGTTAAAAGAATTTTCAGTTGTTTACTTTAAAAAAATTTAAAATGGCGGCCATTGTAATTGTTTAATTGTTATTAACTTTTCAATCTTTAGTTTTATCAAGTTCCTTTTCTGGATAGAAAATGTCAAATTTCAAATATTTGAAACTTGTGATTTTGTTCATGAGAAAATCCTTAAAGTCGGTTTCCCTTCCGCACGCAAACGCAAACCGCACAACAATACACTACCGTTAATAATTTGAAATGCAGTTTATCTCTAGAGCGGTTGGACGGATTGAATTGTAATTTGGCATGATACGTCATAAGGTAAAGAACTTTTTTGAAAGAAAATAACCAATAACCAGTTTCAAAATGGCGGCTGCCTATTTTTTTGAAATCTATAAACTCAAAAAATAAAAATGTCAAGAGACTTTTTTTACCTCTTTTAATTGTAATTTTCAAAACAATCGAAGGGAAGATTATGGTAGAACTCCGCCCATTATTTTGAAGGACACAAAATCTATGGTAATAATGAATATGGATTTCTATATTATATTTTTTGGGGGGAGGGGGTAGGATTTTAAATTACTATTTTGACAATAACTTCGCTATTTTATCGTAGAGAGGTCGGGTTGCTACCGTGTAGAATTGAAATCTGCTAATTTGTATCCAATTTAGTATGTTTAAGTTTATAGATATGAACGAAAAACTGTTTAAAATGGGCGCCATTTGGATGTGTTGCATTAGATTTTCAATAGGGTTCTATATGAACACACTATAGTCCTCTATATTCAATTTCATGTTTATATTTTAATTTTTGTGGCTGCTATCGTGTTTACGTACAGACGACAACGACGACGGACGGACGGTTTGTCGAAAATTCACTTTTATTTTTACTAAGGCTACAGTGATAGAATTTTTTTTGCGATTGTCAAACTTTAAAAAGAATAAAAAACAAAACATATAAAATTCTCGCCTTTAAATACTCTAAAGATGAAAGAGAGGGATCTAACCCAAGACTGCATGAAAAAAGGTGTAGATCCAGCTACAGACTCTCGGGGTTTTAACGCCCTTACTCTCTATAACTGAACCTCTAGAAGTTATTGAACTTAGAACTTAATACATTTTGTTGTTTGTTTCAAAATTGCTTAAAGTAATAAATTGTCATTACGAATTTTTTTATATTTCATTATAATAATTCAATTACACAAATAAAAGAATAATTTACAAATTTTGGTCTTCTAAAGAAAGAAAAACCGAGTTAGAAAGTTAGTGCAATATTGTGCCTTATATTAATAATTATTTTCTTACTGACAGCACAATTTATCAAGTTATTAAAAAAAAACAATAAATAATTAAATATATAACATATTCTATTAATGACCTGTCATTCAACATGGTCTAGGCCTACTTGCGGACATGCCGCTTAAGTATACAATTACCTGATTTCCCTTGTCAATTATTTAAATACGGACAATTACGCCCTACCAAGCTGACATGGTTATTGCGTGTTTGACATACTTCTATAAATCAAAACACTGACGAGTCATGCAATGCATTGAAGTTTCAATTTGCGGTAATTGTGATGAAACAATGAGTCTCTCGACGTATTTAGACTTGGTAGTTTCTAAATAATATCTTATTCTTTCTAGGAAAGTTGGAATAGCGAGATTCTAGCTTAGTTGAGAATTAAGGGACAAAAAAAAACCAATCTTTAGAAGTAGGGTAGATAAGATATAGAGTGAACATTTGTTACACACATTATTTATGTAAACTTTTATTAGTTGGCTATACCGGACAACCAACATTTTCTTTTGGGTATTTTCAAAAGTGCTGACGTTTAAATTATCTAAACTATTTTTACAAAATATTTACAAGGGACAAAGTGTTTTCCTCTTTTAACAAATAAAAATAATGTTTTTTTATTATTTTTTCTGTAGGTCAAAGAATAACCCAATAATCGTCAAAAAATAGAATTATAATTTCTTGGTAAAATTGTCAACAACACCCAAGTTTAGTCTACATCTTGAAATCATGAAAATTGTTAATATTATAAATCCATCGACCAGAAATGTACTATATACGTTTGTATTTTAATGTTTCCATTTTTAATTTCAAAATGTTGTAATATGTATTTTTTTATTTTTTCCTATAAGTTTATACAATTATAACAAATTGCAAACTAAATTTATAAAAAATTCTGATAAAATTGTTATAAATAAAGTCAAATTTATAAATTATATAACAAACAATATAAGTTTGAGAATTATTTAGAAACATAACTGACTAAAATGTTCCAGAAAAATGTTACAAGTTTTAAGAGGTCACATAACAGTTTTTCGATATATTTAGCTAAAACTGATCTCTTATAATTTAAAAATCACTTTAGTTAACTTTTTCTTTTTTTTTTAATTAATAAGAAAAGTTTGGTTTTTGGCAAATCTTGGGTGTTTTAGATAATTACCAAGAAATGAAATTTTTAGTTTTTTATTGTTAACGTGGTTATCCCTCGACTTACAGAAAGAATTAAAAAAACCATTTTGTTTGTTGTTAAAAACGGAATATATTTTGTCTCTTGTAAATGTTTTGTAAAGTTAACAGTTTTTGAGATATTTGAAGTTATAACGGTCCTCATTTTGTAAATATACAAAATAAAATCTTTGTATTTGGTTCACTTAGAAAAAGAAATATAAAATATGAATACAATTTGTTACATTGTGTGTAACAAATTTTTATTTAATATCTTGTCTATTTCCAATGTTTTTTTTTTTTTTTTTTTTTTTTTTTTTTTTTTTTTAATATGCTGGGCGGAAAATTAACCCTTTTCGGACCTATTTTTATATCAATGTTTTTCTATATTATTACCAGTGAACATATACTGAAAGTTCTTCATTTCTTTTTGAATCACCCTGTATAGACAATACAAAACATTTGCATAGGTTTTGGGTTTCTTAACGTCACTGTAATGAAACCGATCAATATTTTCAGTTACTGTCACTTCCATATATTACATAATTACATCGTCAGTATGATTGGAAATTAATATATTTATGTATTTTCTGTTACAGGTAATTTTATGTACAGTTTGTCAAAAATTTGCACAAAATGGTGAGTCAAATTCTGATTACAGATTACGTTTTAATTTTAATGATTTGTTATAGGTAGAAACAGGAGTATAAATCAAGAATTTTAATTTTAGCTCAAGTTAATTAAAATCTTGATACGTTTCCTGAAAAAAGGGGGACACTGGGTTATATCAAAAGAATTTCATATTTATATAGACGAAATTAGGTTAGGTTAGGCGGGGTGGTAGGTTAAGTCACCTTGGCATTTTATAACTTCAATATTAAAATTATGAAATTATCAACTATTATTATGGAAAATATTTTGATATTACATATTTTTACTTTCCCCCGTGTTACAAAAATATGAGGAAACTGATTTTCATCAAAAAAAGTTCAAATTTAAATAGAAAACTTTAGGTTAGGTTAGATGGAGGTGTTAGGTTAGGTCACCTTGACCTTTTAAATTATCAACTATCATTATTTAAAATGTTCTAAAATTGCATATTTTTACTTTCCTAATGTTACAAAAACATGGGAATATCATCAAAAAATATTTGAATAAAAAAAATAAATAAAAAAAATTTTAAGACGTTTTTAAAAGGGACTAAAAGTATAAAATAATTTCTCCTTTAAAAATTAATATTCATAATCCCATATACTAATTATCTTTAGACGTAGTGTTGGTGAATTTTAAATTAAATCAAAATGCTTGTAAAATTCAAAACAAAAACTTAGGGCGCATGCAATAAGTAATTTGTGAATAAATATTCACCAGTAATTATCTTGCAATGCAATTGATTTGAACTATCATTTGATTTTTCTATACATTTAATCCTTACTGTTGCATCCGTGCAACAATTATCTAGCCTATATATATTTCATTCCCCCCACGTTTTTTGTTTTCAATTTTACAAGCATTTTGATTTAATTTAAAATTCACCAACACTAAGTCTAAGGACAATTAGATATGGAATTGTGAATATTAATTTATAAAGAAGAAATTGTTTTATACTTTTTAGTCCCTGTTAAAAACTTGTTTAAAAAAAAAATTATTTAAATATTTCTTTTTTTTTAATTTTTTTTTTTTTTTTTTTAGATAAATACCGTATTTTATTTTCCCTAAAACTATACATATACAAGGTGGCACCTTTAGTTCTGATATACGAAGGTTATAATGTTTTGTTTACCTTGTAGAGCGGCGTGACCTGCTTGTGTGTGCGTGCGTGCTTTTAACAGTTTTTTAAAATATTATTACAAAGTCATCCAATTTTGAGCTATGTTCAAAATTTAAATTCTCTAGACCATCAGGAAGTTAGTTTAAAATCTATTTACAAACTGTGTCTTTAAAACTCGCCAAAACGAGTTAAATAAAACGTCTTAAAAGTTCATATAGAAAATAGAAAAAGTTAAGTTAGGTAGAAATGTTAGGTAATTGGAAATTGGAAATCTTCTAAAATTCCATATTTTTACTTTCCCAATGTTACATAAATTGAGGAAACTTAATTTCATCAAAAAGTTTCATTTTAAAATTTAAAAAAGTTATGTTAGGTCGTTTTGACCTTTTACAGTTTGAATATTTAAATTGTCAACTATCATTATTACAAATGTTCTGAAATTGTATATTTTTAATATTTAAAATATTTGCATAAATAATATAATTTTTTTGGGGATATATCTGTAGTGCTATACAAGCAAAACGATCATCAAATTTGGTTTTGTGAAAATAATTTAGGTATATCTCGATACTTTTTTTCCATATATAAGCTCAAAAATTTGGTATAGCCACCATAAGGAAAAAAACTCAATAATTGTACCCTCTAAGAATCCAAACAAAATATATTGGTATGCATTCCCCTCTCAAAAAATGCGATTTCTGATTTATCTGTAAAAACAAAACAAAATTGGCCATAAAATAAGTAATTTCTCAAAATTATGTTTAGCAAATTCGTTAAAATTTTAGTAAAATGTACAAAATTGCAAGTAAAAAAAATATTACGGTTCAGAAGAATTTACTTAATTCAAAAAATGGATAAAATGAACCTTGATCCTTGGTATTAAAAAATTAATTTCTATGAAATACGATATATGCAAAGGACCTGTTTGTATTACAAGGGAAGCAAGTTGTTGTTCTCTTGTTACATACATAAATAGGGATTTTTGTGGACATCATCTATGATTGATTTTTCCTTTTGAAGGATAAAATAAAGCAATAAAGCTTAAAGTTACAAAATGTTTTAATAATATAAATGAGCTACATGCCGCAAGGCGAAACAATTGTAGTTCATTTATATTATTAAAACATTTTGTAACTCTAAGCTTTATTGCTTTATTTTATCCTTGAATATGCAGTTTCAACAAGAGATATCTGCTATTACATCAAAATTTTCCTTTAGAATTGACATTGTAGAGGACAATTAATTCTGGTTCCTTTTTATTTGGCTTTCGGGGTGGTGTATACATCAAGAAACTATACATAATTACGAGGTACAGAAAACCTTATAAACAAATACCCTACTGTATACCAATACCTATACAATACACCATTTCCTATAAGGCCCAAAGATACCAACTACACGTTACATTTAGAGGATCGGCTTGTATTACTTTATTTGATCGGGTTGGGTAAGTACCACGACTTGGTTATTTACAGACAAAAACCTCTCGGTCATCATCGGCTTATAAAAAAAAAAAAACAAAGTAAGAAAAGAACATAAAATATAAATTCCTAGCCCTAAATACTCTTAATAGTATCAGGGGTGAATGAATAAAGAGAGTTGGTCAAGTAGTAAAAAGATAAGAGTGATCTAACCCAATACTACATGAATGTAGATTCAGTTAGGGTCTCTCGGGATTGCCACGCTCGTAGTGGTCTGAAACAAAGACATATCAAGCGACGTTTGGAAATGTTATGCTGGCAGAACAACCCTAAGAAAACTGTATGATTAGATGGCCGTTCAAACAGTATTTCATTTGATTTATCCTCGCCAAATAAAACGGAATAGATGGTGTTTTTTTCGACTAATAAAAGAGGGGAGTATAGTCCAGTAAACACCCTCTGCTTTGCTACCCTATCGGAGTTGAGCCTTTGATATTTTTATTGGTATTTTTGTAAATGTCAAACAGCATTCGACGCTTCAATTTGTCTTTTCTTTCTCAATATAGGGGAGAATTTCCTCCCTTAGTTTTGAATACTACTTAAACTAAATATTAGAGACAATTATTTTGGAAATAATGATATCTACAATGATGAATGTTTACTTAAACTTAAAAAATGGCCAGTATTAACCAATATTGGAGTCAACTTAAATTCCTTATGAAATTTCCAAATTTTTATAGTATTTTCTGTTTCTACACAAATTTATAAAACTTTTTTTCTCTTTGTAATTTTTTAATAAACCCACTCGTTTAGGATTTAAGCTTAAAGTTTTGAAAAATTGACGTGTGATGCATTTTCGGTAGGGGATTTTTTGTTCTTCCAACCTAATTAGACATAGAAGTGTAAACACCAACCCAGACTAAACATAAAATAAAAAAAATATATGGAACAGATAATAACTATCTAAATCAGGAATTTAAAAAAGTTATAGTGTGAAAATTTGATTTTATTATTTAACTCTTTTATTTTTTATATATTGTTTCTCTGATTATTGATTTTGTTTTCTTAATTTAAACTTTGTACGGATTTTTTTTTGCGTTTGTTCATTATTTGATTACACATTGAAGTTTACCAACAGTGAAAAGTTTGATATGATAGAAGACTATTTTACATATCATAAGAACAGCCTACTGGCAGCAAATACTTACAGAGACCACTATACAAATAGAAGTGTACCTGATCAAAGCTTTTAGCTAGTTTACATTTATTCCTGTATTGGTGTTTACACTTTCTATACTATGCCTAATTAAATTTTTAACTTGATTCAAAATGGAAAGGATGAAAAATCGCCCACTGAAATTGCATCACACGTCGGTTTTCCTAAATTTGGAGCACTTTTAAAGAAGTTGGTTTATTAAAAAAATCAAAGAATAAAAAAGTTATAATTTTGTAAAAAATTAGAAAACATCATAAAATATAGGACATTTCATACAAATTTCCATTTTAGTTAATGAGCGCTATTTTTTAAGTTCGCGAATAGGATTTTTAAATACTATGAGAATTAGTGAATGTTCCTTATTTTCAGATCAATAGCTTTCAAGATACCAATGGTGGCAAAGCTATATTGATCGCCCTGTAATCACATACGTCTATTTGCAATTGTTAGATTAACTTTGGTTTAGTTTAGTAAATTGAAGAAACAATTAGTAGGCTACAGTAAACTTGATGGAGAAAATGGCATAACCGTAGAATGTGTTAACCTTTACGATTTTGATGAAACGGAGCTATTCCGATTCGGAAATGAATCTTGATTAAACTAATAAGAACGCGTTTTACTTGTTTCAACAAATTTAATAAACAATTGAAATAATTCACGACAATAAGAAAGCTTTTGTGATGTCTGATTTTGAATTAGAAGTCACGAATGATAAATTTTAATATTTCTTCAATGTAAATAGTTGCCGAAACGGTTGACTTACAACAACTTTTAAGTGAGTTATAACTAAAACAACCTAATGGGATGACACGGTACTTAACCAGCATCATTTTTAAATATGGTACAAACAAATCCTCTAAATGTATTTCCCAAATGTTGGTTTCTTTTGTAGGAAAGATTAAAATGTAATTGGTAGATCAAGTGGTCTTATCCAGTAGGGTAAGTTTGTTTAAAACAGTTGTTTCGCAGGTTTTCTGAACCTCGTAATAATTAAGTATATATAACGAGCCCTGTAGATGTGTTATTAAAAGGCCTTCACTCGCTTCGCTTGCGTCAGTGTCTGGGTCTGGCGGATCCCCCAACTGTACGAGTATCACATTTTCTTCGAGGTCAGCTTTCAAGATTACATTTTTGATAATAACTTTTTATTTATGAACGATTTTAATTTCACTAATCGAAGACGTCAATTACGTAAAATTAAAATCTTCAAATTCCTATTTAATATGTAAGTTAACAACACAAGAGATATGAACAGAAACTGTTTTAAATGGTCGCCATTTTGAAATTTTCATTATTTTTCTGAATTTCAAAATGGTTCTATATTAATACACTATTGTATAAACGGCAACGATGAAGGATGAACGGTGATTCAAAAATCTTCTTTTTTTTCCTGTGGCTAGGGAAGGTGAAAATCATAATAAAAACAACAGTTAGAAATTTTGCAATTACCTTAACTTAAACTTCATATGCTGAGAGTAAGAAATAAAATACAGTAAAGTATGAAAAAAGGTTAATACTAATACTTTTTACCCTCTATTACAATATAATAATATATTATTTCTCACATAAAAAACTCAACTTTTACTATACAAAAGGAAAGAAAAACAAAACTGTAAACATACTGAAATCAATAAAATTACAATTTAAAATCCATTCCCAGAGCTACGAAAATATATGTGAGAAATATAGGAGTTCCTGAGCCACAGCCAGTTTTGGACCCTCCTTCTTTTTAAAAAAGAAAAGAGCATAGTCAGAGTGTTATTTATTTTAAAAAATCAAAAAGGAAAAACAAAAACAAAAAAACACCATTACACCCATACAGATACACCCAGCATTTGAGTTTGACTTGTGAGATAATATTAGATATAATAAAACTCGAACACAAGATCTCACAAAATTTACGTTTACTTAGTCAATCGCGTTTCAACGACAAAGTCGCCATCCTCAGTGATACATGAGTTACAATAAATAACTATACAGAGTTTGTATTGTTTAACAGACTATATGAGTTTAACAGAATTTGAAACATGAACACACCAAGTGTGAACTCTAGCTGTTTTTCATCTACTTTAGAATGTAAATAATTTGTATCATGATTTATAATTTCATGTTTTAAATAAATAATCAAATAAATTTAAATATATTCTGCAAAAACTATTTTTTTCCTCTTTATAAGTGCAATGTTAGAATTAAATTCGTTAGCAGATAATATAAGAAACAGTCAACCTTATCACAAGGGTTATTATTAATTAGTTATCGTAGGGTACAGTGTGGTGAACGTAACATACTCAAGAGTGTGATGGAGTAGGTGGTGTCATGACTACTCTATCTTCATGTATTCCATCACCATGTCTATCGCGCGACGGAGGGGAGAGAGAGTACAGCGTGTTTTTAATTATTGCGTCCTCTATCATGGATTTTTTCATTTACTAAATAATCACTTTACAATGCTTTTATTTAAACCTTTCTAAAGTTAAAAAAAATTTTAAAACCTTTAGGTTTTTACTCCTGTAGGAAAATATGTGTTTCATCAAAATGTTTGGAGGACATGTTTGCTTGTAGCTTGACAAAGAAAATGTCCTCAAAATGTCTTGCATATTACTAAAACCTAACACGGAGCAACAAAAAGTACACTATATCCTCGTTCCCAAAGAGTCGGAAGTTTTATTTAAAAAAGAATTCATGATCTAACAACTCCAGTCTCAAAATCACCTCAAAAGTGTTCTGATCAAATGTAAAGGTTTCTGACCTAATCCAATTCTCTAAAAACAGGCATACAAGAAAATCACAATCTGTGAGTGATTTGGAATTGTCTACAACTAACCCGACTGTAATTACAAGACAATCAAAATTCGCGAGTTATTTGGAATCTTCTACAACTGACCTGATTGACTAACCTAACCTGACTTGGAATTTCAATGCCTTAATCACACATTACTCAACTGGGACGTCATTTATCAGACTTAGATTTTTCACGGGCTGTTGGATCATGGAATTTATATTCAGTTTTTTTACATGCAATTTAGAAAATCGTTTACATTTCTCAGCACTTAGTATAGAGAATGCGACTTAGCAATCCCGAGTCAATTAACTGGATCTACACCTTTTTTATTTAGTCTTCAATTAGATCGCTTTATTTCATATCAGTTCGAAAGGTGTCAGATCCGGTTAACGAGGTGGTTATGCAACAGGACTACCTCGACCTATCCGTTAACCTGGGAAGCGATTATTTAGGAAATCCTGGACCTTGCGGCGTTGCGCCATCTTGCTAAAAGTGTACACGGTTTCCTTGGTCGTCCAATGAAGCTGTGAGATTAAAAGGTTTTTTCACCATATCTAGGTATATCTTGAAAAAAGAACGGCCTTAAACTAAAGTCTTGCTTAATTCACAAAAGCAAGCTTTGGGGGTTTTCACTGCCCCAAAGCTGACAGTGTGTGTATTCCCTTCACCACTTATATAATATGGAAAGTCGACTCGTTATTGAAGATGTTTGTAATGAAATCCTAGTCTTCATCCAATAGATGTAACATTTCCGCACAAAACTCCTTACGAGCGTCTTGTAGTTCTTGTACCATGTTAATCAGTGTTGATTTTGAAGGACTGTTGCTAAAACTTTGCCTCACTTCCTCTACAACATCGTCAGACACACGGGTACGCTCTGGGGATTTCTTATGTTACTCATAAATGGGAGGGTCTTTACACATCTCGGTACGAAAATTCCGTTGCACAATTGTCGCAGACTTCGATTCTTCAAACCAAACCCACAGAGAGCGCGCTTGGTCCATCTTTGTTACAACTATCACTAGCGCTTGTGGTGGTGCTATTCGGTACTACTGAGTTAAAAACTTGATCTATTTTACTACATAATGACACCAAAACCGGCTCTGTAAGTAGTCTGAATGAATGTCTATGAATTTACAAAGTTGTAAAGTACTTTTTGAAGGATCCCGTCTGAACACACCCCTCAATTAACGAGGAGTTGCGTTATTTAACCTATCTGTAAAGTTACTTGTGAAACGCTGCGGCTGCACTTCATCAGGTAAACACCATTAGAGTCAAAGTTGGAAATGTTTCATTGGTGTTTTAAAACACAACATATACTGTTTATATTTGAAGAACCCCGAGGTCATTTGAAAGTATTGAAAAGGGGAATGTAATAGGGGTTGATTTGGAAGTAGTGTTTATAAAAGAGGGTTAATTTAAAGTTATTAGGGGAAGATATTGCTGAATCTTTGAAAAGCTGAATGGAAGGTAGGATAATCCCTTCTTCTAAAGAAAAATTTGTGGAAATAGTTATTACGGTTTTATGTGAAAGTATGTGTGTTTTTGTGTATACATTATTACATATACGAATTAGTTGATGTGCGCCATCATGGTACCCACCCAGCCCCATCTTACAATGTAATAAAAGGAGATGCTTTGGATGTAAGGCCCAAAAGTAGTTTTTTTTTTAACTTTTAGGTAATGTTGAAATGTATTGTTAACGTAGTATAGGGGAAGTTTGTTTAAAACAATTATTACTTTCTCAACGTCGTAATTTAGTTTATCACTATTTTCTTGACGTCAAGTACTTGTGTAAATAAGTCTCCACTCGCTTCGCTCGTGTCAGTATCTCTGCCCTTATGGGTTTCGAAGCTGTACATTTGTGGAGGAGCCTCCAGTTGCTACTCTCGTATCGGTGAATCGGCCCTACCCACATTTTCTTGGGAAGTCATTGTCCAAAACTACATTTTGGACGATAACGTCGCTATTTGTCATTGTAGGTTGATCCAATTACATGTATAATTGAAATCTGAAATCTGCAAAATTGTAACCTGGGTGACCGAGCTCCGCTCTGGATTTATTTCTTGTCCCAAAATTCGTACATGATTAAAAATTCCTATACTATTAAACGAATAAAGTTGGTATAGATATTGCTGCCTATATTTATGTATAACCAATAACCAAATTTTGAGGTACTGAAGGAAAAAAAAAGAAAAATACTCCTTGATTTATATAGCCAAAATATACCAACACAAAAGTTGATCAAAATCTGCTCTTGAATAATGCACACACAACAGACGGTGATTTTTTATTGCTTCAAAAAAACACCTGTTTGATCTGTAAGAGACTAAAAAACTGAGAATTTTGAAATCTTGCCACCACTTGACACGCTCAAAAATGTTATTTTGTAATTTATTTTCTAGAATTTTATAAAAATAGGTTAGGGCGAATTTATTACAAGTTCAGTATTTAAGATTGGACAAGAACAGCACACAATGGACGAGTTTTATTGATTTCATGATAGTACAACTGGAACAAAGAAATATTTAGGTTAGGTTAAGTTAGATCACAATATTTTTTTTCGTGTCACCTTTCCTTAATTTTTGAGAATGTCTTTTCATTTAGTACGAACATCCATTTTTAACTATTAATTTAACATTTCTTTTCCTACCCCAACAATAATTTATTTATTATTAATTATTTATAGTTAGATTGTAAGAATTGGTACTGCAATTTTATTTTTGCGAGAAGTCAGTTTTCCTTAGTGTCATCACCTAAACCTTTTTCATAGTGCGATAATTTATTTGTGAAAAACTCTAAATAAGTTACAAAATAAGATTTTTGAGCATAGCGAGCGAATGCGTTGGCAGATTTTTATTTTTTTACAACAAAAATGTGTGTTTTTTAAAGGGCTTTAATTTGAGGTATAACAAGCCGTATGGGTTCATTGAACATTTTTGAGATGAGGATGGTGTGAAGTTTTTTTTTGGATTTTGTAAATAGGTATTCTAAGATTCCCCCATAAAGGAGAATTATGGATAACTCTTTCTTTTACAAAAAAGATAGTAAATTTTCAAAAAATCCGTATGTTTATGAGAAAAAATAAATCACCAAATATAAATTATCGTATCGTGTCCCAATTTTGCCCCCCAGTATCACAACTATATAAAATTTCCTCTTCATAAAACTAGCGAACTAAACGAATTCAAAGTACCTCAAACGTCTTTATTTATCACCAACAATAAAATATTAATTAGTCAAATCTCACCGTCCACCAGACGTAATAAAAACATCGATCCTCATTAAAATAACCAATTGTGTAACTGTAACCTCAACCTTGAACGTAAGCGAGACCTTAACAGTGACCGCGTAATATCTATCCCTTAACACAGCAGGAACAACCTTGATATTGTCAACCGTGTGGGTTTAAGTTTTAGCTTCCAAACACTTGAAGTTATGTTTATCTATCCTTAACTTTATGGATGCAGATTATTTACATGTGTGTTTGCGTCCTCGTAAACTCAGTAGGACACTGAAACTTGTTTTGTCTTCATCGATTCAGATCAGTTCTCTTTTATGAGAGATTTTATATTCGGTGTCCAATTTGGAAGTACAAGTTTCAAATAGTTTTATCCTTGTGTGAGTAATAATTCAACTCTTAGGGGAAACTATACGGGGTGAATTTTAAGTACTTTCCCCTTCTGCTTTATTTTATATGGTTTAAGTTAGAAAATTGTATCTCCGCATATCCATATTGGATCTAAATAAATTTGGTTTTGATGAGCTCACTTCAATAAGATACGCCCCACAGGAAGTTAGCAGAAAATTTGAAAAGAGAGCATAGGTCGATATGTACATAATATTAAAGGTCTTTGTTAGTAGAGTACAGCGCCTCAAACTGAATCCCAAAAGGTTCATCCTATCGAAAATGGCGGTGTTTTAAAGTTTACAAAAGAGTACATGTTAGAACCGCTGTTTATCGACCTACTTTTTAAAAGTTTACGCCACAATTTTTTCCTACTAATGTTTATTAGACCCCTGAAAGAACTGTCGTTTGTGGTGTCAACGACTCGTCCTTTTTTAACTCCAATTACACCATATTTTTTTAACGTAAAAAGACGGTCTTAAATGACATACAACATTGAACCTCTTCTTATTAAAATCTTTTAGTTGACTCTTAGACCTTGGACTTCCGGTGATTCCCTAAATTTGTTAACACCACAAACGTTAGTTCATTGAGGTGTAACAAACATCTTGTAGGAAAAAATCTGGTGTAATATTTTTTTTTTTTAAATTAGAGCGGTAAAATGCGGTTCTAGCATGTACTTTTTTGTAAACTTTAAACCTCGTCATTTTCGATAGGTGAACCTTTTGAGATCTGGCTTCGTCACCGTGCTCCACTTAAAAGAGATCTTTAATTTGATGTACATATCGACCTATGCTCTCAATTCAGATTTTCTTCTTACTTTCTTGAGGCTGTCCCCCATTGGAGTTGAACAGTCAGTGAGCGCATCAAAACCAAGGTATTTCGACTTAAACCATACAAAAAAGTAGGGGAGAAGGTACTTAAAACTCACCCTGTATATGAGAGATGAAGTACTACAAGGATAATGACGTTTTTACTAATATATTTATATATTTTATTATTTACTTTTTACAATAATTTCCATATGTCATCGTAAAGAGCTCGGGTTGGTACCCATTACATGCAGAACTGAAATCTGCAAATTTCCATTTACTTTAGTTAGTAGTTGAATAGAACACAAGATATAAACAAAAAGTTGTTCGAAATGGCCGTCATTTTGATATTCTTTAAATTCGATGTTGTTGAATTTCAATAGAGTTTTATATGAGCACACTACCCTATACAACCAAATTCCATTGTCCCTTCTTATTTTTGAGACCGTTATCACCCTAACATACAGACGATGGCGACCATGTGGAAAATCACTAGCCTATATCAGTTTCCTCTGGAAGTCAGTCGAAATTACATTTTTGACTATAAATTCTCTATTTATTAATAATTTTTTTTGTAGTAATACATGCAAAATTGAAATTTGAAAATTTGTACCTAATTTAGTGTGTTAGACATGATATGAACTATTTAAAATATCCGCCATTTTGACTTTTTGAAGCCGATTTTTTTCTGAATTTCAATAGGGTTCTATATGAGGACATTATAGTGCTCCATACTAAATTCCCATTATCCAATCTTAATTTTTGAGGCCACTCGTCGAATAGGTCAACGGACAAACGGCATTTCAAAGTTATTTTTCCAGTTTCCATAAAACGTTAAGATCAATAAAAGGTTGAAATTTTTGAAGATTACAAAACTTATTTTATGCTTCGTATATTAGCTAAGTAAAAACACAATGAAAACTTTCATTGGAACAGATTTTTGAATTAATCAGTTGCCAGACAATTAATTATTAAATCAGTTAGTTATCGACAAAAAGACATTTTACAAAAAAGTGATATTTTACACATTATATTCAACTCTTCATCCCCCAACAAAAACAGTCATTTCCATTGAACAAAATTTCCCTAAGCCGTTTATTAAAAAGTTATGAAAGGCGTGTTGAAAAGCTATAATTATACAATTTGATTTTATATTTTCAAATGATATAATTAACAACTTGCTTTGAAAACGACAATTTTGTATTTCTTAATGGCTGACAAATGGAGCGAACGTTTAATGTAACTTAATTAAATTCTTTGAACGATGCAATATACCCTCCCCCCAACCCCCAACCCCCCAACCAGCGACATTGGTAAAATGTCTGTCTTTGTTCCTGTTACGAATTAATATTTCCTTGTCTTTAGAAAATGTAGTAATAGCTGGAAGGGAAACGAGGGTTGTGAAAGGGGTAAGAAAATAAAGGGGGGGGATTTGATTGAAAGTTAATATACAAAACGTTTCCAGTACGGATCAGAAGTAATTACGCGAAAGTGAGTTTTTTTCTAAACAGTGAGCGCTGTGTAAGACGAGGCCCTCGCAAACCGTAATGAATAATTTATGACCGTAAAATACTGTTTCGCATTTTAATACCTTCATTTGGTGGAGAGATAAAATAACAAAAGAGTTATACGCGTTATTTCTTGTGAATAACTTAAGGTCTGGGATTTGGACAGTTGGGGTACAATAAACTTGTAAGAGTGGAGTGTGTCGAAGATGAGGGAGAAAGAAAATAGGAAGATTGAGAGAATTTATAACAAAGAGTAAGTAAATATACCGGGTGTAAAAATTTACGATAGTGGTAAATACCTTTTAAACAAAGTAAAATGTTTTTTTTTGCACTTTAAGGTAAATTCACCCCAACTTCAAAATTGATTTTTGGAGGTACTCAAAATTTTCAAATGTATCCCCATCTAATAAATACCTCAATTTAAAGGTCTTTAATGGAAATTAATCACGCAAACTTGATGTTGCTATCTCTACTCCATTTCAAAATGGTGTGCAGCTGGACTAATATGACCTACCAAAAATCTACAACGGCTCCGTTACGTTTCACATTGTCGTAGGTGGTAACTATAGATCTACAACATACTAAAGAACAAGTATATACGCACGATCGAACACTCCCGCCCTATTATTTTCTGTTACACTGCCGCACTTCTCTCTTTTTTTCTCTTTTGTCACGATTCCATAGGATTATGCTCCTTCCTAAATTTTATTGTTTAAGGCAAAACAAATTGTTTAAGAAAAGAAAAAAGAGACCCTCGAATACTATCTCTAAACTTGTTTTTCAGGTTCAGAAGATAACAAGAGTTGATCAAGATAGACCTGATAGGAAAGTGAAAGAGAGGAATCTAATCCTTGAATAGAATCTAATCCTTGAATGCGGAAAGGTGTGCATTCAACTAGGGTACTCCGGGATTGCTACACCCGTATTCAAAACCCCTAGAGATCATTTTTAGTAAAATCGAACGATCTTCATGAGAAATAAAAATCGTCAAATCCGATCTTGGATTTTGGAAAAAAATGTTTTAATTTGTTGACCACATTTTGTAAAAACTAGGCTATATCCGCTATAAATCCCATATACTGTGTATTAAAAAACATGGTGTCTATTCTTCTGTCATACTTTTCGTTCCCTCAGAAACTACTGAAATAATTTCAATGAAACTTAAAAAATACATTCTTCATTAATTACACGAAATTAGAGGGAGAGAGAGAGAGAGAGACAGAGAGATTAGAGAGAGAGAGAGAGAGAGAGAGAGAGAGAGAGAGAGAGAGAGAGAGAGAGAGAGAGAGAGAGAGAGAGAGAGAGAGAGAGAGAGAGAGAGAGAGAGAGAGAGAGAGAGAGAGAGAGAGAGAGAGAGAGAGAGAGAGAGAGAGAGAGAGAGAGAGAGAGAGAGAGAGAGAGAGAGAGAGAGAGAGAGAGAGAGAGAGAGAGAGAGAGAGAGAGAGATCTTCTACCTTTTCGTAATGACTGGCATTTGAAATGTTGTTGCATAGGAGTTTTTGGTCTGCTAGAGATGGTTTTATGAAGTTCAACGTTCTGCATGCTGTCTTCATTATTACCACGAAAAAAAAAAGTGAATTATGACTAATAAATAAGTTAGAACTACTAGTTACAATTGAATCGTCAAATCCAATTTTGAAACTCGAATGATCTAGAATTTTGGCAATATATTCTTATTTTTTTACCACAATTTGTAAATTTTCTCTAAATCCTATATACTGTATATTAAAAACATGGTGTCTATTCTTCTGTCAGACTTTTTCGTCTGTCTTTCTGCTTCCTCGATAACTACTGAAATAATTTCAGTGAAACTTGTGATATGTATTCTTGTTAATTTCACGAGAGAGAAACATTCGTCAATCCTTTTCAAAACGCCTGACAAATAATGATCCATAGGTGTTTATGGTCAGCTAAAGATTATTTTATCCAGTCGGACCTTCTGTATTCTGCATTCAATAATACCAACAAAAAAAAATAATAATACTATGCGAATTATGAGTAAGAAACATATTTTAACAACATTTAAAATGTAAAGAAAATAAACTAGAAATACTAATCACGATTGAAGTCCGATATCATTCAAATTATCATGTATAATTAAGTTATAATTATGAGGAAGCACAACGTCCATTTCATCAGCTATTTATACTCTGAAATAACTCGATATACAGTTTCATATATTCGTAACTAAGCCAAAATAAATTAGGTTTTGTTTTGCTATCTGATGTAAGAATATGTCACCAATCCTCATTTCTTCCTTATAAACCAATGCAAATATTTGACCTTAGAAATTATAGTGACTTGTAAAACTGATAAATTAAGTCGATATAATGATAGCTGATAATTTTATACACATAGACGTATAAATAGGGTAGCTGAGCGAGTGAGATAGCTTACAGGACAATGAGTGCAAGAGAGAGAGAGCTCTATGTCTATAACTCACCGGGAGATCGCAAACGGCGATAAGATTCTGATTAATGGGGCTTTTGCAAATACTTCCAGAGCGTCTAGATTACCGATTCATTTATCACTATAAATAATTTAAATTAACATGATTATCGCAGTGTCAGTTACATCTGTGCGGGTCGTGATGCGGAACTGTGCCTGTATGTATCAGTGACTGGTAAATCTATGGTTTTGATCTAAGCGGATTATGTTCTATTGGAACAATTGAAACGCGTTTGTTTAGGTTGTTTATGGTGAAGAAGATGGTGGGATATTGTTGTCTCGTTTGTAACTAGTAATAATGACAAGTTGAGAGGATGTCGTGGTACCTACCCAACCCAGTAGTGCAAAACTAAACCTATAAACTCGTAACTGTGCTTACTTGAAGCTAAAATGTAGCTTTAAAAATCAACACTTCTTAGGAGAATAAATGTTTTGAAATATGATCCCTCTCTCCCAGAATGCATCGTTATTAGCGATTTTTTTTCTTTTTTTTTAAAAAATACATCCATTCAACTGTCTTCATGGCAAAGCTGGAACTATCAAATAAGCACCAATAATACTCCTTCAACCCGTTTACAGTGTTCAAAATCGATCATCTTTTTGTCGCTTTTTAAATGAAACAGAATTGCCGTTTTGTGGGCCTAAACCTTTTTAAAAAGTATGAGTAGCTCATATGTAGCTGCTACACAATAATTATGATCATAATGTTTAAAAGAAAGGATATGTTATATGAAAGGCAACTCAATTGTAACATGTGTTCAAACATGTTAACAACACTTCAATTGTAATAGTTAACTACGATGTGAGTAACAAATTTGTACTTACCTTTATTATGACAAAACTTCTAATTTGTTTAAACCACGAATAACAGACTTCTTGCCATCAGTGAAGATACAGAAAATAAATAAAAAAACGAAACATCACTAAATCATCTGTAACAACAGTTATTTACTGGCAAGAGACAAATTGGCGGGAAACAGTGGATAGTTGTGCTGATTTCTTCCTAAACAAAGAAAGTCATATCTCACCGTTACTGCTGTTTTGCTTAGGAAAAATACTATCCACCAAACATCTGATGGTAAGCCTAAAAGGCGTAACTCAGAGATCCGACTTTTTCGTTTAGGAAATTGAGATACTGCTAAATTGCTTAGGATTTTAAATATATTTTGAGATAATCTTATTTCATTATGTTTTGTTGGCTACTTTACATTGAGTTATGGCATAAATGCTTAGGAATAAGATAGAATACCTCCCAAATTCTTCTAAGGTATAAAAACCTAAAAAACAAAAATATTTTTAAAAAAATTGAGATACCCCTTTTTAGGCTTAGGAGGGCAGTTTAGTGATCTCAATTTTTATCTAATTTACTTCAAACTTTTTCAAAAACATAGTTTTTTTTTACAATTTCTTGATTATAAATGGCGCCATTATTAAATATTTTCAATAACGTTTCCAATAAAGCTTTCACAACAAAAAATCTAAAACATTTGAGGAAAAACACTTTATTTTCAATGTTTCACTGACGAAGTCGTCAACTGAAGTTATTTATTGGTATACAAATGTTGGTCAACTGAACTAATAAGTCTAGGCCAAAGCCGCACGCTTGCCATTACATAACATCCAATGCCTTTTAAGTTGAACAAAATATGATAAAACTATGTATATAAATACAGAACCATCTCAAAATTTAAATATTATTTCCATCTTCTCGGTAGAAGGCCACGTACCAAATTTGAGATCTCTGTGTGTGGTGGCCAATTTTTATTTTGTCACATACGTAGTAGGGGAAGTTGTGTTGGGTCAAAATATGTCTGTAGATTTTTTCAGTGTTATGTCCGTTTCAAACCCCCATGAATCTAAAATTTAGATTTTTGGAATGATGTCTTTTTTCTGGAAATCAATACAAAATGGCTGCTCCTGTTAACAGCTGTTTTAACCTAAAAATCTAAAAACAACAAAATAACTTTTGATCTTAAACGTTGAATAGAATACAACTTAATACTCCCACACTTGCCATGACCATTTGCAATGCAGGACATAAACTCGGGTCATTTTAAGACGATGTTGGACACTTTCCACACGTCTCGTTCCTCGAAGGACGATAACCTTTCAGTTAATCATAAATACTTACATAAATTTCAATAAATAAATCATCCGGAGTTGAGATGAATGAAAAACACTTGTTTTGATTATTTCCTAACCTGTTGCTTGGAGACTCGGGATACATTGAAACGACTCTGGTAATGGTTTTACATTCCGCACGTCAAAAAGTATCAAATTTGGTATACAGCTCGCATTATCTTTTAACAGTTTCAAAATGGAGGACATTTTACTTAATTTTTATATCAACTGTGTAATTTAGATGTGTGAACTCAACTATCTACAATGTGTCTGAGAGTTAATCAAAATTATAATGTCGGTCTTTTAAATAAGCTTTCTGAAAATTGTTTCCAGGAGGTGAAAACGTCAATAACTGATGAAAAAATGAAATTTGTTCAACAATTTTTGTCAACATTGACTCTCGTTAGTAAGTTATTTCAAAGTAAAAAACAAATTCAAGCGTAAAATTACCAATAAAAGTATTAAAGGGTCAACTATGGATAACGTTGGGTTATGGGGGTGCTTGAAAATATTCCTTCATCGTATTAGTCATCGATTCTGCTTATATGTAATGTAGAGAAAGTTATGTCATGTCAAGTTGTTTTGTCTATATGTCCGTTTTATGATAAAAAAAAGTCAGTTTATGGTAAAAAATACATGGACAGTTTTGGTGTGCGGGCATGTTTTGGCGACGTCTCTGGAGTTTTTGATAGCAATTTTCTCAAAATCGGCTGCAACAATTTTTTACAAGGTGCCAAAATAACATGTATTGGTCGTCATTTCTATTCAAATACAGTTATCGGTATAGAAATCAGCCATGTCTTAAAATCGGCTGTACTAATTACTTTCAAATTTTATTGAAATGTGAAGATTAACGACTCAAATCCGTGAGCAATGTCACAAGTTCAAAATATTATTTAAATGTAGAATAGTCATCAAATTTTAGCCTTGCTCGCTTTCATTTTTATCAAGTTAGACTTACGCTGAGGACGTATTAAAACTAGTTTTTGGTTGGTTTTTATTTGGTTTTGGCGTGAGTGTGAAACTTTGTGCAGTGTTTTTGCCTCGTTTTAAATTTGGAAAAATAATTTGCTCTAAATCAAAAAATAAGAAATAAGAAGAAAGAAACACTTTCTTCTGCAGTTTGTTGTCATTTGTGTTAATCAAAAATTATACACGTCATTTCAATTGTACCGACATTTGGAAGTTGGTAAATTTTGGCCATATTTCGTGATTTTTTTTTTTTTGATTTTCACTAACCAAAAATTTTGGTGTTTAATAAGGGTGTCTCAATAAGACAAAAAATAGTAAATTCTGATTTTATAAAAATCGTCTCTAAGGAATTTGATTAAATTTTGCTCACATGTAGCCTCGAAGTAACCAAACACCGTATTGGTCAGCGTCTCTTCAAAAGTTTACTTCGATGAGTTATCAATAAAAACACAAAAATAGCTCACAGAATCAAAATGGTGCCACATTACTCAAATGAGATAGATCCGTGAACATTTCATGCTCTCGATGAGATCGTTATCACAGAGCTACCACAATAAAACTCCAACATATTGCGTAACCGCGGTTGTTGGGGTTATGGCAAGATTGATTGACGATAATAATTGATGTGAAGCAATAAACAAGTCTGAAGAATTCCATTTCTGCCAAAACAGAAGCTGTAACGACGAGGAAAAAACGTTTCATGTTTTATAGTACGCGTCCTGAGAATTTGCAATGAGGCACAAGTAAATACTTTGGATTCGCGACAGGTCTCATGGTCATCCCGGGTCGGATAGTTACGCCGCAGGAGTTGTACAGTGCGGAATTTATAGATATTACTAGCCTACATTCCTTAGACATCATATAGATGTAAAGGTGTAAAACATAGTTCGAATATTTGAGGTTATGTTCTGTGTTAGCACTCGTCATACATTATGTAGTAGTTCTGTGTGTTTTGAAGTCTTTGAACAGCTGATTCGGACTCGTATAATAAATGAATAACGGATTGAAGATAATTGTTTAATAATTTATTTTAACTATCCAATATATGACATGTTAGGTGATTTTCATTTTACCTCTTTTTCTCTTTTTTTTACCGTGGGCTTGGGAAATCGAAAATGTTGATTTTCGACATACTGTCGCCTGTACGTGCGTTAGGACTAGTAGCCACAAAAATTAAACGAAACGTCCGTCCGTCGTCGTTGTCGTCGGTACGTTACGACGATAGGGGCTTCAAAAAATAAGATAGGACATTTGAATTTGGTACAGTGAACTATAATGCCCTCATTTCTATTGAAATTCCGAAAAAAAAAAAAAAAAAAACTAATTGAAACAGTTAAAATGCTAGCTTTAATAAGTTTTTTTTTCCATATCTCTTATATTATTCAACTTATAAAACACTAAATTAGATAAAAAATTGCAGATTTTAATTCTGCGTGTAATGTCTAGAAACCCGACAGCTCTACGGTTATAAATAGCGAAGTTATAGTCAACAATGTAAATTCGAATCTTGACCGCTGATAAAATCTGATGTTCCCATAGCTACGAGATCCGGCAGGACTAAGCCACCAAAACTGGCGTAGAGAGTACATGCCCACATGTACAGCAATTTAAAAAGTTAGTAGGGTGTGTTCTGACTCAAAATTGTGATTCACTTTGTACGCGAATTCAAAGGCTGGTGATGTCTCGTTGCAGATGAAACAGCATTCCAGTAAGGATTATTTTAGACAGATTAATAATTAGGGTAAATACAATTACCATAACACCTTCCAGAGACTTGAAACAAATTAAATTAAAAATAACTTTCACATAACTTCCTGAAAATGGCGAAATCCTTCGATTTTCGCTATTTCATAACACTTCCTTTATTTAGAAAGTTATGGACACAGTGTTCCAATATTTGGAATAAGACATCTTAACCCTTTAGTCTGAAAGTTCAAACAAAATATATCGCTCTGTTTCCGGATGTTTAAAATTGTTTAGTTAAAAGTTCCTTTTATATGAGTTTTGTGGTTTGACATATTAGCCTACTGAAAGTTTAGGTTTCTTGCCACAGTCAAATAAAGTAATTTGATTAACTTAGAGTTGACATTGTTCTACGAGCAGAAACTTATCGCAACATATATTACTTACTCAGTTTAAGTGAAGTTTGGTTAACGCAAATACTTCTACGTTTTTTGATTGATCTTCACATTCCATCGACTCAAGAAATCGAAATAGTGACATCCTTCTGTTGTAGTTGTAGTCTGTACGTAAGCAAGAGAGGTCGCATCTGGGCCGAAGATCAGTTGTCTCCTACGTTCGGAAATTATGATTCGGGTAAAAATGTTACTTTAGCTAGTGGGGAAGCTAAAAATGTGACTAATTAAGAAAACAGCTGCGGGCGTCGTAGAGTGCCGGTGAATGGCTTGGGCCTGTCCAAGGTATATGGAGGGTTAGGAGACAGGTTACTTCATACAGACTTTAATGCTTCGCAGTATGTTCTGCAGTTTCTAGGTGATGATTACATAGTCTGCATTTCAAATTTCCTTGTTAAGATGCTTTTTGAAATCGTCATGGTCTAATACGAACGAAGCTTAAGATTTTCCTCAGTTTTCGTTTACTTTGTAACGAATTTAGAGTTTCAAATCTGGTTGGTCCAGTAATCCATATAGTTTTCCCGTGGAGTATTTTGTCCATCGTTCCTCAATTTCTGAGTTTAGCCGTTGCTTGACTATCATTGAGTTTTAGACAATCATTTGCTACGGTTTTAGTTATTCCGCATACAGATTCTGGTCCTATCAAGGATCTCTTTCGTGGTCCCATTGTTTGTCAGTTTATATCTGCCCCTTCGTATCCTCTGTGACCAGGTACCCAGCTGAGTTTTGGGTCAAAACCTTGGTTAAGGTTCTAGTGATGAGTAGTGTTCGTGTCAGTCGTTACGTAGACTTTATAGCAGTCTGACCTGATGTTCATGCTTATTGGTATAGGCCTATCCTCCAGCTCGGCACAGTTGTACGCATTCCATGACTTCTGCTTGGACCAAAGCTATACCAATATTTTCCTTGGTTGTCTGTGTGTATTAATGAGGGGATCCTTCTGCCAGCCGTCTTGTTCGATTTACAAACTCTCATGTTATTAAAAGGTCAAATTATTGACGACAACATGTTTTGTAATAAATGAGATGTTCATGTTAACTTGGCCACAGTTGTCATATCTTTAATTATTTAATACACACTTCTTGGTTTAACAACCCTTTAAAGCCTGCAAGACGGCATTTCAGTAGGATAATGTGTGGTTAGCACATGGAATTTCCCGCACCGTTGTTCTAGCATTCTCACACCATAGTTTGCCACCAATTCAAATTGTTAATTCGCGATGATGCAAAATAAAATTTTTCGAAAATTCCCCCATTGTTTTTACCAAAATTTTGTCTCAAAGAAAATCATTTATTTCTCCGATCACTACCAAACGGTTGCTATTAACTATTGATAATACATGTAGATTTTAGTGGTAGAAAGTATAAATCCACAGACCATTGGATATTGAAGAAAGAAGCGATTTATAAGAAGTCAAAACTTTGCTTAAGGTTTCTTTCGTAGAATGCAGACTCTCCGAGGATTCTCTCTAAGGATTCATGAAGCCGTAAATAATTGTGTAAAGGAACCTATACTTCCTTCAGTGTAGTCGTAGAGACTAGAGTTCAAACCAACTGTAAACGTCTGCGTTGGTTTTAGTTTAATTACATTAATTTGATAATAGGAAAATGCGAATGGTAGTTTTCTATAGAAATTGTGTTGTTTAGGCTCTCCAAGGAAATATAGGAGTGTGTCCCTGTCAAGACTAGTTTTAGAAACATCAATCGTGAATTTAGTAGATTTTAGTTAAGACGCTTGTCATATTGGCATTTTTATAACAACTATCACACAAAACTAATTTCACGAAAACACACAATAAATAACAATCGGTAATTATGCATTCTACCTTGCCCTGAAATTTAGTTAAGGAAATTGTCGAAATCGTTTACTATCGACCTTCTTTTGAAACAATTAGAACATATTTGATATCGTAAGACTGTTTTGAAGTACCAAAATCCATTACTTATGTATAAAATAAGCAATGTAAAAGTACAAAATCTTGGGCTGGTTAGTTTGCTACGAATGCGAATACAGCTCTAATTACGAATACCTACGTTCGTCAAGTTAGTGAATGTGTTTATAATTAAAACATACTATATTTGTTATGGTGAAAAGTATTTATTTTATTAGGTCTGACTAGATGACTATCTATATTGTTTTATCAGGTGACCTAATACCACTACGAGGTCAGTACTACTGCAACACTTACGAAAATCATTCTTTGTGTTTAATAGAGGTTTGTGTTATTTTGTTGTTTGTGTTTTTAAATACAGAAATGATACTCGTAAGAATGTTGCAGTAGAACTAGATCCGTTCTAGGGTGGATTAATGGATTAACTTGAAAGGATTGCAGTAGGGCGAATGAAAGCTACAGTTATTTATTTTATTTTTTTTGTTATGGGAGTAGACAGATGGCAAAATCAAAAATATTCGCAAAAGGATGTTTTGAGTTTTGACCTTACAAAATAGGAGGGGGAGGGGGAGGAGTCAGAATAGTATACAAGCGTTTTTTGCAGGCTAAACACTCTTTGCGTAAGAATTTAAGTTCTACAATACCGTTTTAATACTATAAGAGCCCATTCTAATTCCTAAAATAGCTGGCCAATTTTAATATTTTTCTTTTTATTTTAATTCAGAAAAATACCAAAACCTAACTTGTTATACATAATTTTTCTTGGAAAGGTTCGTAGAGTTCATTTTTGAAATGGAAAAAAAAATCTTTTGGAATTAAAAATTTGGGGTTAGTATGTCAGGAATCAGAAAATGTGCACTAAAAAAGTGGACACTCCAAAGTTGTGTCTATACCCACCATATAACCACTTTTTTCAAGATATAAAGTTTTTTTTAAATTTCGCAAAACAAATACTCCTTAATTAGCTTAAAACTGATCCTATTAACATGAGCATTCAAGGTAATATGCTTGTTACCAATGAGGAGACCCAAGAACTTTGCTAAATTTACTTCAATTTCTCTTTATTTTCTCTATAAAACACTTGGCTTTCCTTTGGATTAATATCCATGTAGTTTTCTTATCAAAATTCCTATACGCACACAAAAAAGAAAACAACTTTTGGGCATTACATTTAGAGGATCTGCTTGTATTGCATTGTGGGGCTGGGTAAGTACCATGATGGCCCCGTCAACTTGTTTTAGTCAACGGGTTTTTACACGTCTTAAAGTATCCAAACAAAGAATGTTGTCGTTTCTAGTTTAACAATAAAGAAACCACGTTTTGCTCTTTGTAAACAGGCATCATAAACCGAAGACCCAGGCTAGAAGTTGTCTATTTACAACCTACCTGTAATAAATCAACTCCGAATCTGTGTTCTTGAATAATAGCTGAAGAGTTTATTGGTGTCATATTTCACTGGGTGTGACGAGACCTTTAGTTTGAGACCTTTTATTGTCACGTTTTTCACACAATACATCGGAAGAGCAGAAGAGGGTCAGGTTACTGGGAATTAGCAGGACATCAAGGTGGGGCTGTCGATTATAAGTGTTACTTTAAAAAATAAACAGAGAAGAATTATTAGTGATTTTACAATAATCTTATTCGTAAATCACAGCGATTTTAACAGTGATTTAGCATTGTTATACTTGTTAAATATTAACAAGTCATTTCGATTTCGTGAGATACTATTGGATGATGAATACTAGTGATTTTACAGTAATAGTAATCGCCAATAACAGCGATTTTATACTGTGATTTAGAGTGATTAACCACTATTATACGTGTAAAATATTAACAAGTGATTTTGATTTTGTGAGAAACTATTGGATGAATACTGGTGATTTTACAGTGATAGTAGTTCCCAATAGCAGCGATTTTATAGTGTGATTAACAATGATTTATCATTATTTTTTGTGAGAAGATTATTTTATTATATTTCATGAAAAGTTAGCAAAAGAAAAAAATGAAATTTGAAGAAAATAATAATAAAAATTAACAAAAGTTTAGATTTTTGTAAATAAACATGATTATTATATTTTTACAAATATACAATTATATTTTTACAAAAATACAATAAAGAAATATATTTTTTAAATAATGTCAGGTGAGTGTTAGATTCCATCTATTGTCGTTCTATATCTAGTTAAAGATTCTCCTGGATTGTTATTAATGTGCAACTGAAATTCTTCTTTAAGGAATGAAATCAATGGGATTGATTCATCTTTTGCGAAATTAACGTTGAAGTCTCCTGCTAAATTAATGGTAGTTCGTATAGTTTGTTTTTCAAAATCATTCAATCTCCGAGACTGTATGGAAGTAATCTCTCCAGTTAAACTTAAATGTATTATCAATATAAACTATATTAATATTCTTACAATAGACCAACAATATCAATAGTAATATTATTTGTGTTATAGGAAAAATCATAACCTAATAAACATGTAGGCCTAAGTACTTTGGGTATTCCAACAACTTCATCTAATAGTTGAACGATAGTTTCAAAGTATAATATTATTGTAAATAATGAATTAATAATAACAAATAAAAGTTCAGTTTGAAAATAACATTAACTAAACTACACAGATATTTCTACACATATATTCATAAAGAAGAAACAAAACTCCACATTTAAATCAAAATATTTTCAACAATGCAACTTACTGATTAGATGCAACTCCGCATTAGATGTTTCACATTAAAAATTCGTTGTAAAAGAACTGTAATTTATTATTAGTATTTTTTTTTTTTTATAAAGGTTTTCGTTTGACATAAAATTATCAATAACATCTCCCTACCCATATGGTTCATTTTTAATCTCGTCCAATTACTAGTAGCTTAAGGAGTAGTAGGAAATTGTTTGCGCTGTTTTGCACTTGTCAACGTCACTAACCGTCAAATTTTAGCAATTTTTTATAGAAAAGGGTAGTTTTGAGAATTACCTCAAAAAGCACTTCACGGTAATTAGTAGCTCCCAACTCAAAATCTACTAATAATTTGTTTTGTTTATCAAATTGTGTTTGACCAAATAACCAATTCCGGCCGAACATTGGAAATGTCGTTTGCATCTAATAAATGCATTTACAACATGAGTTGAACTCAATTTGGCTTTAATCAGTTACAATAGAAGCACTCAGGGATTGATAAACATAAAGTAAATTCCGTATTTAGAGATGGATAATTTTAAATTGTTGAAATAGTGTACTTTTTTTTTGTTGTTTAAAACACAAAACAAAAATTGTTGAAAAACTTCCCGTTCATCATTGCCCTGTAAAAAAAAAAGAAAGAAAGAAAGAACATAAAATAAAGACACCTAGCCCTGGAATACTCAGCGTGGGGTCGGGAAAAGGCAAGAGTTGGTCAAGAGAGACAATACAGGAAAGATAGAAGAGAGGGATATAACCGAAGACTACGTTGTAAAAAGATGTAGATCCAGCTATATCTCTCGGGGTTTCCAAGCCCGTACTTACCTGAGGGTAGTGAGCCCCTGAACCCGTGAGCCCCTGAGGGTAGTGTAAGAACATATAATGGTATCGAGGTTCATATTGAAGATGTTTTAAAGCTCCACGAAATCTTCCGAGACGGGGAAAGTTGTATCATACACGAAAACGTAATTTTTATTCCTTATAAACATATCATGAGTTTGATTTTTCTTTGCTCACCTGTTAAAAAGTTAACACAATGTCCCTACACTTGTGTATCTCCTAATCAAGCTATATCTAAAAATAATATAATATATTAAACAAATAATTAAATAAATTACAACTTAAAAAAAAAATTCATAGTTTAGTTAGTCTCTGTTTAGGGAAGGTAAAACCAAACCTTAATTTCACGCCCGTATCTGTCCGGTCTATCTATCTGTTAGTGGCAACCCGTCAACACAGGCAAGCCGATAAATCCGATATATTTCAAACTTTACATTTATATTCTATCTATTGTCCCACTTATATGAAAAATATAACGGTGATAAAAAATTAACTTGGGGTAGTAGAGGGAAAACTTTTTTTAAAATATTAAATGTAAGGTATCAAATAAAACTAGAAGTTATTCTGATTACGAATATGTTTGTTTATTTGACGAAGGAAATTAATATGTTGGCGCTAGATTGCTTCAACTTTATAAAAGTAATTATACCTATATCTTAACTCTAAGTTGTGAAGTTTTAGCACCTTTTTATTTGAAATTTAAACCTATAGAAACTTCATCAAAATATTCAATAAATTCTGTACACTTCTACCTGTCAGTTTGCATAGATTTGACGTAAATTTCACTTCTATAATGTGTAGGCCTACTATAGAAATCTTTTTATTAAAAAAAAAATAAAATAGTACAATACCTTATATTTTTCGTCAATAATCCCTCTTCCTTTTACTAATTTACTTGACGCGTTTCGGAATGTCTATCTTATCATCATCAAATGTTATAAATGTGTTGTATGTTTTTTGTGCGTTTGTGTATTTATACTTAATTTTTTTGGCGACGTCCATTCAACGAGAGATTTCTGATGATGGAATAGACATCCCGAAACGCGTCGAGTATATTATCAAAAGGAAGAGTTCATTTACGAAAAATATAAGTAATCGTACTATTATTTTATAATCTGAGACCTGGACATGCAAAAATGAATTGATTATATGTATTATTATTAAATAACATTACAGTACCAACTTACCTGAACGAGTACAAATATATATTCATCTAAATACTTACTTTTAATAAATAATACATTTACTCTCGCAGAATACATTTCACGCTTAAGGTTCAGTTAAAAGCCTAAGGGGTAAAGTTTTGACGTGATGTACCTACAGATGGGTTGAATTCCCACACGTTATTCTGAAACTCTACGTCCATCTCCTTTACTCTTGACGTTTCTCTTATAATCATTTTTCACTCGCTACCCTCATAGCTTACATCTTCCTCTCTTACAATCAATTATATCATATTCTGACACTGATTGATCTGTTACCGTACCTGTCTCTTTCTTGTGTTCTCTCTCTTCTTCTACTTCACTATCAGATGCATTATATTAGCGAAAAAGATAAGTTTTAATCTTTCTTAACATAGAATGTATGGGAATCTGTGATCATAAGGCTTCAGAATTATGAAAACAATATGTACATGTTTTATGAGGAAACTCCGAAATAAATGCTCAATTCTAAAATTGATCGTTTTGAAATAAACAAATTTCGAAATGTGTTGTGATACCTGACTTTGATTGGTTTCAGTGGTTTTATAAGTGCTACATTCCCGTAAATAATAAACCTAGCTGTAAGGTCTTGGACAGATTAGGATCGAAAAGGTTAGGTAGCTTCGTGATAGCATTGTCTTATTTCGCATGACCAAAATCTGAGTTTACTACATTTTTAAACTCGCCTTACACTGCTCGTTGTTTTGTTTCTCGCATCGTTTTTCACTATTTCTCTTATCGCAGATCACTTTCTTCTTGTCATAATCTCTCGTAATTGCTTCTCTTTTCCTTTACTTTTACTCATTACATTCTCTTTCCCTTTCAAACATATACTCAGTTTTGATTTCCTCAAGCTTACTCTCCATAATTTAATTTCTACTAACTTTTCCTTTTATTTCCTTCCCTACTCTCATTTGTTTTAATTTTTTTATCATATCTGATTCTATTTTTGTTTAAAAACCTTCCAGTTACTACAATGCAATGTCGCCTCTCTAGCTGTTACCAAACCTGTGTTGTCTTCTTTCTCACTTCAATATAATCTTACACTTTTAAATCAATACATAAACATACTCTTTGGTATAGGCTTTTTTATGCTTTTTTTTCCTTTTTTTTTTTTCTTTGGTAGAATTCATTGAGACTTAGTGTATTTACCAAAAACGTTTTATTTTATAATTTAAGAATTTGGCAGGTAAAATTTGTAATATGTTGTTTTAATTCCACAGTAGATTGCACAGATTGTTCATTTATTTTAAATCACATCCACTCCGTAAATTGGCGATTTATATAACCTGAGGCAGTTATACCACTTTGTTAATTTACCTACATTGTTTTGAGATTATAGAAAACAATAATTATATCTTTTATCACTAAGTAATACTCCAAATTAAATCACGTACATCCGTAAAGCTTATAACTTTAATAATAATTTCATTCTTTGCCTGAAAGTAGCCCCCCTGGGCCCCCCAACATCACCAATGGGTGTGTTACCCCACTGAAATTAAACTCTCTGTGAAAAAGTAACAATTCTTGAATTGGCTTACATCTTTACTTCTTCCTGTAGTAAATTCTATGTACCATACTGAGATGACTAAATATAAAGCACTGCTACATAGATTACACGTCAGCTGTAATCACAGCCTCTTTGTTAAACATGTCAGTATTAGTGTGTGACCTTCAACTTGTTAAGGAAGTAATATATTCTGACATTTCCGGCATAATCCTTGTGGGTGGAGGACAAGTTGACATGATATTTACCTGTAATGAAAAGCTTACATGTAGAATAATCCAGTTGAAGTGGGAAGGGGGGTTGTTCGTGTAGGTTAGGTTAGGTTACCCATAGAACTTTACCATGGTAAATAATTGATACTTTTTTTTTCCTTTTGTTAAGTTAAAAAAAAAACATTAAATTTATATATGGTAAATTTTATATATACCACCTTGAATCCAAGGCTTGGTAGACTAAGTATAGTCTTCAAATAATTTCAGGGAAATTTTAAATTTTTTATTGGTTTATGTAAAATTTTATTATAATCTAATTTTTACTGATACCATGTTTTGAGGATTGATTTCACAAAGTGGCTATTAAAAAGTTTTTCTCTATCTGTGCGTGTGTCTTACTGGTCTATATATCTCACTCTTTGTTGTTGTGGCAAAGTAAATATATATATATATATATATATATATATATATATATATATATATATATATATTATTTTTTCATTTATTTAATTCAATATTGTATAAATTCCGTCTGCTATAACTATAATAGTTGAGACGATTTCGGTATAATTTCATTATGTGCTTTACATGTATTATTTGATTATTTTATTACAACACATGGTTTGATTTTCATATTATGACGATTGGGAAACCTATTAATCGTCGAATATATTTCAAAAAATGTTGTTGCTAAAGCTTTATCAAAGCGAAGACAGTTTTTATCTTTTATGAATAAACTTGTTGAGAATTAAAAATCTTACTGGAGATTATAGTTTTTAATTGCGTACATGTATAGAGTATAGAATATGTACAGTAGTATAGTGAAACTTTTGTGATGAAAGAAGATCGATGTCAAGTTTTCGCGGATATATACTTAGTTAAAAAACTGAAAAGGAGAGTTCAGTACATACTGAGTTAGGTTTTGGAATTATATTTGTCCGTTTTTCGTCTGTTGAATGTTCAGTGCTGCCAACCCTATAGCGTGGACATTATTTAATCAAATTTAGTACTTTGGCTCATATTGGTCATATCTCTTAGGGGGGGGGGGGGTTAAAGTACTGAACATTCGACAGACGACATATATAATATATAACTTAAAATTCGTATGTAGGTACATAATAAAAAAAATTATGAAATTTTGCTTAAGTCACACAAAATCTATTAGCATAAACCGTTTTCTAAATAAATATATTGTAATTGTAAGTTATCTGTAAGAACCAAAAGATCGGCTATGGAACTTTTAAAATAGACTCTACTAATTTCAATACTAGTGAAATCTGTCCAAAATCGCCATTGTACAAGTATTACGATTCAAGAATAATTGGCAAAAAATATAATGTTTACAGCCGTCATTTATGGCTATTTATGACGCTCTGAAGACGTGTTTATGGCATCAGGGGGACTACATGAGGCGCTTATTTATAATATAAAAGGTTTTTTTTTTAAAAAAAGACGTCCAAGGATCAATTTTTATTTTGATAACTACCGAACTAAAATTTTTGATTTTTTGTATTATTTATAGGCTACTTGGTTTTGGGGATAACAACCACGGTTGATCCATACTGCTCTGGCTTACTAAACAACCACTACTGGATCAGATCCCAAAGAAAGAAAAGAAATTTACGTTGTTATGAGGACAAAGGACATCGTCGTATGTTATGAAGATATGAAACAATTATACTAATATGTACAAATTCGGAAGTGTAGAGGCCTTCTGTTTCTATTTGAGTCTCAGAGAAGTCAATGACCGTCTCACTGGTATCCATTTTACCGCATTCTTAATCTGAAAGTGTTTTTAATAACTGTTTGAAAATTGGTTCAGAAGTAAGGAAAAGTATTCGACGCCAATTAATATTTGTCCTAATATAGTTTCTGCTTAGGTTTAAAATTTGAAAACGTTTCGTTTCATGAAAATGTAGTATTCACCACAATATCCAGGAAGCACTGATGTTACTTTCAGCACCTTAAAACATATAACAAACGTTTTGTTAAATCTCATAGTAGAATGTTTTGATTTCCTCTACACATATAGGAAACATCTAACTTTGTACAAGCACTCTTCTCTTTGTATGTTCCCCCCTCCCCTGTTTATTCTGTTTCGTGTTCATTAATTTATTATAAAGTTACAACCCTTCCTTTTCCACCCTTTATTGTTTGCATTCCTTTCCTTACGTTTCTTCCCTCAAATTGTTTACATAATTTTCCCAACCAAGTCAAACATAAGTCATCATTTTATTCCCCTCTCTACCGTATTTGTTTTTGACCAACTCTGTTACATGCTGAGTTGTAGATTATATTTTGCATTTACAACTACAAACTACGAGTGTATTTTACAAGATGGTCATCATTTAAAACTATAGACTTTTAATAGGGGAATATTTAGTAATTTTTTATCGGAGATGAAAATATAGTATCTAAATTTTGAAAAATTTCCTCCATATTAAGGTCATTTAGGTTTTTTAATTGCAACCTATTTTTCGGTTAGAACGTTGATTTTCTTGAGTCTTTTTTCTTGAGTATCATTTGATAAACCCAACCATTTAGAATCTACTGCCAGATTAGAAATTACTCAATTTTCAGTGGATGTTTTAATTATTTTTTGAAGTGAAAACTTCTGTTGGCTCGTTGAATACTTTTGTGGCTGGATGTTTTAATGAAATCTCGCGTCACGCACATGTTACTTCATCGTACCTCACTCCAAACAAGTGTATATATATATATATATAGGTGACAACGGACAGCATGGAGAGAGAATGAGTGATGATTTAGTGTATACATATAGGTATATTATACAATATAGGTTTATTTATACGCGCGCGCAGTCGCGATATATATTCTTTCGTATAAATATTACACAAACATTTTTTCATACCCATACATATTAAAACTAAAAATCTATGAACATTTTTACGCCAACTTTCTCAGACTCCCATACATAGTCAAACCAAAAATGAACCATTTACATTTATTTAATACTTTTATTACATTTTTGAAAATTTAAAATTTTATTAATTTTTAAAATTGATAGATAAAGTTTTCATTTCTGTCTACCGTCCAGCGACGGTAACTTTTTTTTAAACTTGGAAGTAAAAGGCCGATTATTTGACTGTATAGAAAGAAGTGTGTTTCGGAGAACTTACTCCATCTTCAGATAATTATCGCTCCCAACGTTAAGTATTTCATATGTTGTGTTTATGTATATATCTTAAATGTTTCACGATCTCAGAAGAGTGATTATCTGAAGATGGAGTGAATCTCCGAAACGCGCCAGAAAAATAAAAGGAAGTCTCGTGATGAACAAAACAAAAGTTAGTAAACATTAAACGTTTTTCCGTTACTTAGAATCTTTATAATTTTTTTATCACGTCTCGAACTTTATGAAACTATCTCATATTTAGTATAAACTTAATAAAATTTTTATTTTACCTAAATCCAAATTTGATATTGATTTGTTATTTCGTTTCTACGGAAATTTCTTTCCTTAAACATTACTCCTTATTTGTTCTTTCCAATTTCCCTCTCTCTCTTACATGTAAGCTCAGTTAAACACTAACATCAACTCAAATAAGATATGACAATCGCGTAAAATCATCGACAAGTCACCCCATCACCGCTCGGGGGCATGTTCAGAGATATCATGACAATTTCAAGGCTTGATGGTTTCGACATGGGAGTAATCCCACCTTACAACGTCAAACAATGTAATCGTTTGCAACACTGGGAATATTCACAAGATTTCTCACGTCCTGGAGTCAAAGTCCCTTACATTATGTACTGAGGGGAGAAGGGGGGGATTTGTTTTTATTTTTTGTTAGTGAAATATGGAACTCTAGAGACATAGAATGTAGACGTGGTGAAAAGATCGATGTTATGATTTTTTTTTTTTTTTTAGATTTACTTCAGGGTGTAGAACGTAAAACTTATTTCTTTTAGTGTACCTACTTAAATATTCGTATGATGTATTTAAATTGAAATGATAATTGTATTTGTTTAATGATAGTGGAGTATTTATAATTATTAATCAATTATAATTTTCTTTTTCAATGAGTTTGGTGCTTCCTTCTCAAATTGATCGAAACCGCTTGGACTTATTTAGTCGCAGAATTTATGATTCGTTTTTTATTACTGACTATATTCGGATTTCTTAGGTACGAGTTAGTTAAATCAATGTCCTAAAGGGATATGTTTTCAAAAATTTAAATCGAAGTCCTTAATAATTAGAGATCTGAATCTTTTATCTTACTTTTCATTTAAGTAGTATTTCAATGATGGTGAATCGCAATATCATATCAAAATAAAATTCTGTAATGTTTAAATTGGGGTGGGGGTATTTTATATAGATGGTGATTCGAAAATAAGATACAAAACTTCAGTTCCTTGGATCGAAATATGTAACATAGTACACGTGAATATATATATATGTATATATATATATATATAAATACACCTATCTATTTGGCGGCCGTCAAAAAGTAAGCTATTTGGCTGCCACCCTTTAGAGAAGAGTATATCCATGTTTTAACTTGCTAAATTGATTGTGACCTTCTACGGATCACTGTATTAAATTTTTATTAATTTATGACTCCTTTAAGATCTTGTTTCAATATTGGTGCTATTTGGCAGCATCAAGATTGCGGCTATTCGGCGCAGAGTGTATATAGGTCCCTTTTGGCTGCCATATATGTTTGGTATGGGTACATTTAGCTGCCGGCAGTGTTGTCAAGTCGAACAGGTGTATATCTCGACTATTCGGCTGCCGGTGTCAAACCTACATAAAAGGACATTTTAAGCAACTATCAATTTTTAAAAGTGTTTTTAATTATATTTTCTTAGAAATCTTTCATAATTTTCTGGGAAAAAAGTATTTCTGTATGGCTAAATGAACTTAGCTGTGTGCCTTTCTTTAATTTAAACTCCTTGTTTGAACTCCAAAGAAACCAGCTTGTATATCTTCACTCATAATGCCCTTCCTTTTTTTACTTTCTCGCCCTATACCATAGTATATGGAGAAAGTATTGTATTCGTCAAAATTTTCGAGTTTGAGTTTTTGGTGGAAATATCCGTTTTGGGCCCCCCTGAACCTAAAAAAGTGGTTTACTGGAGTGATGTCTGTGTGTGTGTCTGTGTGTCTGCGTGTCTGTGTGGATGTTATCAGACCTAGAGCCTAAACCAGTCGTCCAATTTTGATGAAATTTTGTATGGAGGTACTAATCCACAGTATCTCCAGGCATTTTTTTCATTTTTGTGAGTTTTTTAATTTTAAGGGTAATATTCCCATAAAAAACCTTAAAATAACGGAAAAATCTACTTTTCTCAAAAACGGCTCTAACGATTTTGATTAAAATTTTACAGTTTATTAGGGACCTAAAGTACTACAAACTGTAAAATTTTAATCAAAATCGTTAGAGCCGTTTTTGAGAAAAGTTGGTTTTTCCGTTATTTTATGGATTTTTATGGGAAAACAACTTTAATACAAAATCACCTCTCCTCCTCGACCCTACAAGTCACCGTAAATCTGTTTATTAATTTTAATATGTTTGTGAGAAAGTATGTGCCAGTTCCTGGTACAGTTTATTTTAATAACCTATTTAGAAAATTAGTAATTAGGAACTTTTAAAATTAAAACTGCCGTTGTACGAATGTAATAATAATAATAATTTGTTTATTGCTGGACAAATTAAATTGCATAAAGCATGAACAACAGGAAATAAAAAACAAAATAATAAGTCTAGTAATAACTAACACTTATATAATAGAAGTGATGACAAGCTCTTCTTCTTTCACTCAAAAACTCTTTTAAATTGTAGTAAGTCTTAGTTTTTAACAATGTCTTGAACCCTTTCCTTTTGAACTTGTTGGTAAATGGCTAAAAAAGGTTTTCATACTTTAAATGGTATGTCTTTTATTATTTGTTGTTTTGTGATTTGGTACGGCCAGTTTATTTGTAGGTATTCTTCAAAATTTTTATATTGAAGTATTCTTTTAAATATTCAAAATATTTTTTGGAACAAAATATATTATAAAATATAAATAGATGTAAGGGTTAATAATTAGTTTTATTTAAAGATAGTCTTGCAAGAATAATTTTGCCTTTTTTCCTGCTCGAATAGGTTTCTGTTTTTGTAAAATAAATAGGTTTTGGATATTAGAATTTAAGTTGCCCCAAATTATAATAGGATAGCTCAATTTAGGGGTAGACTAATTAAACAATGATACACCGATAGTAATGCAGTTTTTGTACAAAATGTCAAGAACCTTCTGATAAGAAAAACATTTGATGAAATTTAATTACTCAAAGAGTTTAGATGTTCTTAAAGTTTAATGTTGTTGTCTAGTTAATTGTATTATTTTGTTATATAAATTGGTCTATATATGAACAGTCACTTGCGTTTCCTTTGAAATACCCATAATACATTTTGAGGAAGGTGTTTTCGGAGTAGATTTATGACTATTTACATTCTCTATCATTGAAGCTAAAATTTCCAGTTTAACATACTAATTTCAAAGGGGAGGAGATAAATAACTAACTTTGTTTTATTGAAATTTGATATTTTTCTTACTCAATTTGAAATATACAATTGAAAAGTATATAAAATAGCAACAAGTACGGGATATAATAAAAACGGTAGAATGAGCCGAGCAGACTATTTTTGTAGGATGCTAAATAAAGCAGGAGATTAGACCCGCCTTTTACTGAGAGCTTTTTAGTATTTACTGTAATGCAACATTTTAATGACCAAGTGGAATTAGACAGCATAGGTAAACCAAGCGGAAATATCGAAGATGCGATTACGTTTCTAAACAACAATTATATGATGGAGGAAGCGAGGCGTAGAACCGATCACAAAACACAGAAAATGTAAATAGGCCAAACCAACCACCAAATACCCAACATTTCCAAAGATCCTCTGGTCAAAACCAAAATAACTCCAATCACCCAAACAAAAATAGACCCGGTCCATCAAAACCTACTCCTAATCAGAAGCTGAAAAACTAAATAAGGAGATTGTGCCTAGGAAAACATTACTATATCGGAAAGACAGGGCCGTGGATAAAATAACAATAATTATAAATAATGGAGGGACAAAGTTAAAAAAGCTAAATAAAATAAAAAGCTAAAAAAAATTTAGTGCCATTGGCTAGGATCGAACCTGAAATCAATGTATCTTTAACTGACAAAAATGAAAATAGTAAACAGAAATCGTTAGGAAGTATTCATTACAACATACGGGATGATTTGCTAAGTAATCAAGGTGAAGCGAAGACACAGGAAAAGCCTATAGAAGAGATTCCGGGACATTTAAGCGGAAATTGGACACAACCCGGCGGTATTAGAGATTGACACAAGTGCGGATATAATTGTAGTACAATTTAGTGATGGGTGAATTCAAATTAAAATAATCGGTTAGTCCAAATAAATGTCAGTGCAGATACTTTAATTAGAATGTATAATCCGTTTATTTCCGATTCTTAAACGTCACAGAGTAGATTTTTCTAAAACGATCTGATTGGTCGAGCTGAATTCGAATGAATAACCCGATTATTTTTCCAATTCTTAAGGGTTAGAGTGTAGATTTTTATAATACGATCTAATTGGTCGAGCTGAATCGGATACCGATGCGCAAAACCATTCTCCGCAGATAATCGGATTCGAATGAATTATACGATTATTTCATTCGAAACCGATTAATCCTATTAACTATTTCATCCGATTATAAACATCACTAGTACAATTTGAGCATTTCAAAACCAATGATGTACAAATTTTGGAACTTCCTGTAGTAAATGTTGAAATAGTTACCGCGTTAAAAGAACGGATACTAAAAATAAACAAGCAAGCTATGATTAAAGTTAAATTGGAGGCAAAAACAATAGCCATGAATGAAGTTGTTAGTCGTAAAAGGTTTAAGGTCACGTGTGTTAATGGGTTGTACTCCAGTCAACGAATGATTCTAGGTGGACAGTCATAAGAACTGACTGCAGAATTTTGTTTGTAGTTGTTAGGAGGTAAACATACTTAAAAGTCCCCATTACTAGGGGGGAGCGGGGAGGTTTAGGGGGGCTAAGAAGGTCCCTTTTTTGGTTTTACGCTTATAACTTGAAATGGTTGATCCTACAAAATAAATGCTTCTTAAAAAATATAGCTGACAAAATTCCCTACAAAAAGTATTCCATAAAATTTATTGGTATCTTCAGTGGTTTGTGAGATATGAGCCGGACAAAATCGCTAATTTATGAAAAAATTAATTTTACCGCACGTTTTTCGATAAACTTTTCCTCTGGAATTATTTACCGTCGATTACAGAGACAAACTTTGTCAATGAGGTTATAAAGAATTAAATTTCCTACAAAACGAATATACTATTCATTGGTTTATCTTCATCTAATCAAAAATTGGAAAAACGTTTGTGATTTTCTACGAATTTATAAAAATAAGCCTCATAGCCACAAATAAGTCTCCAGCAATAAAGTTTGCATTTTGTCATTTAAATTGTTATGAAACAAAAATTCTTTGTATGTGGACATAAAACCTCTCGTAATTATTATATGTACTTCTATTCATAAGGTAGTTGAAGGGGGGGGGGGGGGTAATGCAAATAGTAGGCCCTACCTAGTACCTAACATGCATGTTATACATTACTTTGTGGCCATTAGGAAAATAAAATGAAAATGTTTTAATATAAACTCAAGGTATAAAAATAATAAAAAAGGAGTTAAGGGAGTATAAATAAATAAAAACAATTCAAGTCAAATTGATTAAGTGTTATAAGAGGTTGGAGACGCTGGTATTGAAAAAGGATGTAAAGGGACGCAGATGGGCACAATTGTTAGGGAGAAAAACGCGGATAGGTTACAAACGGAAATAGGGTTGAAGCAATTCGTATCTAAAAAATTGCGACTTCAATGAGTGTTAAATATATATAAAATAAATAGAAGATTTCACATAGGAAGCACACAAAAATTTTCGCGTCGAAATAATAATAAAAAGAATAGAAGTTGCCTATTAAAGAGTTATCCAATGGTAAATTGTTGGCAAAACACTGTAACGTCGAAAACATCACTTTATGAGAACTATGAGAGCAACACAAACCACTGTAATTCAACAAGGTAGGCTATTACTGAACAACTGGACGTGACACTGAATGGAGCGAAAGGAAACCTTTAAGTAAGATTTAAACTGTCGGGTGCAAGCAATCGAATTTATAATAACGGGAATTTTGTACGGAAATACGTTAAATTAAGCAAAAGCTTACAATTGCGCTCGGAACTGTTAGTTCAGTGTGTAGCACGTGACGTAGCTACGCGGGCCGGACGAGTTCACGCTCCTCGATGCACACACATTCTTTAATACGCCTTGCGTATAGCCTACGAGTCACGAAGACGAGAACAATACACATACATCCTGTTGTTGTTGGAATTTGGAATAGACAGACACGTGGTGGGGGGAAACAGAGTGGAGCGCGGCGAGGCAACCATAACTAGTGATTTACCCTAATTTGATTACGTTTTACAAATTCATTTATACATAAAATTTAATCAAAATTAATTTACTACAAAAGTCTTGTTAAACAGCAATTAAAAAACAAAAAAACATGGCATTTAAAGTGTAAAAGGTTTGGATTAATTCTGCGGAAAATTAGCGTGACAACAGTTAATATATATTATTACTTACCTTTTCGGTGATTAGCAAACATTTCGGTGATTGGTAACATTTATGTGTGTTTAGCCTACAAACACGGATATAGCTTTTGTTTGCTTTTCTTACGATATGTACTTATTAAAATCACAATAATTTAGTTTAGTTGGTAACATTTATGTGTGTGTTAGCCTACAAACACGAATATAGCATTTGTTTGCTTTTCTTACGATATGTACTTATTAAAATCACAATAATTTAGTTTAGTTGGTAACATTTATGTGAGTTTAGCCTACAAACACAGATATAGCTTTTGTTTGCTTTTCTTACGATGTACTTATTAAAATCACAATAATTAAGTTCAGTTGATAACATTTGTTTATATGACATAAAACATTCATGAATTATTGTTTTGTTTTGTTTTTTTTTAACGTCCTGCTGTTATGCACTTTAAGGTTAATGAAGACAGTTTTACGTGGAATCCGAACCACAGCCAATTATGTCCGTTAAAAAACCATTTAGAAATATTGTGTTTTATATTTCTTTCATGAAATAAGTAGAATATCTTGTACAGCAAATAGTTTTATTTTAACCCCTTATCATGTTCACTAAACAGCTTAATTTCATTTATTTTATTTTAAATTCCATATTAAATTTATTTTATTTATAGCAAAAATTTTACCTCAAATGCGCCCCCCCCCCTCAAGAAATTCCTAGATCCGCTCCTGCTTTGTCTACATACAGACATACAGACATACAGACATACAGACAGACATACAGACATACAGACATACAGACATACATACAGACAGACATTTTGTAAAAACCACTTTTTTGGACTCAGGGGGTCCCAAAACGGATATTTCCACAAAAATCTCAACATTGACTTTTTTGCGATCACTATACTTTCTCCATACTATAGTATAGTGAGAAAGTAAAAGCAAATAAATGGGCTCTATTAAAAAAAGACTACAGGAGAACTGATGAAAGGCGAACTGACCAACAAATTCAAGAGGAAGACAATGCCGGATGCAGTCGCGTGGGAAAGAAAAAGCTTCGAAGTTTCCAAGAAGATAAGTAAGCAACTTGGTAAACAGGTTAAAAAATACTAAAAACAATGTACTTCAACTCATCGTTCTAGTTTTGGATAGAATTTAAAACAAAGTACCTAACTCGTTTAATTTATTAAATACATAAAGTTATTTATGTACATCGTAGGCCTAATTCATTTTGGTCTGTGACACAAATACTAGTTTATTATAAGTTACAATAACATTTGTAGACAGCAAACTAGTTGAACCCTGTTACGTATATACACATGGAAAACTAAGTTCTTATGAATACAGTTACTAAACCTAATTTTGAAGGTAAAAACATTGTTTATTAACTATATTTTTGCAATGTAGATGAAATTATCCAAATGCACCATTCGCATTTTAGCATTTTTAATTTTCCTAAATTCCATAATTCCTCAATTTCCGGGGGAAGATCACCGGACCTCCCGTAAGGTCTCGGAACAGAGTCTCCTATTTTTGAAGTTACCCGTCTGGTAACCCTAAATAAATATAGTAGTCATAGTAGTGTCTACAGTTGTAGAGCAAACACCAGCAGAGTGTCGAACCGGGGCCTCTCGTCAACTATCAGGCCTTCTGAGTCATGTTAAGATATTATTCGTCCATCTTCTCGCCTGCATTTAAAATCATTGGGCTTGCACAGTCTTATCAAACAAACCAGATGTCATCGGTTTAATTAACCATTATTTCAAGCTAGGCCTAACGTTAAATCATTTTAATCTAAATTTCTTAACGAACTAATTATCCATTATTGTTTTATTAATTTTTTCTGTTTAAACATAGTTTTTACTAAAGAAAAGGACAATTTGTGATTAGTGGGTCTCGGCCGGTATTTAAGCGTTTTGTTGATCTTCAGTAGGCTATTCCATACTAAAATAAGTCACTATCGTATATATTATAAAACCAATATTTACATACAATACTAGTGTACACGTTAGTGTAATTTATTTATTGCAGTTAATTGGATGTGTTTTGTTCAAAATTATTTGGACAAGTTTACAAGATACAATCATACGAAAACAATTTTTCTAAATAGTAGGCCTGTGGAGTGTGACCCGTGTAGGGCCTACCGATTTTTTGTCCGCAATTTTCGGGTGACTCGGAGAGCCCTACTCCCCGACCGGCTTAGTTCTTGGTATTTATCTACCGTATGATTTTCCTATGTCATACTGTACAAATATAATTAAATAAAGTTATCGTAAAAAAAAATTGAAATGCCTTTGTTACTGAATAAAATAAATAAATAGGGAATAAAAAGATACGCAAAGTAATACAGGAAATAATAGGATATATCATATCAGTCTTCAAAGATTTAAATCCAGCTGTCTGATCCATGAATACACCACTTCATCAAGCTTATAATTATAATATATATAATATAAATATAAATTATAAAATAAAATATAAACGACAAGAAAATCACAAAATGTTCCTCTAATCTTTACAAGACTACAATTATTCCAGTATGAATAACTTCAAACTTGTAGTTCTACAGAATTATTCAAATTAAAAAATAAATAAATGTATTTTAAAAATATATATTGAAATTTTTTGTGCATATGCTACGGGAAAACATAATTTACGCTCATGGATTTAAACAACAGTTTCCAAATATTTAATTCCGGTTAAGAGCATATAACAATTATTTAAAACCTTTTAAAACAAAAATACTTCAGTACAATAAGTAAAAGGATTTATGTTTCAGATTTGTTTAGCATCTTGTCTTAAAACAAGCGTTAGTATACGGTATTCAAAATGTTACTGATTGTCGAACGTGTACCATTATGTTAGCGTAAAATAAGCTGATAGTCGTCAGTTAAAAAACACAAGCAAATAATGTTTTTATTACTTGCGGTTCGATAAGCGAAAAGTGAACTTATGTGTGGCCGTTCGGCATCTTTGACAGTCTGAAGACAGGATGGAAGAAGGATGTCTGTTTATATCTCGTCCGGTTGGTTATAGATGTTTTTTTCGGAATATACCTATCAGTTATTCTATATCAATAATAATAAGAAAATTTATTAATGAATATATTTGAAGTTTTTATGTGTTATTAATATAGTTATATAGAATAATATATATGTAGAAAGTTTGAATCAAATCGGTTAATAATTATAGGTTTTCGAGTAAAATTTATAAAAAAGGATCGAAAATTGGGTACATTATTATAGAAAAACGTTTATGTCTTAAAAACTAATTATTGGAAGTTATTTTTAAAAACAAATATATATTCTTCATGAAATTTACTATAAATTATCAAGTTTTTATTAATATGTATTAGTAATAATTGTACGAATACCATTCGATATAATGTAAATGCTGATTAAATAAATATTTATTTATAATATTTCTTTTTCGAAAACTTATAATTATTAACAGATTTGGTTCAAACTTTCCACATATGTTCTAAATAACTATATAAAAAATGTTATTAAAACTTCATAAAGATTCGTTAATAGTTATGCAAGTTATTAACGTTTACGGCAAAAAGTTAAATAACTTAATCGATTTTAATTTTATAGGCCTAGTTAGTAAACGTATTAAATATTAATTTAAAAGTTTAATTTTTTCATATCATTATTATATATATGTTTTTTATATGTGGTATAAATTTCATTGAAATTGGTTGATTATTTTCAAAGTTATTACATTTTTATTGGAAACAGGTAATTAAAAATATGAATATTGTTTTAAATATTACATTATACAACTTGTAAAATAATACATATTAATAAAAACATGATAATTTATAGTAAATTTCATGAGGAATCTATATCTGTTTTTAAAAATAACTTACGACAACTAGCTTTTAAGATATACCTTACACGGTTTTCTATAATAATGTACTCAATTTTGGATTTTTTAAAATAAATTTTAATCGAAAACTTATAATTATTAACCGATTTGGTTCAAACTTTCCACATATGTTCTAATTAACTATATAAAACAGATATTAAAATTTTATAAATATAATAATTACGTAAGTTATTAACGTTTATAGTAAAAGTTCAAATAATCGATTGTGTCGTCTCGTAATGTCGAAATATAAATTTATAATAAACTATTTAACGAATTTGAATAAAATTTAACACAAATACTAATAGAGTATATATACACATTCTGTGAGAATATCATCAAGATACGATAAAATTTAATGACTTTATTATAAAAAAACTAAATTAAATAACACAGAAGATTCAATGTCGAAGCTAAACCAATAACTGTTACTAAATTATTTGGTAAATTTCTTTATAAAATACCTTAGGCTACCTATTTTTTTTATGTTTGCTTTTCTATTTTTTTATAAATAAGATTCAAATGAAGTGATTAGCAAAATATTTATATTTAACAGTTGCAATTAAATTTAAAGGAACAAATAGAACCATGAATTTTTAGTTAATGAATTTGCTGCAGGGAGATAATGAAAAGATAATTTTTTTATCAAATTTCCATATGAAGAAATTTTTGTATGAAGAAATAATTTGACCATGCAGCTGAACAGTGACTTTAGTAGAGAGAATTAAGAAAATTATTTTAATTTCTTGCTAAACTAAGGCTCAACAAGCGTAAACTAACGATAAACGAACGATTTAATTAATTTTTGGGGTAAATATGCTTTATGGGCGCTACTGGTGTGAACCTAGCAGCGCCCACATTTTTTGGCTATGTATGGTTTACAGAGCCTAAACAAATGATGAAAATGGCTAACGTAAACAAACGATTCCACTTATTTTTGGAAAGATTTTTGAATTGGGCGCAGCGCCCATTTGAACCTAGCAGGACCCATTTTTTAATAACTCTTGAACTAAGGCTAAACAAACTATGAACATAGCTAAACAAACGTAAACAAACGATAAACAAACGAAACTAATAATTTATTTTTTAATTTTGGAATTGGGCCCTGCCAGCTTCACATACCTCTAGGGGTGTTTGACACGGCCTTGGGGTTGGGTTTGGTTTGTTCACATTGCGCTTTTAGCTCATCCTCTTAAGCCTAGTCCACACTTACAAACATGTTTGCGGAAACATTGTTTACAAACTGTTTTCCAATTGTTTACCTATTTCTCATTTGTTTCTTCGATGTTTGCCGAAAGTTTTCAAAATGTTTTCGAACAGTTTGCAAACAAATGACAAACATTTAACTTGTTTCAGCAAACAAAAAACATTGTTTTCTGTTCCCAAACCAAATGGAAAACACGGAAACATGTAGACCAGGCAAAGTAGGCTACTAAAAAAAAATTCATAAATTTTTGCCTACAGTTCCGGATTTGGTTGCAGTTTTCTGCAACGTGTTCAGAAAACAGGAAAAAAGTGTAGATATGACCAGTTTTGGGAGAAAGCGGAAATGCATCACAAGTGAATAAAGTGTAGGCTATCTCTAAAAGTGTATAATTTTTTTGACACCTCTAAAAATGGATGAAAAGCCGTGAAAATCGGTAATCGGGGGTTTCTGGGGCGCTAATCTCATTTCCGGCCATACGAATGCCCAATATTTATACGTAGGCATAAATATTGAGTCGTAGACCTATTAAAACTAACCTAATCGGCTCCAACCTGCACAGCGTTAAGCTCCGTGGCAATGTGTAGTGTGTACCTCATTCAAATTTAAAAATTGGCTATTTCTATACATATGAAATCTGAATGTTTCTTATTTTAAAATCTATTCTTACGCATTATCGAACATTAAAAATTCCAATGTCTTAGCTATTAAATGGATCTGCCGCTCATAAGTATTATGTACGTATTAAAATTATTTACAATTGCTAAAACCATATAAGGAGCATTATAAATGTTTACCTTCTAGCACTACAAAACAAATAAATGTCTTCTGTATTCAAATGTAATTACTCTTTATAAACTAGATTTGTATTGTCACTCTTAGAAAGAACCTTTTAAAAAATATTTTCAACTATGAAAATAAAATGCGATAATGAGACTACGGTCTCGAAACGCGTCGTAGTAAAACGAATCAAAGAAGTCACACGACGGACTAACAAGCAGGTAATATACTGATAGTTATTTCCTGTATTTATTTCATATAGTTTATGTTTATACAGCTACACAGACCCGCGGAGAAAAAGAAGAGCGATGATTCGAAAGAAAGAAACAGAAACCATCGTTTAGTCAATAAAAATCCAATATAAAAACAACCTTAGAGGCAGAGTTTTTCTAAATAAGGAAATAATCAGGAGTTCCTGCAAACGAGAGACAGAGCTTCGAGCCACATCCGTTAAAACAGGATGCAGTGTCTCATTGCAGCGTTGCCAGACCTCGGCCGCCAGATTTGCGCCGAAATTGATAAAATGAATATCCACTTGTGAACCGTAGCGATACTAGCACTCCAAGACATAACTTTTTGGAACTAAAAATATACACTAGGGTCCCATTTGACTGCCAATACAAATCAATTTTATTCGTCATTAATCATCATTATAAGACAGAATAACAGGGTCTGCAATTTGGCGGCCGTATACGGCTTCCATTTAGAACCAGCCGCCAAATCGAATGCAAATCGTGCCATATAAGGCAGCCAAATGGTACCTAATCTTTATATATATATATATATATATATATATATATATATATATCTCCTAAAATACTTAATTTACTGCCTATCCGTTATTTTGTTTATTAAAAAAAAAAATTTTGGAAATTAATTAGATATCAAGTCCAAATTTGGTAAACATATTTTTTATGGAACCTTTTATCAGTACGAAAAACCAAGACACTGTGTTATATGCTTTCAAAATGGTGTTTATTTTTTAAAATAAATTTAATGGTGTTTTGTATATTCGTAAAATATATTAAAAAGATTTAGACAGCGGCCATTTTGAAAACATGGTTTGTTTAAGGTACGTTAATAAAAAGTGACATACAAAATATATACATCTAAATATGGATGCGGTATTTAATTTTTCCAAAATCATGAAAACCTAAATGGGGACAGACGGAAAAATAAACATTTTAGGACATATGTTCATAGGAATTTTATTAATTATTAAGACCCAAAGAACAATATCCTGAATTTTTACAACTTAGTTTGGAACACCCTGTAAATATATTTTATAATATATCAATTTTTTAATTTTATATATAATTTTTGTCTCCGCTAGGAATGTTATAAATAAAATGAGTACATTGTTCAGCCTTTCCCAGCTTCGTTAATCTTACTTTTGTTGACGCGTTTCGGATATACTCCATTCTCAAAAGACCTAATAGTCCTCCAAAGTACTCCCAAGAGAACTATTAATTGTTTTGATAATGGAGTATATCCGAAACGCGCCATAGCCGAGATATCGACACGAGCGTAGCGAGTGAACGCTTGTGCAGCTACGAGGTCCAAGACACTGAGCGAAGCGAGTAAATTATAGTTAATTTGAATATAATTACTTTAATACATTTTGAAAATTCTTAAATAGTTGAAATGGGCGCACTACATTTTGTATTAACGGATATATACGAGTTTTTGTTTATTAATTAATTATTGATAAGTTCTGATTTATTTCCCTAAATAAATATGTGATGTTATTAAATGGATCCGAGGTCAATAATATTATTCCAAGTTTCAAATTATGTAAATACATTTTGTATCGTTATAATTACTGTTGACATTTAGTTACCGTGATTTCAATCCTCATCCTATTTCAATCATTTTTCCAGTGATTTCCGTTCTGTTCAGTGTGTGTAAAAAATATGAAAACGACTTAGTATTTCGAGAACTGATTTATATAGGAAAATGTTCGACTCATTTTAAAACTCTTAAACCTGAGCTGTCTACAGGGCGGTATAAAAGTTAAGTGGATATACAGGGTGTTCCAAAAATCAACAAAACGTGATTGCTTTATGTTAAATGTAACTATATAATATTACATATTCCAAGTCAATTTAAAATACTTTAAAGGAATTTTTAATTTATCTTTAATAGCAACTGTCTTGTAACGTTTTTAAATTCGTAATTTTGTAAACACACATTTTCGTTATTGTAACGTAAAGTAAGCCAAGATGTAAAAGTGTAATTTTATATACAGGGTGTTATAAAAGTTAACAAAACGTGATTTTTACAAAATTTTCACAATAACCAAATAATAAATCATTATTCACTTAGACCTGCAGAGAAAGTTTAATATTGCGTTTACAAAATGCGAATTTTAAAACGCTTTAACTCGTTTGTTATTAAAGATATTTAAAAAAGTTAAAAGTATCCTAAATTAACCTATTTAATGTACAAATTTTAGCTTGTTACATCTTAAAACTTGAAATTGTTTTGTTAATTTTTAGAACATTCTGTATATCCTACTAAACGTTTGTACCACCCTGTAGAGAGCTCGGGTTAAGAGCTTTAAAATTGAGGGGTCGAACATTTTTCTGTCTTTCAGTTCTTGAAATATTAACGGTTTCTATACTTTTTACACACACTGTATATGTCGCTAAGAGATATGGTTAAATGGTGAAAATAGGTTTTGACCACATAATTATAAATAGTATATCAACAGTTCGTTTTTTATTAAACAACTCGTAATATGTATGTGTTTTAGTACCACTATATCGAATTTGCTACTGAATACTTCCTGTGTGTTGAAATTAAGGTTGGGTCAAAATGTGTGAATATTCTACCGTTCTTTTCGTCTTGGAGCCAGTTTCCAGCACTAGGTTAAACAGATTCCCCAATATTTACGATACACAGCAGCTGCAAGTCTGTGTAATTTTTTTTTAAATTTTGTAGGAGAGATGGGAAACCTTCAAATGACAAAGGGAGACATCCGATCTTCCCAATAGTGTGAGATTCCTACTCACTGAAAACCACCTTCCTTTCTATCGCGTAGGACAAGGATTCAGGAATGGTTTTCCACGTATCAACATGGTAAGCTCTTTCCATGAACGTGTGGAGAAGATATGGTGAAGAAAAGTAGAACTTTATGTACCACGCGAAGAGTAGGGGAAAATCTACCTGGGACAGTTGATTGTTCCCAAAGATCGATGTCCAACCGTCCGTTCTAGCTTTGCACCTGCTTCACTAGTCTTTCGACACCTGAGAAGAACGTACCGGAAGTACTCCTCTCCGCCCTGCAGTTTTCTAGGTACCGTTGACTTCGATTTTACGAACCTGCTGACCATTTCTTAAGTGTAATGGGATATCCCTCCATAAAAACTACTTCCCCTATTCTGTCGTCTTCCAGTGTTGAACTCACTATACATGTGTCATGAAATACCGAATGTTTGAAAACTTAACGAGTTATTTTTTCAGAAAGGAACACGATAGTCCTTTAGTATTACAGATATATTTAGTATTATAATTAAACTTGAACCCGTAGTACATCTCAGAGAGTGAGAGGGAAAGATGATGGGTGGTCAAGGTCGAGTCTAAGACAGAGACAGGATATTAAAACCAGGTCTGCATTGTTTAACCATGATCAGCAGCTAGGTAATTTGTAGAAAACTGGCTGCCAATTAACAATAATAAATGTGCTGAGAAATCGTGATGCCTCCTGCCCTCTGGACCGGTGGTCATTCCCCGTAGGCGTTTCCTCAAGGATCAGGTTTTTTTTTACTTTCTCACAGTATACATAGAGAAAGTACTTTGGTAAACAAAAATCGATGATGTCACTTTGTCAGTCAGCTTTAATTGATCAAAATCGATAAACTAATTTTGTCTTATAGCCATTGGTATTTGGACTTGTAAAGATCAAAACGCCGACATTAATTTCATCAAAATCGGCTTAACTGTAGTAAATATTGGTCATTCTCTTCGCAATAATTGACGGGAAAATTAAACAAACCATCTTCACTTTAAGGTCTGTAAAGACACAGCAGTTCCTTTCTTAGATAGCTCCTGCAAGTGTCCAACGAAACGTACTTCATTAGTTTTTATGTATATAATTGATAGGAAATATTCGCTTAAATTATACCAATAAAAGGATAACTTAGTGACTTCGGGTTTACCCCTGTTATACCTACTCGTTAATCTTCTTTACATGACTCGATGTAGGTTACTTAGCGTTTGTGAGTTGCCTCGATAAAACGGTTAATTTTGAATCCTAGGGGAGGACCTATATTATACTAAATACTAACCTATATTTCAAAAGGTAGTATTTAGTTCTATACATTTTCCTAAAAGTAAGTTTGTTTTTAAAAATTTGTATTTTGACTAATTAATACGTATCACTATTAAAAGCATCAATGATCGTACCCAGTTCAAGAAGGCATTGATGTTGTGTTTGGGTAATCTGGAGTGTCTGATTGGTTTGAAGGGTGGGTTTGGATGGATGCCAGTATGAATTGATACATTTAGGTGTTCTATTTCGTATTTAAATAATGTTTTGTTCTGTTCATTTTATTATCAATATTATTGTAATTTAGTAATCAAGTCCTTTCGTTTTAACTTGTCTAGATATTGAAAGCTTGTTTAGTTATTTTTCTTGTTTTCTATTTAAGTTTTCGTATATTATTAATGTTTTATTTGGTTTTGGTCTCTAGCTTCCACTCAAAAAAGCCAATAATTTTTTTTGTGCATTTTCTCTCAGAGGCTCACTATAATACGAGTGTGGCAATCCCAAGGTACCTAGCTGGATCTACACTTTTTTCATATAGTCTTTCGTTAGATTTCTTTCTTTCATCTTTCCTATCAGGTCTCTCTTGATAATCTTTTGTTCCCTTCCGAATCTGACGCTATTAGATTATTCTAGAACTAGGGATTTTTATGTTATGTTCTTTTTTATTTTTTTTATTTTAGAGGATGATTTATTTCCTTTTAAGAAACACAAAATATTCTTTTGGGAGTTATCGACTGGAAAAATTCTAACAATATTGAAGAAAGTTTACGAAAAAATCTAAATTTTGTTTTGTTGTCAACCAATTTTAACTTACCGTAGAAATAGAAAATAAATCCTTCAATTTGATTGAAGTTTCGGATAAGTTAGAGATCATCTTTAGTCAGATGTACCAAAACGTTTTGTGGTTTAAAAGGCGAAACATCTCGCGGTCATGAATGCCTTAAAAAAAAAGAATAATAAAATAAAGACCCTTAAACCTTGAATACTATAATGGAATCCGTTTTGTTTTGGTTCTAACTTCCCCTCTAAAAAAAGCCAATAAATATTTCGAAGTACATTTTCGGCATTTGGACTCCCTTAGGAAGTCACTATAATAAGTACGGGCGTGGGAATCCCGAAACAACCTAGCTGAATGTACATGCTTTCTTCAAGTAGTGTTGGGTTAGATCCCTCTCTTTCATCTATATTCTCTTGCAACTCTGGCGCTATTAGTGTATTTTAGGGCTAGAAGTTTTTATGTTAAGTTCTTTTCTACCTTTTTATTTATGGCGATTATGCCTTTAAGGAAGAAGGAATTTGAATATTCAGTTTATAAAACCTATACTACTCTTTCATGATACACATGCTATAGTGACTATGGAATTATTCCATGATAGTACAAAACTAATAATTCTGCGAAAATTCCTCAAGACTGAATACATACAGAGATAACATTAATGAGTAAAACAAGTTTGCTTTAAATCTCTAATTTCACACTTTGATTTATTGTTCCGCCGGACACGGATGTAGGTTGAGGTTAGTTCTAGAAGCTCCCTGAGGAGGCGCTGCTGTTGTTGTTCTTTACTTGTGATTTATAACTTATTTAAATCCAAGTGTTTGGCTGCGGAGTTTGTTACACGGAGCTTCCTAGATTATCGGCCTTTTAATTTATTGTATGCTTATTAAAAGGGTTAAGGGATTAACGTACTGTTGCCATTTATAAAAGCTTCGTGCTGTTTAACTTAAGAATGGGAAAATGTAAAGTTATAACTTGGAAAATGGGGAACTTATACAAACATGTTGCCCTCTTCATTATTTTTATTTTTAACAACTGATTAAATTAAACTAGTAGTCTTTGGATGTTTTAACACATATAAATTGTTTCTGGTCTTAAAATTATTTAATATTGATGGATAGTTGCTTACTGCCCTTTGTGTAGTGTGTGTGGTGGTTGTATTTGACTTCAATTATTATCTTAGGCTATAGATTAAGTTTTAGTTTCAAGCATGGACCTAGGTTACTAGGCTTTGTTTGGTGTTTTTCTCTTGTATGCTCTAAGTTGAACACTTGATAACGAGATTTGATTTATACTCTGGAAACGTTGTTTTTGTGCACAAATGATGACAATTTCTGAATAAACCATATTGTTATTGTAAACCCGATTTTATTACTAAGTAGAACAATATTCATAGATTAAGAAGTAACATCAAATAATACCACAGATACTGTAAACAAGGATACTTCTCGAGAAACAGTAAATGATAAATTTATGTTTGGCTTGCTCTCTGCAATATGATTATGATTGATTATTAATACCAAAAATAATCACAAGTGATAGTAAATCATATTATGTAATCAATCTATGTTTATAGCACCATAGGAATGGTGGACTGCCTTAGTGAAATCCACATTACTAGTGGGCTTCGGTGGCTGGTGATCCAATTTACGCGAATCCGACTATTGTTTATATTTTACTCTAATTTACATTGTTGTGTATGTTATACAAGTTACATGAAAGTTATACATAAGGTATTATTAATTTAAGAACAGTAGACAAACTATTTTTTGTGTGGCCGCCATTTTAAAACTGAGTATTCACGTTTCGACGTGTTATAATAATTTATCTTACTCAAAAAAAGTTCGTTTTTTAGGATTTAACTGAAATATTTATGTATTACAGTTAAAACAAGGGGATGAGCTCCAGCATGGTACATGCTCGACTATAAGCAGATCCTCAATGTAATGCCCGAAAGTTGGTTTCCTCGATCTCGTAAATGTGTATTATTGAAAAGTCTGCACTCGCTTCGCTCGTTTCAGTGTCAGCCCTAACGTGCTTTGTAATGGAGTCTCCACTCGCTATACTCGGTCCTGCCGGATCTCGTAATTATATGAATATTAAATTTTCTTGGGAGGTTAGGTTAGGTTAGGTTAGGCTAGGTTAGGTTAGGTTTAGTAATTTTACATTTTTGACAATAACTTTGTTATTTCTCATCGTAAACTGTTTGGATTGGTACCATTGCATGCAGAATTGAAATTTACAAATATTTATTTAGTTTACTGGGTTAAAAATTAAATAACACACGCGGTGTTAACAAAAATCTGATTATAATGGCTTCCATTTTGACAAATTGAATTTAAAAAAAAAATCTAATGCGGTTCTATATGATCGCACTATTCTACTAAACTCAATTTGCATTAACAACGACGGATGGAAAACAAATGGTAAATCGTTTTCTGAATCATCTTTTGGCGATTTCTAAACTATAATTTGTAGACTAAGTAATTAATAACAATAATCAAATTAATTATTCCTTAAAACTAATTTATTTATTTTGTTTGTTGCAGGTAAATTTTGGTTTTTTTTTCCATCAAGTGTTGACAAAAATAATGTGAGTACATTTATACATATGGTATGCTTATAAAGTTTTAAAGATAATTGTTAAAATCAACTATTATTATAATCTGTTGTAAAATTAAGTTTGTTCTATTTCATTAACTATATATTTTTAAATCTGTAGTTAAAGCGATCAAAACCTGGATTTATTTTGTATTGTAAATGTGCGAATTACCACAGGAGAATGATGGAACACTCTGTGGTTTGTTACACTGATTAGACAATTGCGTTCAAGTGTCTAGTATATTATTTTGACTACATTACTTTTGATTTTAAACTAAAGTATGAAAATCACATTTTGTAGGGGGGGGGGGGTATATATATATAGAGGCTTTTTCAAATGTACAAATATGTACAGCTCCGTGTCCCACCAATGTGGAAACGAATGGATTCTAATATACAGGGTGTCCCAAAAGTATAAGAACGTCGTTATATTTTTTGAACCAATGCAGATTAATTAAGCAATAAAACTTAGCACATCAATACTATAACTTACACTCTACTTTTTGAAGGAACTATCAATATTTCATCACCTTATGGGGACGGGCTACAGGGAGTCAGAAGAAAATCTTAAATGAGAGCATAGGTTGAGTTTTACATCATATTAAAGGTCGCTGTTAGGGGAATACAATGCCGCAAATCAGACCTCAAACATATTCGCCATTTTGAAAATATATAATAAAAATAGAGTCTTCATTTTTGGCACACTTGTAAAACATTACATAAAAAATGTGTATGCCAAATCTGAATTCAATATCTTATCTCCTTCAAAAATTATAATTTTTTTGGGTAAAAATACAAAATGGCGGATTATCTGAAAACGAACCCGATTCGGATGCATGTTTATGGAGCTTTATTTATTTATTTTTATATAAGCAATCCACTCCCTTAGCTTGTCAAAGTGTTTCAGGAACACGCTGTATAATCTCTAAATTTTTATAATATTGTAGACACCTGCTTGATTTACTCTTGGTGTAGAACGTCCCCTAGTTAACTGTATGATTATTAATAACACATTTACATATCGTAAAATTTATTTTGTCCAGTACAATTCTAAATGTTCTGGTTTTAAATTAATTGCTACAAATTTAGATTACCTTTAATATTTAGATTTTACCTTCAATGACGTTACAGAGTTATAAAAGTTTACGTAAAAGAAATATCTAAAACTCAATCACAAAATTCACCGAACAGTCCATTTTCATCGGACCTTCTTCGAAAACCAAGCGGTTTTGTAATTATCCGTACCGTAAATCAAAAACAGGTACAAAGTATTGTTGCTAATCATAGAGGTGGAACGTTATTTCGGGTTTACAGGGCGCCGGGCGCTATAACTCATAATCAGCTACAACAACGTTTAATTTCGTAATAAGTACGTCAGTCCTGTAGCTGTATTTACTCTGCTCTAATGCGAGTTGACCTTCCTGATAATTACACGGCAGAGCGTTCTTAAAAGTTGAGTCTTAAAGAGAGGGAAAAAAATGGGTTCCACCTTCTCGTGAAATGGTATCGGAATTATAGCTTCCATTTCATCTGTATCGGTTTCCTGTGTTTAAGTCGAACTGTAACGCGGCGGGGGGGGGGGAGAAGAATTTAAATTGGACTTTTGTAGAGGGCGTAACCGTGACGTAGAAATAAATGGTTTGTGATGGAGGGAAATAGTTTATTCCTATTGTTGAAATTCTGACATCCTTGTCTATAAAATGTTAAACGATCCTATTTGAAAACATTCCTGACTCGCTTTGTTTTCCTAAATTATAGCTGTTGCAATATTGATTAGATATTAGGTAGGCTAGGCGTTACTATCATTGTTTCAATCGTTATATTGTATTGTAAAATTTGTCAGAATTTCATAACATATTTCCTATCTTGTATCTTTTCATTGGTGGCAATAGAACTTCTTTCCTTCCAGTGTGAAGTTTCCTTTTTGGTTTTTGGTTTCTGCTCACCTCAATTAGTCTCTCATAGACAAATTTCTTACTAAACCGTTGTAATGATTAGTTGATGTTTAACCAAGAGTAGTGGCGGAAATAATGGGAAGCCTATCTTAGACCTATCGTGGCCCGCGGATTTCTCAATACAGTACATAAATATTACCTAGAACTATTTTGTAATAATAACCCCAAAATAAAAATTGTTAATTTGCCTCCAGGAATAACGCAGAACGCCTTAAACCTCGTTGATTCAACCCGACATATGAAAAACACGAACCGAAAATGTGAAACCCAGTTAAGCCAAGTCCTTCTTTATCGGGGTTTTACACTGCACTCGGCATACGTCGTCGGCTTTCCTCTCATCAGCTTTCGAAAGAACATTAAACACGTTGCGTTGTTAACACGTTCACTGCTGAAAAATAAGTATATACCATCACCTATGGCTAAAGTTTTTTATGTCAATTCATTTCAGTTGGTCTGGCGCCGACTTTTGTCGGCGCGCGCCTCATGGCAGCGCTAGCGACGCCGACTAAAGTCGGCGCGAGCACCCAACGTGTTAAATACAACTCGGCACTAAAATCCTTGCTACACTCTGGTGTGTTGCAATCAGGATTGATAATCGCGGTTGCTCTTAGACCTGGGCTGCAACCAAAGGGACTCAAACCGTTAAAGTGTGAGCAAGTTCTCTCTACATATCTTCATATCTTATGTCTGTTTGTTAAATAATCGGTCGTTATCAATTATACAAAAAAAAGAACAATAAAATAAAGTCTCTTATTCCTCGAATACTTTAATAGCGTTAAGGTACGGAAAGAATAAAAATTTGCTCTGATAGGAATGATAAAAGAGAGGGATCTAACCCAAGACGACATAAAAAAAGGAAGCCGCCGAGTAACACAAATCAAAGTGGTACAATAACAAAAATGTTCAGTTTTCTTGATTACAATCGTGTAATCTTAGCTATTTCGACTGCTCAGTTCTAGTTTCAGCCCTGGGTTTCATCCTTATATTATTAGTTTTAGTTTCCATCACAATCCTATGTTAATAGGGCCCTTTTTAAGTTTGCTGTGTTTTAGGGTTTTTCGCTTGGAAAATGGAGTTGATTCAAACTCACGAAACGTCTTGTTTTTTTTTATATGAAAGTCGTTTTTAAAGAATGAATCGTTTGATAAAAGAAAACTTTATTGTGAGAAATTTTAACTGCCAATACAAAGTGTAACATGTATTTATAGACGTAACCTCTAACCACTTGTTGTGGCATAACTTCATCATAACTTCACTAACTGTTTCATGTTTTTGAGTTGGCGGAGTTTGATTTTTTTTCCCAGAGATTTGGAACGATGTATTTCTTTGGATTACCGCGTAATGAAAGATCCAAGTTTCACCCTTGGGCACGATATGCTGCAAAGTACATCACTATTTCGGTTATATCAATGGAGCATCGTAAACACGATTTTTCTTTTGTTTCTTTATGGGTATTCTTGGAACACACCTGGTACAGATCTTTTTATATTGGAACTGAAGACAAACAATGTAATAAATTGCAGATCGTGAAACTTGAGGAAAGCCTCATCAGTAGTAAAGCGCCTGCTTTCACAAATATGCTGTCCTGTTTGTCCAGATCCTCAGTAAACAAACAATGGTCTGAATCGTGATACATCGTGAATATTATTTTTTGCTTTATTTAACAGTTTACACCATTCTCGGACACTTCGTTCGTTCACAACTCTTTCCCTGTTCAAGTTGTTTATGAATTTCAGCAACACGGGTATTTCTTACTTTTTAAAATCAAATCACAGAGCGCGTTTCCAAATATGCGAGATCCGTGATCGATTGTTTTACAATGTAAGGTAAGTAAACAACAAACGCACTGACTTGTGGGGAATCTGTAGAGAGCGCATGACTTTGAAACATCTCTGGTTTGTAGCTAGAGCGGTTACGATACGGAAACACCTCTTAATTTAATCCGAAAAAAGTCGGAATGAACTATTACAAATAACTTTAAAACCAGAGCAAACTTTATTGTTCAAAATTTTGAAATTGTATTGAGAATTTGAGGGAATTTTCAGATTTGAACCATTCGCCTTGAGTACTTTTGTCATAAATTGGATTAAAAATTTGTAAAAAATAAAACGTAAAAACGTATATTATTTGAGAAACTATAAATCGAAAAATCTACAAAAATGAACTTCCCTTTCGGATTTGTACAGATTTCCTTGTTTAAATTGAGCTGTAAACGAAATACGCGACAGATTAGAAGAATTTAAATTGGAAATTTTCATAAGGGTAATCGGGATGTAAAAATAAGGAAGGATGATTTCTATTCAATGTAACAGTTTACTGTTTCTATCAGAGATATTTTGATTTCACTTTTTCCAAAGTTTCCATTTTGGTTTGTGTTAATTGTTGTCTTTCATCAGACTTTAGTCAAAATCGCTTCGGACAATTTTGAGATGGACTTATTAAGATTTTTCTTTTACATTTGACGTAAAAGCCTTTTATTACTTTTAAATTGATAAAACTGTCACGTCAATTTTAGAGAGATGACGTTTAGTAAATAGTTTACTTTTTGAAGCTACAATAAAGACGAATTTGATAAAAATCCTAGGAGTCTCGCAACATTGATAGATTACAGACGTCATTTTGAAAAAACAATATACTTAAATCAGGACCATTAAAATACTTTTTTGAGCATCACAGTACTTTTCTACGTTCCAAGTAGTCTACAAGTAAAACTAAGTAGAACGAGACCGTGATAAAGCCTGTATTGTGGGTCATTGCACTGTGGAAGGAGATAATATCGCGGGAAAAGAAGCAACAATTGGATTTCTATGTTCTTTATGTCTTGATAAACCTGCGTTACTTCATCAACTTGTTACTGGGAGGAGTTTACAGATAGAGGAAAGAGTGATGGTCATTTACATAGTGCGAATATGAAGTATCATTTGTATTGCAAGGAAATATCAGTGTAATAAAGAGAGAGTGGGTGAGAGAAAGGAAGCGGGGATCGTGAGAGTGTGTGTGTGTGAGAGAAGGGGAAGGAATAATGTCTATGAAATAGAGATAGAGAGAGAGAGAGAGAGAGAGAGAGAGAGAGAGAGAGAGAGAGAGAGAGAGAGAGAGAGAGAGAGAGAGAGAGAGATGATGTCTTAGAGAGATAATAGTGTGCTTTAAAGAGGAGAATTGTGTGTGGGGGGGAGAGAATAGTTAACCAAAGAGGAAAGGCAGGACAATGTGAGAAAGAGGTGAGGAAAGACAGGATAGAGTAAGAGATAGAGAGAATAGAGTGTGTGTGTGTGTGTGTGAGAGAGAGAGAGAAAGAGAGAGAGAGAGAGAGAGAGAGAGAGAGAGAGAGAGAGAGAGAGAGAGAGAGAGAGAGAGACGAAAATGACATAGAGCGAGGGAATAATGTTTTAAAGAGAGAATAGCGTTTGTATTTGAGAGAAGATAGTTAAAGAGAGAGGAAAGGCAGAACAGTGTGAGAAAGAGAGGGCGAAGAAGGAGAGAAAAATTTTGAAATCGATGTTGAACTTTTAATACATTTGGAGACCCTTAAATTTAAAAAAAAATTAGCAAAATATGTCGGAATTTGTAATCAATATTTAACGAAAATACCCAAAACCAATAAAAACGTACTAATCGTCACCAAAAAAATTTCATTTCATTAAGTTGTTAATCAAAAAATAAATTATAAACTATTGAAGTTGTCTTTGGGAAAATGTTTAAATTACCTTGCTTTGTTTGTGCGATAAACACGTCCTCAACGTAAGTCACATTTGATTGAAATCTAACTTTTAATGTCGGTGATCTAATTCATATTTATTTGTTACCAATTATTCCACATGCTTTTCTATCTCACGTCATTAAAATTTGAACAAAATCGGTGGAGTCGATTTGAAGAAATTACGTATTTTATGACAACCAGATTGTTTGATTTATTATTTTTTCCGTTTAAGCCAAGTTTGATAGAATCGTCAATTTCTGTTATTTTTTTTCTTATGGCAGCTACCAACAAATTTTAAATTATAATAAAATATTATAGAAAAAAAAGTCCCGAGTTATATACTAAATTTGATTAAAATAAGTCCACTTGATTGGGCTGTAGAGTACTGTACATACAACAGACATACAGACATTCCAAAAAAAAAACACTTTTTTTAACTCAGAGGACCTAAAAACTATATCCGCAAAACGCTACATCCATTTTTTGACTCATCATCTGTTATGTACGAAAAATCGATTATTTTAAATAGTTTTAGCGGTTGTGTTCAAATCAAATATTGCTCAAATGTAGTCCTTGTGGTTTCGGAAAAGGTCTCGTCGTCGCCACTAAAAAAAAACGTTTCGGGAGTTACTTGTAAATATAATAAAAATGAATGTTTTTTTTTATAAAAATCCTAATTATTTTACTAGTTTCAAGCTTTTGGTGACGTAAGAAATTACTAGAAGTACTTAACAAAAAATAAATAATAACATTGACTACTCAAAAAAAAAATCAATAAAATGTCACCTACGCCATATTTCCTACACGAGAGATGAAACTAAAGCTTTTATACAAATATAAATTTGACGCTCGATCTACCAGCATCTAAATACATTTTTCTCCTATCAAAGTCAGTGATAGATTCTACTTGTTTATTGTTCTCTTTTAAAACTAAGAAACAAATAATATAATCTCATTCACACATCGTGCTGTATTTTCACGTTTATGTAAATTATAAGTAACCTTACAATACATCTGAGAAAGAGATATATTGTCTTTGTATGATACACAGTGGGAGAGGAAAGGGGGGTCACATGACACGTGTCGATATCTCGTGGCAGATTGAATATGTCAGAAATAACAAGGAGGATGTAGAGGTGGACAGTCAATTGTCAATGAAAGAAAGTCTTAAATAACGACATGTCTTATTAGACGTGACGTCACTGTTGTATGTTTAATTAGTTTGTATGTTGTAGGATGCATGTATTGTGAAAGCTAATTTGTCTTTAAATAACGTCAGAAAAATTTAATTGAAATTGGTTTTCTATTAGTGATGAAGTATTATTTAAATTTATTTTGTGTGTCTATATTTATGGATTTGTTTGTATTTTCTGTTTCTTTGTTTAGTTGTGAATCTTTGTTGTATATTTCGCGTTTGATTGCTAATGCGTATTATATAGTGTTTGTTTTATTGTTACCTTTGTGTCAAATTTTGTCTGCATTGCACTGTGCTCCCTTTAATTAATTTGTAAGTATTGTGTTTGTTGATTTTGTATTTTTTATTTTTATTTTGTTGTTTGTGTTATTATTTTGCGATTATTGTTGAATGTTTGACTTTTCTGTTTATTTTGTTTTGTTGTTTATTTCCTTTTATATAACTATTTTGTAACCATTATTGTGTGTTTGATTTGTGTATTTTTTTTTGCCTTGTTGTGTGTTTTTGAGTAAATATTTTGTAAGTAAAGTTGTATGTTTGACTTTGCTTATTTATTTTATCTTGTGTGTTTTCTTTTGTGTAAATATTTTATAGTATTGTTGAATCCTTGACTGTGTATTTATTTTGTCTTGTTATGTGTGTTATTTTTTTACTATTTTGTAACAGTTATTGTGTGTTTGATATTTTTTGGCTTGTGTGTTTTTTGTGTACATATTTTGTAAGTATTATTGTGTGTTTGATTTGTGTATATTTTTTAGCTTATGTGTTTTTTTGTGTAAATATTTAGTAAGTATTGTTGTATATTTGACTTTATTTATTTTATATTGTTGTGTGTTTTCTTTTGTGCAATTATTTTGTAGTATTGTTGAATCTTTGACTTTTTCATTTGATTAGTTATTTTGTAAGTATTGTAGTGAGTTTGACTTTATATGTCTTTATTTTATCATTTGTGTATTTTGTAGTGTTTGACTTTTGTATTTATTTTGCCTTGTTGTTGGCCATTTTCGTTTGTGTAATTATTTTGTAAGTATTGTTCAATTTTTGTTTTTGTATATTTATTTTATTGTCTGTTTTTTTTTGTATATCTTCATAACCTTAGTTTTGTTATTACATTGTAATTAAATTTATAATATGTCTAGCTTCTTTAGTATTCTCCCTTCTAATTTAAAATTATTATTTTGCAATTGGTTTCTGTAAGTTATTATTGGAATAGTTTTCTTTTTAAAGATTTTAAGATAGTAATGCTTTATAGTTAATAAACAATTCCAGTTACTTTATAAACGCATTTTAAATATTAAGTCATTTTTTTCACATTGAATTATAAATACCTGTGTTTGCTATTTTATTCATCATCCGTTATTAGAATGTCCCGTTTCCCCGTTTGTTAGCTTTAAATATCTCATTCGGGGAAAACAAATGGAAAGCAATTTGATTGTGAAACCGATGAATGCAAAGCTGATGATAACCTCCCAGCCCACTTCCGTAAACTAAGTTTGGATTGAAAAAAAACAAAACTGTGAATCCGAAGCGAAATGTAAAAATTCAATTCCGCGGGAAAACACGCCGGCAGTATCGGAGCACGATAAACCGAGTCGCAGATTTGTTTGGGTTGGGGCGGAGTGATTTCACAACCGAATTTCTATCTTTGTTGGAAAATTATGGGAATGCGATACACTTTAATCGTACAAGTTCGTCTTTTCCGGGTCGCAGGAGGGGAGCTCACAGTAAGATGTCTTCAAGAGGACTAGCTTTCCTTTCTTGGAATCGTTTTATACTAGATTAATTAAATGTTGTATAAAAATGCATTCTGGGAGTGCTGATTGGATATCACTGCAAGAGTCTAATCTATGTAATATAAACGAGCAATTAATTCTTGTTAGTTTCTAAATTATGTTTTATAAATGAGTCGTAGGATTTTATTAAAATGACGCGAATCTACCGTTTCCGAAATTATATAACTAGGTCCCAATTTTGAGAAGTTATTTAAGAGGTTTTAAAATATATAAAGGGTGTTTGAAAAATAGATTTCTTTACTACCGGAAGGTCCTATAAACATGTAAAAAAACGTTTCTTTAACTGTCTGCCGACAATTTCGTGGTTTTATATTTCGAAAAATTAAGAATTACAGTCGAAATTTAGTATACATATTTTTATTATACGCTTTATCAGTAGAATATACTAAGAATCAAAACTTTATCTTATAAATTCCAAATTGGCGCCTGTTCTATGTTTGTATATTGACTATTTTTAAAACCATTAACTTTACAAAAACTGTATTTAAAACTTATTTAAAAAATTGTTAAGGTAAAGTTTTGAGTCTTGAAAAACCTGTGTATATCAAATTTTTAATTTTTAAAGTTATCATTATTTTTCGGAAAAAAAATGGCCGACAGTCGGATAACGAAGTATATGTTTATAAGAACTTTTTGCTCTATTTTGAGGCACATAATTACTTCCCCAAGTCAGGACATATGTTTTTGAAACAGTCTGTACATGAGCCGAAGGAAAAATACTAATTTAAAAAACGTACAATTGCCGTAATGATTTTTTGATATGAAGGAAAAATTTGATTTATCTCCAGTTACGTAACCTGTAACACCACAAAGTTTTAATCTTTTATCCTTCTGATTTGTTACTTAACAAAGAAAGGTACGAACAATTTCGTTTTGTCTACTGAATTTAGAAATAAGAGCCGCTTCATTACAATTCAAAGTCAAGGTCAAAGACTTCATTTCCTAATGTAAGGCGGGGTAAGCGATAACATCAAGGACTACGCCCCTCTGGGTCCTGAGAGTTCATAATTCCCACCTCTTTAATTAATATTTACTTTAATTAAATGTTGAGGTTATGTTAGAATGCGCCAATTATTTCCTTCTGAAGTAATACAAACGGAATTTAAACCAGATAATGTTGCCACTTTAAAACTGGTTTACGAAGAACCCATTCATTCTGAAGATGCTTCCCTAAGGAAGTTTTTTTTTTTTGCTTTAAAATTGTTTTTCAAAGAAATTGCCTTTTGGGGATGAACCTATTAGAGAAATCTTACCAGGGAAGATTCAGGATGGGAAATACTTACTTTCACTGGCCCTCAAAAGATAATTGGTGGGTCCGACCAATTTCATATATACAGGGTGTTTCCGGAGAAAAAGCTCATACTGATAAATTGATTTTAGAGCTAAATAAAAGAAAAAACTTATATATTGATAAGTTTATATAAAAACTCATTGTTTCCGGATATATATTTTTGTAGTTTTTTTGTTATATTTAGCTTTACAATCATTTCCTTCTTGAACACTCTGTATATATAGAGAGAGTGTTTCTTTACGAAAAGGAAATTAAAAGAAATAAATGTTTCATGTAAACTTTGCGGAGAAATGCTTTGTTTTTTTTTAATATTTGCACAAAATTCACAAACAACATTGCAAATTATTTCTCTCTCTCTCTCTCACACATACATCCTCAAAACCAAATAATCAAATAATCGTAAACGAAAATGTCAGTTTAGTAATTACCAGCCAAATAGTGAAAATGAAATATGGGCCGCCATCTTTGAAAAATTACATTTATTAGCCTAAACTTATGTTTATGCTGAAAATACATCTTAAGAAAAAGCATAAATCTTTTAGATTTATATTGAGCTCTTAATGACAGAATTCAAAATTAATTTTAGGTGTTTGCCAATTATTCCTGAAAAGTAATATTTTTTGTACTTTTCATTTAGACACGGGTTTTGGTAAATCTTCACATTTTTCTAAAGTTTGAACATGTTGAGGTCGATTTGAGAAATTGTGCTTTTCATCTGCCACAGCCAGTTACTCAAATTTTTAATGATATCTCAAGTATCGACATTTTTTAATACGTTTTGTTTGGGTTCTTACAGTCTACATTTGAACAAAATTTGATTAAAATCGTTACAGCAAATTTTGAGAAAATAGAATTTTTGTGATATTTACTTGTGGCAGCTAAATCCACTTTTCAGGAATAAAAAAAAAAAATCGAACTTTGATACTGCCAAAATATGCCCACAAACCAAATTTCATTAAAATCGGTAGCTACGTTTCAGCTGTAGATAAGTAGACATACGACACACAGACATCATTTCGTAAACGACTATTTTTGGATTCAGTACCCCTCAAAACGGTTTCATCTATAAAAAAAATCGATATCGTTTGTGTTTTGATACATCTAAAAATGACCCGAAAAGGTGTTTAGATATTTATGCAAAATTAAATATGTTTACTTTTCATCCATTAAAAAAAAATCCATAAAGAAGGAAGGAAAATTAAAAAAAAATATTGACATGTTTTATTTAAACATAATTACCTTGGTTATTTCAAAATATAGTATAATTTTTGTTCAATATTACTGTCTATAAATTCCTGATTAAATTAAACAGCTCGTAATACAGTAAAAATCGTTCTTCAAAAAATGTAGATACTGTACAATTGAAAAAGTTTATCTACAATCAGTCTTTTTTTTCAGATTTATTTAGAACATTTTCTTTTTACTTTTTATTCTCCAGTTTTATGAAGTTTTTGAAAAATATCCAAGTCTTTCAAAAAATCACAAACGAATGAGTGAATTGTATTTTGATTTATCACCGATTTTTAGATGATATTTTTAATAACTTGATTTATTTTTGGAGTTTTCTTGACTTTTCAAACAGATATATCTCGTAAAATACGCGTTTTACCAATAATAAACGGCTTTTATCACCCTGGTATAAAAAAAAGTTTTTATTTTTAAGTATTTGTCTAGACGTTATTAGTTACAAAGCAATCTCCAGGGGGGGGGGGGGTGATGTGTATTTCAAAAATTCGTAGAGATTGTCCACGTTAATAATACATAATTTGATTTGACTAACGATACAAATTTGCTAAATACTAGAAATAATAATAAGACATTAATTATTTACTAATGGTGTTAGTTTAATTAACTCACCCGACACAAACGAAGCGAACGGAAGCCATTTCCGTTTCAAAGTAAACATTCGATCGACTCAGTTAAACAGAATCATTACGTAGGTTTTCCTGTTAATGTTGGAAATATAAAACCTAAGTTGATTCTTCGAATAAAATGGTTGCTATCAAACAGTTTGATTAAAGCTGTAATTAAAATAGTTAATCTTTTATGATAGGCCAGTCATGTTGGTTTTAGTAACCTTCACATCTTAGGTGTGGCGGTATGCTAATGTCTGAACAACTTAAATATTTTAATGTCCCCGGTATTTATATCGTAATCCACAATAAAATTTCAAATTAAACCTTGAATTTGATGGTTTTATATCATTGCGAGCGAAACAAATGTACGTAAAATACCAGCAGGACTCCCAACTTGTCAAAGTGTTGTAGGAATACAAATATATAGCACGATTTTTTTCACATCAATACAAAACATAATGTTATCATCATTGTAAACCAGCGCATCTTAGAATGTATACATAAATTCGCTATTTGTTATCGTAAATTTGTATCTATTTTACTGTGGTATAAAGTTAGTTAACACACGAAATACGAACAAAAATCAGTTTAATGTGGCCGCCATTTTATATTTTCAGTTCAATTTTTCTGATTTTCAATTGAGTTCCATATGAACCCTCTGAATAACACATATTATTCGCCTATCTCAATTTGTGTGACTGATCTCGTGCTTATACACACCTGACTACGATGACGTGTGGACGACAGGTCGAAATCAATTTTTGTTGTTTTCTGAGACAATGAATCGTGAAAGTTAGTCAAAAAACAACTTTTTAGGACGATGACGACCAATACATTTAGTTTCGATTTTTAGAAAATACTTTTTACCAAATTTTTATAAAAAATTTGTTTGATCGAGAAAATAAAAAAGGTCCTCTACCGAAAGTAATACAATCAGCACCAGGTGCTTGAGGGAAGGATGCTGATGGCATATTTGAGATCTGCGCCCGAAAAAACCCTCAAGAGGCAAGTTTCGATTGCTTTGCGAAATAAATTCAATAAAACTCCCGGGGATGTTGCTGATAACCAGGGCGTTCCCGAAGGACCACGTGCTTGGGTAAGTTTTTCCGATGCCATATTCGCGATCAGCGCCAAAAAATAACACCAAGTAACAACACTCGATTAATTTGCATGCATTTCAGGAAAAACGCATAGAAATGACGTAGACACCAGTCGTCCTGACTTCTAGGTTCACGGGGGGTGATTTTGAACGTCATATTTGGGGTCAGCAACCCCTAAAACCCCCGAGAAGTGAAATGAGGTTCATTTAGCCCTTCATTTACGAAGTTACGATTTTTTATTCAATCACTTCAAAAGATGCACTTTTGAGAATGCACTTTTCAATGCACAGATGCAATTAAGAATTTCTGGATGAGCAAAAGTGGTCACAAACTTTCTAGACGGCTTCCTGAATCGAATGCAACAAACCGCATCTCAATCAGTCTTATTCCGGACAAAATTGATAGTGGAATGCTTTGTTTCCTCGACTAGTTGGATTTGGAGAAAATCGAAATTTTGTATTTTTTCTTATAGCAGCTAAACAACAAACTTTAAATTATTTAAAAAACCGAAAGAAAAATCCCAAAGAAAAATCCAAAATTTCATTGGAGTGTAGATTAGACTAAATTTTGAAAGGAAATATTTGCGAAACATATTTAATACCGTTAATGAGTTTATTGAAATCTGGAAAAGATATGTTCATGAACTCCAGCTTCTTCAAGGACCCAGTTTTAAGTTGAAGTAGTTGAGATGGACTGTACATCCAGCCCGAATGGACATATCAGAACCAACAATATGTCTTTTCCTTTAGCTACCATACCGGTATCTCAGAAAAAGTGTTGGGCGTACCAAACTTAAATGGTTGGACTGCACCAACAGGATGCCAGAAAGATCAAGGCAGTGAAATTGAGATTGGTAACGTTGACAAGACATTCTTCTTGGGTTGTAGATCCGAGGATATACGAGTATGCATGCAGATTTTAAAATAATCATCTTTTGCGTTCTGGATTCATGGCAGATACTTTATTTTTTTAAATTGTGAGTAAAAACTCTGTCTAAATAAGTTCTAGTAATTTTAGGTTTCATGTCAGTGCTCAGACAGTGTGATAAAAACAATGGGGGGGGGGGGGGTAATCATGAACCCTCAAAAGTTTTAAAATCGATTTTTTTTACAAACCCAATAGGTACTCTTTGTGTATTGTACATTTGTAAGAAAATGTTTTTTTTTAAATGTCCTGCTAAATTTACGTGTCCATACTCTAAAAAGATTTTCCAAGTAATGGGTTTACTTCCGAATTTGATAAACCATATCGGAGAAGTTACTTGAGATTATAAATATAAGTTGATTGATTTTACTACAACGATAGCAACTTTAGTTCTAAGAGTCGTCGAGAAAGTTTCTACTTTAAGGAATCTCCTTTAATGTTTTTGATATCCTTTTCCAACAAACAACAACTTCACAGACTAAAGTCGTATAAAGTAATGAGCACTGCTCGATACCTTATTTCCTTATATTTTGTTTGGAGGAATTGCAAACTTTTCCTTTCTTCATTTGGTACGTCCAAACTTTTTTATTTTTGTATTTAATATTGTGATTGTAAGAAGAAATTGTCCGTATTGATTAGACCCCACGTTAAATGAGTTTTCTTACAAATATCTGCTTGTGTTTGGTCTCAGTTCTTATATTCCGTTCGATTGATTATGTTACTTGTTTTTTGGTTTCTACTAACAACGTAAAAGTGATTGCCTCAAAATACGAGAGTCCTGTCACAGGAAAACAGACAAAATTTAATGTTTACAATAACATGTTTGAATATTTTAATGGTATTCAAGTTGCTGGTAAACAACGGAGAGAGCGTATATCATGGACTTAATTTATAAAAAAAAAACTATATACTTTACATGGGGACGAAATTTTTAAATGTCAGTATCAAATTTGATTACAGTAATATAAAAACTGCTTTACGCAACGCCAATAGCAAAGTTCACTGGTTTTCAGTAATTGCTGGCAAGCGTGGCATTTTGTGTCTGCTGTTTGGTACCGTACTGTTTCTACTAAAGCAGCCCTTGTGATTGCTGGGATCCTTTCAATTATTCTTCAAAATAGAGGTGAACTGCAAAGTATTCAGGGCAGATAGACGCAGCAGGAGGACCAGGATGTTACCACTATGTAAATAAATGGCAAGAGGAATGGACCATATCTGGGAAAGCTGCATTGACAAGGCATCTCATATCCGAACTCATACGTTGAAATGTAGCTACATCCGGCCTAAATCGTCTGTGGTTATGGCTGTTTTGATAGTTACAAAAACCGCTTTGCCTTCAGTAAGACAGACACTAGTGTATATTGTTCTGAGGTAGATGCAGTTTTTACACTCCAAGATGGGGACGTCAAAGGGAGATAATAGTTTGCTTGGGAAGAAGTGTAACGTTGCCAATTGATGTCATCAATGTTGGAAAGCCCGGAAAAGTGGAAAGTCATAGGCTAATAATGAGAGAAAATGGGGGAGAGGAAAGATATTGAAGGAGATCCCTGCTGAAAAGTGTTGGAAGATCACAGGCCAAATTCCTGAAGTAATGTAGAAAGGTCGTCCCAGATTTTTAAGGTAAGAAGTGAAAGAGTAGAGGAAAGACAGAGAGAGAGAGAGAGAGAGAGAGAGAGAGAGAGAGAGAGAGAGAGAGAGAGAGAGAGAGAGAGAGAGAGAGAGAGAGTTTTGCGGTAAAAATGCAACACTACCATCCAGGTACAGGACTGGTTCTTGCCTTTACGAACGTTTTCCCCTATACCGTAATAAAAAAAACAATCCTAAAAACTATTCACTTTCTCAAACAACCGGATATAAATTTTATATTAGTTTTATTTGCACTGCCACAACTACCTTAAAACAATTTGTTCATTAATCTAAATCTTTCTTGAACCTTGTGAAAATTTTAAGTAATTCTTTAGATTACACGTATTTTGTGTATTTTTTATTCCTCACCCTTAATTTGATTTTAATCTATTCACACCGTAAAACACTCACACTTGAGAGATAATGTGTCACTAAAACGCCAAGAATAACATTCTCAAAATAGACTAAGAACACAAAATAGGTAGACAAATAAGCATTTTAGGAAATACGTTTATATAAACTTCATTGGTTTTAATGTGAGGATATGCTTCTGAAGTTGTGAAACGATTTTTTGTAACACTCTGTATAGATTTCCTACCGAAGCCTTGAGAACAGCTGTTCTAAATATTTCAGTACTTTTAAAAGGAAGTTACATTAAATCTCCATCGTTCTCCGTCCAGTAGGACTATAATCGGCAACGTATCTATGTAACTGGAAAGTTCAAATAATGTTATATAAAAGAGGCAATTTTATTTGAATTATAAAAATAACTTAATTATGCGTGTGTAAATAAAAGAGAAAGCTGTAAGTAATGTTTGTGAACTATGATATAATCTGCCATAACCTATACAATGGTGTTTATTCCAACACACAATATCAGACGACGCATAAAACTAAATGATGGTTTGGACTTCACTTTCAACACAAAGTAAAGAGTTTATGTATACATACAACCTAAACATTTATTGTTCACTTAAATTAAATTATGCATAAATAGAACAAGGTTTCTAAGTACTTTCTTAAAACAGCATTCGAGGCGTCGATATTCTCCGTTTACGAGCGATCGTAAAATTTGCAACTAAATAGTTTTCTCAAAATGTTCCAATTATCTACACTAAAATCGATTGTAATTAAGTTGATTATGGCTTCAAAACATGTTTTACAAGTGTTATTGTCCGGTTTTATATCCGTTAGAAAAAAAACGGGAATATTTTTTTTTAAATTGCGTTATCTCCACACGAAGATTATGCAATCGTAAAAAAACACCTGTTACTGGTTAGGTTAGAGTTAGGATGTTATTAAGAAGAGAAAAAAGAAGAAGAAAGTTGGCAAAATGTCAAAGAAACTGCATAGTAATGCACTCTGAAGTCGTTGAACCGAATTAAAAAAAAAAAAAGTGGTCCCAACAGTAAATTAATATCTACGTATGAAATGCGCGTAAATGGAATTATTTGCGTAACCTCTCGCGCATCATCAGACTAACCTGTGGATTTTAGTATCCGGAAAAATTAAAATACACGTTTGGAGCATTTACCAGCGGCTCTTAGGGCCTAATTAGAGGCCTCGCGGTTGGATAATGGGCCGTGCAATGAAGGCCAATGCAGTGTCGGCAAATAACTCGCATTAGCATTTTATGATCCGTTTAAATAAGTTTTAGATGCAAAACTTCCTGCGATTGTTCTTTTGGTTTCGCAGAGTGTTGTCAGGAAATAAAATAGTGTGGAGATCAATTTATGGGGTGGGGGCGGTATAGAATAATTTTTAACATTACGTTTATGATATACCAAACATAAAACTATTAATAATAAAATATACGTATTTTCTTTGTTATTAAAGACAACTAAAGACTCTTGGATATCATCTTCTTATAAAATAAGGAAGAAAAGAACATAAAATAAAGAGTTTTATTTATAAACATTTCATCAAAAGTTTATTTTAAATTACGTATACACTAAAAACATTGCTAAACAATGTGCCGCCTCAATATTTTCCACGAATACCAATCTGATGTAAGTTGGCTTTTTTTTTTTTACTTAACCTGCCACCATTTTGTTTAGTGATTTCCACTTTTCGGAATAGTGTTTTTTTTTTTTTTTATGAAACCATTTAAAATGATGTATCACTCGATGGGGTTTCCATTTAAAAATTTTGAATTGATCTCAAATACCCCAGTTTTTAGGTGGCAGGTTAATTTAAATCATATTCCAAAAAAAAACAGTTTTTTTTTACGCCATAACACATTTGCAATATTTCACTTTCTGTCTTTTAGTTTAAAAATACTTAACACCCTGTATATACTTTCACATATATTATATTTTTGTATCCTTGTCTTATGGTAGTTATCCCCAAATTATTTATTATTCAACATATTAAATTGATCAAAATTGTTCTATCCGTAATTGAACAGTACAACGAGGAGTGCAGTTATACTAATTGACATGATAAAAAAAATAATGAAAATAAAACGAATTCAAGGTGTCTCAAAACATATAATTTCATAAAAAATTACATCAATTTTATTTTTCAAATTTTATCATAATCTCTCTAGCCGTTTAGGCTGTAGTGTATAAATCAACCAACATCATTCCAAAACATTTGTTTAAACTCAAAGGTTTGAACATAAAAATTCATCATCAAGTTTTACCTGTTAGATAAGCTTTTCTATACTATAGACGAAGAGAAATTGATAATTTTAAGAACAAAATTAAAACACGTTGATGATGGTGCAACAAAGCTATAGACTTCACCGTGCGTTACCTTCCAGTATCTCCCACGGTTTGGTGTGGTCCCCGCTCTCATCCGTCAAATCCCGTGCCCTCGGGTACATTCCACAACACACCCCCACATCGGGGCGGCGAGGATTATTACAGAATGGTTTCATTAACTTTGATTAAAACTCGTTAGTGAGGCTGACCTAGGCTTCAAGTCTGCTTCGAATCTACAGGTGTATTCACCGGTGGGTGGTTACATTTGGTAGTTAAGTAGAAAACACCACTCTTAGTAACATAACCTTAAAATTGACAATCTTAAGTTTTTGTTAGTTCCTTTCATTGAGCCCTCTACCTGACAATCTTAATATAAATTAATTTCTTACTGTGACAATCTAAATGAAAAGTGGAGGGGGAAGTTAGTTCACAAAGTGAACTATAGAATTTCCACTAGTTTGTTTGGGTATATAAGTAAGTGTCTTGGCAGGATGGGAGGGTGGTTACATTTGGTAGTTGAGTAGAAAACACCACTCTTAGTAACATAACCTTAAAATTGACAATCTTAAGTTTTTGTTAGTTCCTTTCATTGAGCCTGACAATCTTAATATAAATTAGTTTCTAACTTTGACAATCTAAATGAAAAGTGGGGAGAGTAATTAGTTCACAAAATTATATTATTAACTTCTGAGTCCATTGTAACTTATTTTGTGGAAAAGTATAATTGCCAGGGAGCATTGTCGTCTTGAGCATGTATGTTTAAATGGTAAACATTAAAAAATCCACCAAAGGTAAAACACAAAATCATCATAGTACTTACCCAGCCCCAGCGTAGAATGTAATACAAGCAGATCCTCCTTATGTAACGCCCAAAAATTTAATTCTTGGGACTAGTAGGAAATGTTAAACTGTATTGGTAGATCAAGCTGTCTTACCCAGTAGTGTCTGTTTAAAAGTGATTTTCAATATGTGAACGTAAGCACGATAGCGGCCATAAAATTTAAGAGAGGAATATGAAATTCGCTATAGAGAACTAACTATATTGTGCTCATATAAAATCCAAATGAAATATAGAAAAATCTAATTAAATTTATCAAAATTGCGATCATTTTAAACTGACTTTGTTTATATGTGTTATTTAACTTTATAACGCACCAAATTAGATATAGATTTCAATTCTGCAGGTATACCAACCTCACCTCTCTACGATGAGAAATAACGAAGTAATTGACAAAATGATAACTTCTGATCTCCTAAGAATACATGATATACGTATCGTTACGAGATCCGTCAGTTCCGAGCGAAGCGAGTGGATTACACATATATTGGGTATTACATTCAGAGGATCTTTTTGTATGTTTGGGCTGAGTAAGTACCATGATGACTACAATGAACATGTCATAGTACTTGTGGGACGTTGTTTCAATAATGACAATTTCTTATTTGTTAAATTATCCAACAATATTGACACTGTGGTAATGAAACTCGATGACACGGTTTGACCTACCAGCGGAAACGGAAGTACCCTGTATTGACTACGTTTATGTGTGAAACAGCTGACTTTTTGTGTAAATTTTGGCGTGAGAAACAGTACCACTGCACAATTAATGTTAAAAGAGTTGTATTGTAGACTTTAAATTTGCATTATTTTCCAGTTTATAATTTTTTTTAAACTGGCAGTAGAGTAGAATTACAGTGATAACAATTAAACAAATAAAATTCAATTGTTGCTGATTTTACTGGAATGATTGACAGTGGTTAATGATTTTAGGTTATCATTATTTCAGTGGATCATTAGTTGTTTACCGGAGTTTATTTTGTAATCAAAAATTTGATTTGTATCAATGATCAATGATCAGTTCGTTCTTAATAAAAATGAGATAATTATATTTGTTCTAGTTATTTATTGGCACGATGTCATTTTAATACATTATTTTACATACAGTGTGTCCAAATAAGGTTTTTACATTTTTAAACAACCACCGGTACATTTGCGTCTACCAATTTGTAAGATTACTTTCATACATATTGGAAACATATACAAAAGTGTACCAACAAATTTTTACGCTGATTTCTGCAATAGAAATAAAATGGCTGCTTATATGTCATCTACTTCCAAAATTTTTTTTACTAAAAATACAAAAAATGGCTGACAGACAGAAAACTGCGTTACCTTACTTTTTTTTGTTATGGGCTCCTGAAATATTCCCATGCATCCTGTATATCGTTTGGTATTAATTACAATTTTAATTTGTGTTTTCTAAAGATGATAGTGGGAAAATTCCCGCTTATTACTACCTTCAAACATCCATAAGATTAGAAACTACAAAAATAAATTCGCCCTGGTTTCATCCTCGTCCATTCCTCGATATCGCTGATAAACAATGACTCCAAAGACGTAAAACAAGAATACATCACGTAGGTACTACAACTGCTGGAAAAAACAGTTTACCGGAAGGCAATGAACTTGCAAGACCAGACCTACCGGAAGCACGATGCTCTGTTTGGAAGATTCATCTCCCCCCGGAGACTTGCTCCGGTTAGACGTTAACTCTGCTCTGACTTCCTTTAGAACCGGTTTCCTCGCAACCAATTACACAATTCGCACGCTATAATAACGTCATCATCGATTTAATTGAATCGCGAATGTTGGATTTACATACTGCCGAGATCTTGCGTTTACAGTTACTTATAATAGACCTGCTCCAGCTTGGATGTTGCTCGTTAATCATGCTCTGGGAAGGTTAAGCCGACGAGATTTATAAGGCTGAGACTGTGTTGTTGGTTGGAAATGAACCTCGATTGTTGTTTCTAAGCTATACAGATGTTACTCTGTGGTATTTCTTTTCCTTTGACTTCAATAGATTAAACGATGCAGCTAGGGTCAAACATTTCTTGGATTTATCAAATGCTTCTGAGAATATTAATCTGACGGTGGATTAGCGGAAACATTTTGAGAAGTTACTAAGATTGCGTCATTGTCGGTATTTACCCAGCCCCAGCAGATCCTCTAAATGTAATGCCCAAAAGTTGGTTTCTTGGACCTTATAGGCAATATTAAACTGTATTGGTAAATCGACGAGTCTTATCCAGTAGGTTTGTTTAAAACAGTTGTTAATCCTGTTTTCTGGACCTCGTAATTCTGTAGATCACTACTTTCTTGAGGTAGGATAGGTTAGGTTAGGTTAGGACTTTACTTCGGTTAGTGCCTTGTAGAAGTGTTTAACTGTATTGGTAGATCGAGGAGTCTTATCCAGTAGGTTTGTTTAAAACAGTTGTTAATCCTGTTTTCTGAACCTCGTAATTCTGTAGATCACTACTTTCTTGAGGTAGGATAGGTTAGGTTAGGTTAGGACTTTACTTCGGTTAGTGCCTTGTAGAAGTGTTTAACTGTATTGGTAGATCGAGGAGTCTTATCCAGTAGGTTTGTTTAAAACAGTTGTTAATCCTGTTTTCTGAACCTCGTAATTCTGTAGATCACTACTTTCTTGAGGTAGGATAGGTTAGGTTAGGTTAGGACTTTACTTCGGTTAGTGCCTTGTAGAAGTGTTTAACTGTATTGGTAGATCGAGGAGTCTTATCCAGTAGGTTTGTTTAAAACAGTTGTTAATCCTGTTTTCTGGACCTCGTAATTCTGTAGATCACTACTTTCTTGAGGTAGGATAGGTTAGGTTAGGTTAGGACTTTACTTCGGTTAGTGCCTTGTAGAAGTGTTTAACTGTATTGGTAGATCGAGGAGTCTTATCCAGTAGGTTTGTTTAAAACAGTTGTTAATCCTGTTTTCTGGACCTCGTAATTCTGTAGATCACTACTTTCTTGAGGTAGGATAGGTTAGGTTAGTTTAGGACTTTACTTCGGTTAGGGCCTTGTAGAAGTGTTTAACTGTATTGGTAGATTGAGGAGTCTTATCCAGTAGGTTTGTTTAAAACAGTTGTTAAACCTGTTTTCTGAACCTCGTAATAGTGTAAATCACTACTTTCTTGAGGTAGGATAGGTTAGGTTAGTTTAGGACTTTACTTCGGTTAGTGCCTTGTAGAAGTGTTTAACTGTATTGGTAGATCGAGGAGTCTTATCCAGTAGGTTTGTTTAAAACAGTTGTTAATCCTGTTTTCTGAACCTCGTAATAGTGTAAATCACTACTTTCTTGAGGTAGGATAGGTTAGGTTAGTTTAGGACTTTACTTCGGTTAGTGCCTTGTAGAAGTGTTTAACTGTATTGGTAGATTGAGGAGTCTTATCCAGTAGGTTTGTTTAAAACAGTTGTTAATCTGGTTTTCTGAACCTCGTAATAGTGTAAATCACTACTTTCTTGAGGTAGGATAGGTTAGGTTAGTTTAGGACTTTACTTCGGTTAGTGCCTTGTAGAAGTGTTTAACTGTATTGGTAGATTGAGGAGTCTTATCCAGTAGGTTTGTTTAAAACAGTTGTTAAACTGGTTTTCTGAACCTCGTAATAGTGTAAATCACTACTTTCTTGAGGTAGGATAGGTTAGGTTAGTTTAGGACTTTACTTCGGTTAGTGCCTTGTAGAAGTGTTTAACTGTATTGGTAGATCGAGGAGTCTTATCCAGTAGTTTTGTTTAAAACAGTTGTTAATCCTGTTTTCTGAACCTCGTAATAGTGTAAATCACTACTTTCTTGAGGTAGGATAGGTTAGGTTAGTTTAGGACTTTACTTCGGTTAGTGCCTTGTAGAAGTGTTTAACTGTATTGGTAGATTGAGGAGTCTTATCCAGTAGGTTTGTTTAAAACAGTTGTTAAACTGGTTTTCTGAACCTCGTAATAGTGTAGATCACTACTTTCTTGAGGTAGGATAGGTTAGGTTAGTTTAGGACTTTACTTCGGTTAGTGCCTTGTAGAAGTGTTTAACTGTATTGGTAGATTGAGGAGTCTTATCCAGTAGGTTTGTTTAAAACAGTTGTTAATCCTGTTTTCTGAACCTCGTAATAGTGTAGATCACTACTTTCTGGAGGTAGGATAGGTTAGGTTAGGTTAGGACTTTACTTCGGTTAGTGCCTTGTAGAAGTGTTTAACTGTATTGGTAGATCAAGGAGTCTTATCCAGTAGGTTTGTTTAAAACAGTTGTTAAACTGGTTTTCTGAACCTCGTAATAGTGTAAATCACTACTTTCTTGAGGTAGGATAGGTTAGGTTAGTTTAGGACTTTACTTCGGTTAGTGCCTTGTAGAAGTGTTTAACTGTATTGGTAGATTGAGGAGTCTTATCCAGTAGGTTTGTTTAAAACAGTTGTTAAACTGGTTTTCTGAACCTCGTAATAGTGTAAATCACTACTTTCTGGAGGTAGGATAGGTTAGGTTAGGTTAGGACTTTACTTCGGTTAGTGCCTTGTAGAAGTGTTTAACTGTATTGGTAGATCAAGGAGTCTTATCCAGTAGGTTTGTTTAAAACAGTTGTTAAACTGGTTTTCTGAACCTCGTAATAGTGTAGATCACTACTTTCTTGAGGTAGGATAGGTTAGGTTAGTTTAGGACTTTACTTCGGTTAGTGCCTTGTAGAAGTGTTTAACTGTATTGGTAGATTGAGGAGTCTTATCCAGTAGGTTTGTTTAAAACAGTTGTTAAACTGGTTTTCTGAACCTCGTAATAGTGTAAATCACTACTTTCTTGAGGTAGGATAGGTTAGGTTAGTTTAGGACTTTACTTCGGTTAGTGCCTTGTAGAAGTGTTTAACTGTATTGGTAGATCGAGGAGTCTTATCCAGTAGTTTTGTTTAAAACAGTTGTTAATCCTGTTTTCTGAACCTCGTAATTCTGTAGATCACTACTTTCTTGAGGTAGGATAGGTTAGGTTAGTTTAGGACTTTACTTCGGTTAGTGCCTTGTAGAAGTGTTTAACTGTATTGGTAGATCGAGGAGTCTTATCCAGTAGTTTTGTTTAAAACAGTTGTTAATCCTGTTTTCTGAACCTCGTAATTCTGTAGATCACTACTTTCTTGAGGTAGGATAGGTTAGGTTAGGTTAGGACTTTACTTCGGTTAGTGCCTTGTAGAAGTGTTTAACTGTATTGGTAGATCGAGGAGTCTTATCCAGTAGTTTTGTTTAAAACAGTTGTTAATCCTGTTTTCTGAACCTCGTAATTCTGTAGATCACTACTTTCTTGAGGTAGGATAGGTTAGGTTAGTTTAGGACTTTACTTCGGTTAGTGCCTTGTAGAAGTGTTTAACTGTATTGGTAGATCAAGGAGTCTTATCCAGTAGTTTTGTTTAAAACAGTTGTTAATCCTGTTTTCTGAACCTCGTAATTCTGTAGATCACTACTTTCTTGAGGTAGGATAGGTTAGGTTAGTTTAGGACTTTACTTCGGTTAGTGCCTTGTAGAAGTGTTTAACTGTATTGGTAGATCGAGGAGTCTTATCCAGTAGTTTTGTTTAAAACAGTTGTTAATCCTGTTTTCTGAACCTCGTAATTCTGTAGATCACTACTTTCTTGAGGTAGGATAGGTTAGGTTAGGTTAGGACTTTACTTCGGTTAGTGCCTTGTAGAAGTGTTTAACTGTATTGGTAGATCGAGGAGTCTTATCCAGTAGTTTTGTTTAAAACAGTTGTTAATCCTGTTTTCTGAACCTCGTAATTCTGTAGATCACTACTTTCTTGAGGTAGGATAGGTTAGGTTAGTTTAGGACTTTACTTCGGTTAGTGCCTTGTAGAAGTGTTTAACTGTATTGGTAGATCAAGGAGTCTTATCCAGTAGGTTTGTTTAAAACAGTTGTTAAACTGGTTTTCTGAACCTCGTAATAGTGTAAATCACTACTTTCTTGAGGTAGGATAGGTTAGGTTAGTTTAGGACTTTACTTCGGTTAGTGCCTTGTAGAAGTATTTAACTGTATTGGTAGATCAAGGAGTCTTATCCAGTAGGTTTGTTTAAAACAGTTGTTAAACTGGTTTTCTGAACCTCGTAATAGTGTAAATCACTACTTTCTTGAGGTAGGATAGGTTAGGTTAGTTTAGGACTTTACTTCGGTTAGTGCCTTGTAGAAGTGTTTAACTGTATTGGTAGATCAAGGAGTCTTATCCAGTAGTTTTGTTTAAAACAGTTGTTAAACTGGTTTTCTGAACCTCGTAATAGTGTAAATCACTACTTTCTTGAGGTAGGATAGGTTAGGTTAGTTTAGGACTTTACTTCGGTTAGTGCCTTGTAGAAGTGTTTAACTGTATTGGTAGATCAAGGAGTCTTATCCAGTAGGTTTGTTTAAAACAGTTGTTAAACTGGTTTTCTGAACCTCGTAATTCTGTAGATCACTACTTTCTTGAGGTAGGATAGGTTAGGTTAGTTTAGGACTTTACTTCGGTTAGTGCCTTGTAGAAGTGTTTAACTGTATTGGTAGATCAAGGAGTCTTATCCAGTAGGTTTGTTTAAAACAGTTGTTAATCCTGTTTTCTGAACCTCGTAATTCTGTAGATCACTACTTTCTTGAGGTAGGATAGGTTAGGTTAGTTTAGGACTTTACTTCGGTTAGTGCCTTGTAGAAGTGTTTAACTGTATTGGTAGATCAAGGAGTCTTATCCAGTAGGTTTGTTTAAAACAGTTGTTAATCCTGTTTTCTGAACCTCGTAATTCTGTAGATCACTACTTTCTTGAGGTAGGATAGGTTAGGTTAGTTTAGGACTTTACTTCGGTTAGTGCCTTGTAGAAGTGTTTAACTGTATTGGTAGATCAAGGAGTCTTATCCAGTAGTTTTGTTTAAAACAGTTGTTAAACTGGTTTTCTGAACCTCGTAATAGTGTAAATCACTACTTTCTTGAGGTAGGATAGGTTAGGTTAGTTTAGGACTTTACTTCGGTTAGTGCCTTGTAGAAGTGTTTAACTGTATTGGTAGATCAAGGAGTCTTATCCAGTAGGTTTGTTTAAAACAGTTGTTAAACTGGTTTTCTGAACCTCGTAATTCTGTAGATCACTACTTTCTTGAGGTAGGATAGGTTAGGTTAGTTTAGGACTTTACTTCGGTTAGTGCCTTGTAGAAGTGTTTAACTGTATTGGTAGATCAAGGAGTCTTATCCAGTAGGTTTGTTTAAAACAGTTGTTAATCCTGTTTTCTGAACCTCGTAATTCTGTAGATCACTACTTTCTTGAGGTAGGATAGGTTAGGTTAGTTTAGGACTTTACTTCGGTTAGTGCCTTGTAGAAGTGTTTAACTGTATTGGTAGATCAAGGAGTCTTATCCAGTAGGTTTGTTTAAAACAGTTGTTAATCCTGTTTTCTGAACCTCGTAATTCTGTAGATCACTACTTTCTTGAGGTAGGATAGGTTAGGTTAGTTTAGGACTTTACTTCGGTTAGTGCCTTGTAGAAGTGTTTAACTGTATTGGTAGATCAAGGAGTCTTATCCAGTAGGTTTGTTTAAAACAGTTGTTAATCCTGTTTTCTGAACCTCGTAATTCTGTAGATCACTACTTTCTTGAGGTAGGATAGGTTAGGTTAGTTTAGGACTTTACTTCGGTTAGTGCCTTGTAGAAGTGTTTAACTGTATTGGTAGATCAAGGAGTCTTATCCAGTAGGTTTGTTTAAAACAGTTGTTAAACTGGTTTTCTGAACCTCGTAATAGTGTAAATCACTACTTTCTTGAGGTAGGATAGGTTAGGTTAGTTTAGGACTTTACTTCGGTTAGTGCCTTGTAGAAGTGTTTAACTGTATTGGTAGATCAAGGAGTCTTATCCAGTAGGTTTGTTTAAAACAGTTGTTAAACTGGTTTTCTGAACCTCGTAATTCTGTAGATCACTACTTTCTTGAGGTAGGATAGGTTAGGTTAGTTTAGGACTTTACTTCGGTTAGTGCCTTGTAGAAGTGTTTAACTGTATTGGTAGATCAAGGAGTCTTATCCAGTAGGTTTGTTTAAAACAGTTGTTAAACTGGTTTTCTGAACCTCGTAATTCTGTAGATCACTACTTTCTTGAGGTAGGATAGGTTAGGTTAGTTTAGGACTTTACTTCGGTTAGTGCCTTGTAGAAGTGTTTAACTGTATTGGTAGATCGAGGAGTCTAATCCAGTAGGTTTGTTTAAAACAGTTGTTAATCCTGTTTTCTGAACCTCGTAATAGTGTAAATCACTACTTTCTTGAGGTAGGATAGGTTAGGTTAGTTTAGGACTTTACTTCGGTTAGTGCCTTGTAGAAGTGTTTAACTGTATTGGTAGATCAAGGAGTCTTATCCAGTAGGTTTGTTTAAAACAGTTGTTAAACTGGTTTTCTGAACCTCGTAATAGTGTAAATCACTACTTTCTTGAGGTAGGATAGGTTAGGTTAGTTTAGGACTTTACTTCGGTTAGTGCCTTGTAGAAGTGTTTAACTGTATTGGTAGATCGAGGAGTCTTATCCAGTAGTTTTGTTTAAAACAGTTGTTAATCCTGTTTTCTGAACCTCGTAATTCTGTAGATCACTACTTTCTTGAGGTAGGATAGGTTAGGTTAGTTTAGGACTTTACTTCGGTTAGTGCCTTGTAGAAGTATTAAACTGTATTGGTAGATCGAGGAGTCTTATCCAGTAGGTTTGTTTAAAACAGTTGTTAATCCTGTTTTCTGGACCTCGTAATTCTGTAGATCACTACTTTCTTGAGGTAGGATAGGTTAGGTTAGTTTAGGACTTTACTTCGGTTAGTGCCTTGTAGAAGTGTTTAACTGTATTGGTAGATCGAGGAGTCTTATCCAGTAGTTTTGTTTAAAACAGTTGTTAATCCTGTTTTCTGAACCTCGTAATAGTGTAAATCACTACTTTCTTGAGGTAGGATAGGTTAGGTTAGTTTAGGACTTTACTTCGGTTAGTGCCTTGTAGAAGTATTTAACTGTATTGGTAGATCGAGGAGTCTTATCCAGTAGGTTTGTTTAAAACAGTTGTTAATCCTGTTTTCTGGACCTCGTAATTCTGTAGATCACTACTTTCTTGAGGTAGGATAGGTTAGGTTAGGTTAGGACTTTACTTCGGTTAGTGCCTTGTAGAAGTGTTTAACTGTATTGGTAGATCAAGGAGTCTTATCCAGTAGGTTTGTTTAAAACAGTTGTTAATCCTGTTTTCTGGACCTCGTAATTCTGTAGATCACTACTTTCTTGAGGTAGGATAGGTTAGGTTAGTTTAGGACTTTACTTCGGTTAGTGCCTTGTAGAAGTGTTTAACTGTATTGGTAGATCAAGGAGTCTTATCCAGTAGGTTTGTTTAAAACAGTTGTTAATCCTGTTTTCTGGACCTCGTAATAGTGTAAATCACTACTTTCTTGAGGTAGGATAGACCACAACGACCTTCACTCGTTACGCTCGTATATGTTATTCGGCCCTGCCGGGATGTTGTAACTATAATAATATCACATTTTCTTGATAGTTGAGGGTTTTTTAATTAAATTTTGCACCATCACTTATTTATTTATCTTTGTAGCGATGTGAAGTCGGTATCATACACGGAGAATTGATTTCTGCAAATTCTTATCTCGTTTTAATGTGTTAAGTTGAATAACACAAGAAATAAGAACAAAAAACCGTTAAATACGAACACCAATTTGACATTTTCAATTAGATTTTTCTGAATTTCAATATTGTTCTCTATGTGAGCACACTATACTCGTCTATACGTATTATATTCCTATATTTATTTTTTGTTGCTATCGTGCTTACATTACGACATTGAACGGACGCCATGTTGAAAATGAAGTTTCCTGAGGGTATGAAACGCGAAAATCAGTAAGAAAACTGAGGTAGAATCTAATGAACATAAGAGTTGTCTTCAAACTTAATCGTAGCTTATACGTATCTATAATTAGATATTGTTTTGCGAAATTTTGTCAACACGACTATTTTTAAAATCTATTTTATAAAGTAAATCCATTAATGTACCATTATAAATTTATGAAGTAATGTATTCATTTTTGTTCTGTTACAGGTAAATTAATGAAGTTTCTTCAAGAGTCTGTTACCCCTAGTCCACGTATGTATAATTATATACAATTTACTAATGTAATCTAAAATATTTTTTATAGATTTTTAAATAATGTCCTGTTAATAATTTTGTGGCACAACAACTTGTGAAGGTCGTAAGGTATCTATCAGCGAATGTGTTAGCATATTGAATTCTCCTTTCAGTGATTCCAGGTTTTGCATCCAGAATTCGCTACGAATCGAAGCGCCAAATTTTCGGATTATCAGGGTCAACACCGTAACTTTTTCAGGTGTAAATTTACTTTACGTAAATACCGATATTAAATTCGAAATCAGGACAATTTAAAAAAATTCAGTTTCATCAAAATCTGTCGATTGGGTTTGGAGTGTACGGATGAGTTACGCGTAAACTAATGTTACCATAGAAATAACCGATACAAAATAAATTTCTTTACAAGTTTACAATCTATATACTTATTGTACAATTCACATTGTCGCTATATTTTATTTGAACATTTGTATATTATCTCGCTTCAACTTGGCGTTTTTTTTTATTCCTTGTGTTGTGCACTTCTGTTGATACGTGGTTTTTCCTTGATCACGTGTGTATTATGACAGTAGGAAACCGAGATACTTTATCTGTATTCCTTGGAACAAAATATTTAAAATGTTCATATACATTTAGTCATGGAAACACTTTGTTTCCAGACAATCCACCATTTTGAAATTTTTAAGCCTAGGCGACGTCATGAAAGTAGTGTTATATTACGGGGTTAAGAAACTGTTTTAAACAAAATCAGCCAACTGGGTAAGATTTCTTGAGCTAATTATACAATTTAATACACCCTACAAACTCAAGGAGTAGGTAGAGAAGCGAATGCCATCTGACCCAAAATTTACGGTGCTAATGTCTCGTTTCGCGGACCGAGTGCCATCGTTTATAAATGAAGGGGGTAGTTGTGTGATTTAGTCTATTGTTGTTGACTCCATTCATTTAAATTAGAAGGTATTATTTAGGCTATTTACTATATTGCAATAATTAATTAAATGTATTGTTTGATATAACCTAACCTAACCTAAACTATACTGTACTTCTTTTCATTTTGGTGGGTTTCACAGAAACTTTCAATATTTTAAAGCTATACTCTTCACAAGACACCCTACTATACTTATTTTTTTACTCCTGTCAAAATATTATACAAGGCACTCGCTCCTCAAGTGGAGATTTGATAGGTAAAAAGTTGATGGCATCCGTTCCGTTCCACAAGGCCAAGAAATCAACTTTTGATCATTATATTTAGAAGATCTACTTGTAATTACATCGTATAATGGGGATGGGTAAGTACTGTGATAGCGCCCAAAATACTTTTTACGTTTGTCATGTTCTAGGTTTTTCAACTGAAAACGAAAGTTGGTCCTTATTCTTGAAACGTCGTATGTATATAAACAAATAATGTAAATGTTCGAATATTTATGCTAATAATTACGAGTTACATTAAAAAAATCAGTTATTAATTTATAAAATTCACCAATTTGGGACAGATCTCTCATAACTTTAAGGGATGTTTACAAAATATTTAGAATTGCGTGGGAATATTACCCTATACCAAACTGCGTCATTTGAACTATTCTCGTTTTCAAAATAAGTGTGTGATTTCTTTTCCATTTTACTCTATTTTCAACCCCCCCCCCATCCCACTTACAAACCTATTAGTTTTGGTCCACAGTCTAATTATTCCATGGAACACCTCTCTGTGCATCGGAACAAACATATTGGTCCCAACACGTGTTGGTGTTATTTTTAAAACCCCAGCTGTTCTACAATATTCTAGAACCGTCAAAACTTATTCCACGCCTTATATCTAATCCGCGCCTCTTGGAGACCTCAACTCCATTTATTCACGTCTAAGTTTACGCTGTAGGACAAGGATAAATGTATCCTTTACTTTGAGTTTACATCCAAAGCTAGTGTTATCTCTGTGATTATAGTTGGGTTGAGGAGAGATTGTTTACTCTTACCCACAGTCTGGTTGTACGATATAATTAGAAATCTTCCCTCCCTTGATACGATGAAACCTTCTATTTACTCTGTGGTTTCAGTGTAGTTTAACTTTTGAATTACGTGAGACAGTATTGTGGCGTTAAACAAATTTCGATATCTGATTTCTATGATTATCGAGGGATGTTTTGAATCTACAGTAATATATTTCAACCACCAAGTTTGTATTTATTTTTTAGGAAAGCTTAGTTTTGATTGAATTAAATTTTGGGTTTCGTAGGTAAAACCAAGACACGCGCGTGTCTGTCTGTACATCGCAACCAGTCTACTCGGCCAAGAAAATAAATGTTAAATATTTCAAACGTTGTATTCGTATTCTTTGTATTGTCTCATATAGGAAAAATTTAGCGGTGACAAACAAAAATGGCGTTGGGGTAGTCGACAATTTTTTTTTTTTAATATATCAAGTGTCCTTAAAGTCCCACCCCCCCCTATTATTATTTTTTATTAATGGAAATAGACAGATTTGCTTTGGGGAAAGTTTAGATAACCAAATTAGGAGTTTTTTGAAGTATCGAAATTTTCAACCTTTACCCCCAAAATGGGGTAGTTTGTAGGTAAGTCAAGAATTTTAAATAGTAACCCCTATTGAGTGATACCTCATTTTAAAGGTCTTTTAAAAATAAGAATAATGGCGCAAACTAGAGGTCTATAAAGTAAATCTGTCTATTTCCATTAATAAAAACAATAATAGGGGGGGGGGCTTTTAGGACACTTGGTATATAGAGTATAAAACTAGAAGTTATTCTATGAACGTTTATTAGAGAAACAAATTTATATGTTGACGAAAGGCCAAATTCAAAGTTTCAGATGTCATCCCACTCCTTTAACTCACAACAAAAAATAATAATAAGTAAATTCATTTGTATTTTTAATCACAGTGCGAGATCATATATCATAGTTTTCTTTATGACAAATACAACTTAATTTAACCACACAATGAGGCATGCTTAGCGTATACATTTTAAAGCAGTTTCAGTGAGATAACATAGAATTTTTCTGTGAGATGTGAGAATAACAGTTCAATAGGCATTAATAGTTCAAGATGGATTCCATTTTTAACGATTTCTCTTTATTAGGGTCCGTAGATAAAACCAAGGACCCTGATAACTTCACGTGCGTGACTCGGTAAATCGCTACCAATCTACTCAGACCAGACGAGATTGTTTATTTCAAATTTCCTTATTTAAGATACATAAATTTGCCATCATTTGTGTGTACAGTATATATAAAAATGAATAAATGACGTTTCGAGAGTATGTGTCAACACCCGTTTTCAACTTAGACATAAGTCGGCGTACAGCATCTGTTTAGATAGTTGACCAGTGCATAATATCGATAATCTTGTTGTTTTATGTTGTGTTAATTTGAAGTTTTGTTGCCTTGTGGCTTTTACATTGATTACATTTTTTTCCGCCTATGGTTTAAAAGCTATTGCTTTTATTTTTGGCTGTAGTTCGGGATTCCTTTTTTAGTATATTCATTTTAACGTGACTTTAGCTCTATTCGTATTTCTCATATTATAGATTTATCACTTAATAATGTCAGTTGATTCAGTTACGCGAAACGTCCTTGTAAACTATATCAATATTTAGATATTGTTCTGTATTTGATCTAATTTCCGTGAAAAAAGGGAGGGGTGTATAAATTGTAAAGCCATGTTCTGTTACAACTGACATAGCAAACATTTTAATATTGCACAACCGTTGTAGTTTACTCAGTAAATGTGACTGGGTCACATGTAACCCGGTCACATATATGAATTACCGTAGTGGGAAATTAAAAACGAAACTTAAAAATTTCATTTTTAAAATATCTACATGAAAAACTTTGGAATGTTAATTCTGCAATTCTAATTTTCTAGACTAATAAATTCATCAGTGACAAATTTATTATTTTGGTATGTTCGGGTACAAACATCGTCGCTATTTCGATGAATCCATCGAGCAACTTAATGCGATTTATGATAAGCTTGTTTAGTTTATGAATAGGGAACTCTCTCATCGTTCGACCGATAACACTTGACTCGCCGAATCTTAATACCCCCTTGGAGAGATTGCTTGTACAGGTGAAATGTTGCAAGTCTTATTTAGTTAAATTTAATTAAACATGGTATGATACATTTGGTTATTTGTACCAAAGACTACATAAATATTATAAGACACGACATGGCCATGTTAAAAATTCTACGCTTATTCTTGAGTTGACCAATACCCGCTAGGGTGTGGAGCTCTCACTCTGCTAGAAGTTGATGTGACTGGCGCTAGGTGGCTCTACGGTCAAACAATGTTTCAGTTGCGCACTTGCCACATATGGGACCATAGATGCGAGGGAAGGTCGAGAATCGCTTATCTCAGCGCACGAACTGACAACACTGACTATGCTGTGTCAACAGTTGTACAGTCTCAACCAAGTGGGATGCGTACAGTCAAACACCTGCTGCTAGCGCTTTCTGATAGCTGTGTGTCAAACTTGTGACGAACAGCACCCGTAAAGCGTAGACTATTTCCCTATCCTATGTCGTGTCTTATAGTATTTATGTAGTCATTGATATTATTTAACCAGTCCCAACAACTAACTGAATACAAACTTAAATGTAAAGCTGAAAACTTGGTTTCTTAAGCGTTGAGGAAATGTTAAATTGTATTGGTAGATCAAGGAGTGTTGCCCAGTCTAGAGGGTACATTTGTTTAACAGTTCCCATAAGGTTTTTTAACCTTGTTATTTTTATGACGTTGGTTAGGGCCTATAGATGTATATATAAGACAAACAAGCTTATTTTGTGTCAATATCTCGAGGTTATACATACATTAAAAGACTTCTTTCTCTGTGCTCGTTACGCGGCTGAAATTTTATTTTTTTAAATTTCAATAGGGTTCTATATGAGCACACTATAGTCCGCTATACCAAATTGTAAGTTTCCTATCTTAATTTTACACTCGTCGACAACGACGTCAGGCTTTCCAAAGGTTTCCTGAAAAACAGTCCAAAACGGTAGTTCAACGTATTTTATTCAATAGCGTAAGTTTGTTTAAAACAGTTATTTCACAGGATTTCTGAACTTTATAATTGTGACTACCATGACTTTATGACGTCGGATAGGCCCCAATGGGCTTCGTTGATGTGTGAATATTAAAATTGTACTCGCTACGCTCGTGTCGGTGACTCGGGGTTCGTAACTTTACAAATCTAACGTTTTCTTAGTGTTTAGAAAAACATTTTAACAGTACCTTAACTATTATTTAGTAGAGATATGGGGTTCGTACCCTTATATTCAGTATTGAAATCTGTAAATTCTAATTTAATGCCTTTTAAGTAGAATAAAAAGCTGTTTAAAATGGCCGCCATTTTAACATTTTTAATTCAATTTTTTTAAATTTCAATAGGGTTCAAAATGAGCACACTGCAGATCATTACACCAAACTTCATGTTTCTATCTTAATTTTTGTGGCCGCTATCGTGCTTACGTACATACGACAACGACGTACGTGTCGAAAATCACTTTTTCCGTTTCCAGTGACCTTGAAATCAGTTATATAAGGGAGGTCGAGATTTTTTTTCCAATTACCAAACTTATCTCGATATAACTGGTTAAGGAAATGAATCAAAAATTGTTTCTAGTAGGCTACCAATTCCTTACTGATTTACAATATTAACCGAAGAATTATGCTAACGTGCAGCTTATAAATGAACAACCTTAAGCTATTAGGGCTCTCCAGACTTAACCGCCAACTTGGATTCCACGTGTTTAAGAGCAGTCATTTTAATCCCGCGTTAAGATTACTAGAGCTGTAATGTTCTTGAAGTTATGCAAACAATTCAGTTTCGTTAATTATAAAATACAAATGTGATATTTGAAACTTTATTTTATTGTAACAAGATGAAATTTAGGTAGGTTTGCGATTTTTGTATGTTTTTAAACGCTAAAGTTATGAAAAATGTTAATTGATTCTAAATTTAATTAGCACTCAATTAAATTACTATACATATTATTTGCATGAAATGAATGGATATTAAGTACTTATTTATATTAGGTATTAAAGTGTTTGTAATACTTTTCGAGGCGTACCGCCTCCAATATTTTATGAAGAAGATTTCTTCCCATTTTTATTTCCTACGAGGTAAAGGGTATATTTAAAAATCGAAAACAATTTAAACCGATGTTTTTTTGAATGATCTTCACTATTCATAACTTCAGGAAAGTAAAAAAATATTTTCGACATGCTGTCTATTCGTCCTCGTTGACGATTTCGTATGCACGTTTGCGGCCAAAAACATTAAGAAATATGAAATTTGATATAGGGGGGGGGGCTATATAGTGTGTTAATATAGAACTCTATTAAAATTCAGAAATATCGATTTAAAAATATTTAAATGGCGGCCGTTTTAAGCAGTTTTGCTCATATCTGCCTTTTTAATTAAATTGTTTCTCCTTTTTTTTAAACTTGTTTTAAAGAGTTTAAAAACAAATATAATATCTCATATTGTATTCATTCCGAAGGGAATTTTTTGTTAGTACTCTACAGTGAATTAAGATACATATTTATTTCTTCAAAAAGATAAATTTGCTTGCAAACTAATGTTTGCAATCTGGGTAGTATCGTACAGTCAAATTCCTTCGCTTCGTTGTCGGGCTGTAGTTGGTTGGAAGCGCTTGCGTTATCCATGTAACAGTCGTGTCTACCCTCAAATCTACGTATCAAATATAGATTTCTAATTGTGTATTTTATGACTGTTAGGTCTTCAAAAAGATAAATTTGCTTGTAAACTAATGTTTGCAATCTGGGTAGTATCGTACAGTCAAATTCCTTTCTTTTCGTTGTCGGGCTATATTCAGTTGGAAGTACTTGCCTTATCCATGAAATTTCTCACTCGTGTCGACCCTCAAATCTAAGTATGAAATATAGAAGTCCAATTTTGTATTTGATCATTTTTAAGTCTACAAGAAGATATATTTGCTTGCAAACTAATGATTGCATTCTGGGCAGTATCGTACGTCAAATTCCTTTCGCTTTGTTGTCAGTCTGTAGTTAGTTGGAAGCGCTTGCCTTATCTTATTAATTTCTCATTGGTGTCCACCCTCAAATCTACGTACAAAATATAAAATTCTAATTTGATCATTTCTCGACCTACAAAAAATCATCTTCATGTATTATACATGCACATACTAAACACCCGGAACCTTCATCGATCTACAGTAGGGATCTTGCACTTAAAAATTTTTCATCAAGACTTTATAACCGAGTTTAAGTGGCACATTTCTACAGTTAAAAAGACTCACATTTCAGATGTTTATGACACACTTAGTTGCAAAGTTTTTACTGTCCTGTTATACAGTGGCGCATTACAGCCCAGGAGTACATAAAACTTAAGAGGCAGTAAACGTCAAACGATTGCAGTATTTTGCTTAATATGAGACTTCCTTGTCTTTAATTGAAAACAGGTTAAATTTAGTTTCAACCCCCTTTTGTTTCACCCTTCCCTAGAGGATTTATTGGGGTATCATGTCTTGTATTGATATAACACTTTATTTTTTAAAGTTAGTAATTATGTTCAATTTACATTTATGTTTGACATTATGGACAAAAGTAGGATTTATCATACTTTAAAAATTCTTTTAAAAGGCATTATTGAAGATGGTAAAGAATGAATTAGAGAAATAAACATTCTTGCAGTATAATTTTAATACAGTTGTTTTTTTATCTTGTTGTTTAAAAGGTGAAAAACTTCTGTCATCATTGCCTTATAAAAATAAAAAAATAGAGAAGCCAAACAAATCCATGTCGATTTTCTCTCGAAAACGTTCATTTTAAAGTCCTCAGAGTCCACAAAAATCAACACCTTCGGATTAATAGCCCTAAAGGATCGACACCTGCTATACGACTTTTCAGTCGGATGTGCGGTTAGCACTTCGAATTTCCGTCGCCGTTATTCTAACATTCTTAACCAAAGTTCGCTGCAAATTGTAGCTTCCCACTTTAACCTCACAATGTTGAGTCAACACCATAAATTTGTGAGCACTCACATGGCTGGTTAATTACGAATCTCAAACTCGCGAAATGAGACATCTAATCAGTAGAACAACTGGGGGCACAGTCCACAAAAGATAATTTTAGAAATGACGTCTCCCTGTCGTCTGACCTATATACCTCAATTGGGTGAACGATTTTCTATACATTTGTATGTGAAAATAATTTTACCATATTTTGCGGTATTTGTAAAACAAAACCCAAAACACAGGAATTAAAAAAAAAATATTAGAAATATCTAAAATCGACGAGTTTATTTTTTATTTCAACTGTAATTTTCCATTAGTAAAATAAATTTTCGTTTCATAAAAAGTTTGATTGATATAGTTTCAACTGATTTTGAGATATTCCACCTTCAACAACACCGTTCATTTTATTTACTCAGTTAATAGGGTAAATTTGATAATCGAAAAAAATTTCGACCTTTGATTTTTGAGTAATCTTCACGTTTCAAAGATTACATTGTATTGAAAATGTAAAAATGGCGACCATTCTAGAACAGTTTTTTTGAACCTATCTCGTGTGTTATTCAACTTATAAAAATTACAATAAGTTTTGCAGATTTAAATTCTGTATGACTGTAATGGTATCAAGCCTCTTTATGCGATTATAATTACAGAAAATATTGTCAACAGTAATTTCAAACCCTTTTCAAGAAAATCTAATATAGTTGCAACATCTTGCAGGTCGAGTGACCAACCCAAAGTGTAAGGAATAAAAGCTTCTTCACATATGCACAGATTTGAGGCCCACCAGGGTCAAGACACTGACAAGAGCGAAGCGAATGTAGAATTTTAATATATATACAATTACAAGCTTCACAACCTGTGTAACAACTGTTTTAAACAAACGTATCCCTACTCTTTGATCTACTAATACAATATAACATTTCCTACAACTCCCAACTTACATTTAGAGGGTTTGCTTTTATTAAATTGTTTGATGGGGCTGGGTAAATTACCATGATGTCGTCCAGAACTGGAATTCTCGTGGAGTTAATGAAAAATTCTAATAAATTCAAACATTCTTTGTACGTAAATATTGAGTTTGACTTGTGAGATAATATTAGATAGAATAAAACTCGAACACAAGTTCTCAAAAAAATTACGTTTACTTAACCAAACCCGTTTCAACGACAAAGTCGCCATCCTCAGTAATCCATGAGCAACAATAACTAAATTAAAAATAAGGTAATTATAGTTTAGTTACTGTAGCTCAAATATCACTAAGGATGACGACTTTGTCGTTGAAACGCGGTTTGATTAAGTAAACGTAATTTTTGTGAGATCTTGTGTTCAATTTTTATTCTATCATTCTTTGTACAAATCAACTCCACCATGTCCCCATTGTGAATAATAATTTTTTTAAATAAATACTAAGTAAATTGTTGATAATGGAGGGCATGAGGCTTGCTCATTAACTGGTAATGAGTGTGCTATTTGAAAGCGGAACTCTTATTAGCAATAGATTTATTATTCCTGATATTAATTAGTAAATGAGGAGCAATCTGTCAGAAGGATGTTTAAATAATCAGGAGAAAGGGGGGAGGGGAATATTTCCCCAATTAAAAGGGGAAAGTCAGTCATTATGAATACCTTACTATGTCTTGAGTAATGATGGTAAGCTATGACTGAATGTTTCCTTTTTAATATACAACTTTATGTAAGTTGTATTTACCAGCTTTCAATTTTTATCTTCTTCTTTTTAGGTAATACAGGAGACTCATGGACGCGATATGTGCATCTTTCATGTCATCTAGTTGAAATTTCTATTAATTCTGGTTAATTGCTGCCCTTAGAGGTTCATTATACCGCGTGGAAATCCTGAGGGATCCTAACTGGATTTAAACTTTATCACGTAGTCTTAGGTTAGGTCCCTCTCTTTCCTAACTGGATTTAAACTTTATCACGTAGTCTTAGGTTAGGTCCCTCTCTATCCTAACTGTATTTAAACATTATCACGTAGTCTTAGGTTAGATCCCTCTCTTTCCTAACTGTATTTAAACATTATCACGTAGTCTTGGGTTAGATCCCTCTCTTTCCTAACTGTATTTAAACATTATCACGTAGTCTTAGGTTAGGTCCCTCTCTATCCTAACTGGATTTAAACATTATCACGTAGTCTTGGGTTAGATCCCTCTCTTTCCTAACTGGATTTAAACATTATCACGTAGTCTTAGGTTAGGTCCCTCTCTTTCCTAACTGTATTTAAACATTATCACGTAGTCTTGGGTTAGATCCCTCTCTTTCCTAACTGTATTTAAACATTATCACGTAGTCTTAGGTTAGATCCCTCTCTTTCCTAACTGGATTTAAACATTATCACGTAGTCTTGTGTTAGGTCCCTCTCTTTCCTAACTGGATTTAAATATTATCACGTAGTACTTTGGATCCTTAGAACTTAATCTTCAACAAAGGCGATTTTGAAAAAAAAATAAAATTTTTGTATTATTTTAGTTATAGCAGCTACCCCCAATTATGAGTTATCAAAGAAATGAGTAGAAACAATTACAAATATGGATAAAATTTACCCACCTACTAAATTTGACTACGTTTTGTTTGGATCTGCAGAACCTAATCTTGAACAAAATTTGATCAAAGTCGTTGTAACTGATTTTGAAAAAAAATCTAATTTTTGTTTGTTATTTCAGTTATGCCATCTTCGCCGAATTTTGAGTGATCAATGAAATGAGTAAAATAATCACAAGATATGGATAAAATTTGTCCACATATCAAATTTTATTACGTTTCGTTTGGATCCTTAGAACCTAATATACAACAAAATTGATCAAAATCATTGTAGCCGTAGTTGGCAAAAAACTCAATAAAAATTTCTCTACATTTCTTTTTTTGAACAAACAACAATCATGTACCCCTTGGTACTATGAATACGTGAAGAAGTACGATGGGAAAAACATCAATCTGTATGTATGGGTAAAAAAATACTGAGATATCAAAATATAAATATGTCCACATTAAAGTTTTATCATTATTATTATCTGTCGACTCATTTGGACTATAAGTGTGGATTTACAGGCATCCAAAAACTCTTTCGAAAGATTCAAACCATTAATATTTTCTATTCATTACATATATTCCTGAAAGTAATATTATAATGTTGTTAAAGGGAAACAAGTTTAAGTACTTCCACCTGTTATATCGACATTACTAATTGTTCCATGTTTAAAACGTTTAATCGATTAATCTAATTTACCACCGACAAGAAAGTCGACCTGTACCCAAGAGACTGATGAAACACTTTCATAAATTCTAACGCCTAAGTGTTAATTAATCAATTCATTAGCAAATTAATTAATCCATCATATTAGACGATCAATCAATCCGATTGCCAGATTGTTCTGTCATATCACATTAATAAGACTTGGCTTATCTGTCTGTCAGTGTCCCGCCATGTGTTTCCTTGATATTAGAGGACTTGGAATAAGGTTATTCGGGGTTGTTTGGTTGGATAAAAAAGGCGTGGAAAGAAGCAATGTTTACGTACTCAGTATAGGGTAGTTTTGTTAACGAGACAATCGACCTGCGTTGTTTCTTCGATCCTTTTATTTTATACCCCCAGGAACCCGAAAAAGTAATTTTCGACACACCGTCCCCCCCCGCCGTCATTGTCCTCTGTACGTAAGTACGATAGAGTAAACAAGAAATTTGGTTTAGGGGAACATAATTTAGAAAAATTCTATTGAAAATATCAAATGGCGGCCGTTTTAAACAGTTTTTTGAGCAACTCGTGTGTTATTTAACTTTACACCATAGATTATAATACAATTTCAGATTTCAAATCTTCATGTAATGGTACCCCACTTCTCTCCGATTACAAATAGTGAAAATATATTTAAAAAAAGTAATTTCGAAGACTGACTTCTCAAGACGATGTGATGTTTGTAATAGTTACTAGATCCAGCAAGGCCGAGTCACCAACACGAGCGAAGCAACTAGAGACGGTTTCTTATATTCAAGGCCTGTCAGAGTTGAGAAACTACAAAGTGGAGACTTTTTAGGATCTAGCCGACTACATAAAAGTAGTGATTTCCTACGAGGTTCAGGTTTCCCGAATAACAACAAACTTAACCTCCTTGATCTGGCAACACAAATGGATATTTCCTACACAACCCAAGAGACCAAATGTTCGACATTGGGTTTAAAGGATCTGCGTGTATGGTCGGAATGGCGCCCATCAACAATTTTTAAGAGGGAAATACTTCTTGCAAATGATAACCAGGCATGGAGGACCCCGGCATACTTCGTGTTGGTAACATCGGCCTCTTTGGGACACTTTTTAAAATTACATTGTTTATGACCTTTCGTTTGCTACAGGTTGTTGAATACTCTCTCTAGTTCATTTCTGCCGTAGGGCTTTCTTCGTAAACCAAGTCATTACTTGCTGACAATGTTCTCCAGCGTGATCTCTCCCACGTCACCTTTTATCTGTTCTCCATGAGTCGCAGGTGAAGAAAGTGTAAAGCTCGTTGTTTTCGCCTCTGTTGCGGTCTATACAGGTCTGGTCTTGATCTTCCCAATTCTGTACACGTATGTCCGAAAAGTACCTGAGCCAAGGTAAAGGTAGACTTCGCCAAAGTTTCCGTCACAGATAAGTTTTTGTTTGTGGTTCTGTTGTGGCATTTAGCCAGATTCTAATAAGTGAAATCACCCGTTCATCTCATACTTGCTCCCTACTATTATGTCATCCGTTGTAACTCTCTCGCTTAGCTATTTCCCAGCTTTACAGCTTTATCCTTCTTCTAACCGGCTTTTGTCCTTCCATACTCCAAAAGATCAGTCGGTATCTAAAGAGCACAAAAAGTATTTACGAGACAGTAATAGAAGGATGAATGTATGTTTAAACTTTTGTCTCTATCCCCCCCCCCGTTTTTGTTAAGAAAAGCCTTTATAGTCGACAGAATGTGTAGATTGAAAATAAATGATTCATCAATACACGCTATAGCTGCCATGACGCGCTTCATTCGTCGAATTTTATATTAAATCGTCGGGGAATATTATATGTATTGGGTCAGTATTGTATGTATAAATATATCATTTATCCAATCACATTTATTGTCAAAATAACTTAACTCAAAAAGTCTGCAGATTTACCACCTCCTTTACAACACATCAACTATTCACCCTGGAATATATACATCTGTACATTTATACAAACATAATGAGTTTTGTCGTTTACCAAAACGAAGGTTTTTTTTTCTTCAAATCTTAAGAGACCGTATCATGCAAATTTTGATTGATGAAATAAAAAACACTCTAAAACCCGCTCCGAGCTGTACGCATGAATATGAATTGCGTACCTTATAGCTGTCTGCTTCGAGCTCGTACTTCTTCAAAGATAAGCAAGATAAATAACAAGGGCTCGTAAATTTGCAGAGTAATATTCCGCCACCCCCTTGCCTTGAGTTTATACGATCTCTCACAGTTATGGGGTAAATATACACAAAGCGTTTTCTCAAGACAAAAACATTAACATACAAATGACCGGATATTAGTATTAAACCGTGGTACGGTTGTGTGAGATTGTTTTGTCATTGATGGTGGTAGGAGAGAATTTAGAATATTAAGAGAGTAAGATAAAAAGTAACATTTTTTAATTACTGTTTTTACTTTCTGTAGTTCTCTGAGATTGATAAAAGTGTTTTGGGATGATGTCTATCTGTCATATGTCCAGTATTCTACTGGTCCAAACGCGTGAACCGATGTTAATGAATTTAATGTGAGAAACTTTTTGTCATATCTGGTAACTTTATTTTCATGTTTTCGATAACACAAATTTGGGTGTAACTACAATAAAAGGAAAAAAAACAATATTAGACTACGTTTATTGTAAAAACCTGCTCAAACGATTTTGATAAAATCTTGCTCAAGTTGCTATGAAAAGGTCCAACAATATGTACACACAAAATAAGTCTAAACTTTTTTTTTTCTGACTGACCCTAAACGTTCGACAGAGAAAATCAAAATATATTTTATTATACACAGCTTGTCATCTCATGACTCTTTTTTAATGTCCGTAGTTAAAACCAAGCACCTTTATAATTTCACCTACGTGTCTGTCCGACTGTCTATAAGTCGCAACCAGTCCACACTATATATTTCAAACTTTGCATTTATATTCTTTGTATTGTCCCACACATAGTAAAAATATAGCGGTAACAAAGAAAAAAATGACCTTGGGGCAAACTATGGAGTTGAATTTTTTCCCCTTTTTTTCAAATATTATGTATTGAGTATCAAATAAAACTCGAAGTTATTCTGATTACGAATGTCTACAAAAAAAAAAAGAACTATGTTCACGCTATGCCAAATTTAAAGTGTCCTCTCTCCCTTTAATTTCAACACGACGAGACCTACAAATCTGAAAACAAATTATTTGAATATGAAAATAAATTGCAGTGCGAAATCATGTATTATAGTTTTTGTATGACGAATACAACTTAATTTAATCACGCAATGAAAAATGCGTAACGTATAAGTTTTAAAAGAAGTTTTTGTGAGACAAACAATTTAATAGCCATTAAAATATGGATTGCATTTTTATGCATTTCTCTTTATTAGGGTCCATAGGTCAAACCAAGGACCCTTATACGTGTCTGTAACTCGCAAACAGTCTCGTCTAGACAGACAAGACGATTAACCCTATATTTTTCATATATATATATATATATATATATTATATTACTTTGCATTTATATTCTTTTTATTGTCCCACATAAAGGAAAAAATATAGCGAAATTTCCTTTGGCAGTGAAACGGCGAAAGCTATAGAGTTAAAAAAATTCATTTTTGGATATATATGTGTGGCATATCAAATAAAACAAGAAATCAATCTGATTACAAATATGTATGTTTATTTGATGAAAAATTAATATGTTGGTTATAGACGCTTAAATGTCTTTCACTTTTTTTAAAATAGCTGTTCCTATATCCCACCACCCTATATAATATCATGTCCCCTTACTAACTTGGACAAGGTGTGATTTACAAATCAGAAAAAAATATTTGGATTTATTATTGTTGTACGACGAATACAACTTAATTTAACCACACAATAAAAATGCGTAGCGTATAAGTTTTAAAAGCAGTTGTGAGATGTGAGACGAACAATTCAATAGCCATTAAAAGATGGGTTGCAGCATTTAATTGACTTCTTTTCATTAGGGTCCGTAGGTAAAACTAAGATAATTTCATGCGCGTGTCCATCCATCCAATTTAAACTACCGCTTAGAAGACATCAACTTTATAAAATTAACTGTTCCTATATGCCTGCCGAATCTAAGTTGAGTGGTTTTAGCACACGCATAATCCTTTTATTGTTTTCTTCCCCTATTTGTTAGCAACCACAACATAAACCTTGCCTGGGTTGAGTAAATTATTGTACTAATATTTTTGTTTGTTAACTTGAATATGTAAATTTTTTAAAGCAATTTATTTATAGTTTTATAGTATCAATTTGAATTAGTTTTATTTTTTATTGACGTTTATATTTACGTTTTATGTGTTCGAAATTTATTGTAAAATATTGAATGTAGTAAGAAGATTAAAACACTTCCGAAATAAACTCAATTCTAATTTTTGGATTCTACCTAACATTCTTTAAATTACAAAACGTAAAGCACAGTAAAAACATAGGTAAATTCATTCAATTCCTAAAATCTACAGTTTCGCATGGAGTGGGAATACATTTTAAAATATCCACTTTAAAAAATAAAACCCATATCCTCCCCCTCAAAAGTCAATAAAAAAAAAAGCAAAAATAAACAAATTCTGCCACATCGAGTTAGATTTGAAGACAAGTTTATCAAAACCTTAGGATTAAAATATCGCGTTGTGTCGGTGTCGAGATTGGGTTAATGCGACACTAAGTATCGATATATCGCAGGCTACTCGAATTACCATAACGGATGACACTAATCTGACAGCTTTACTGAGATACGCTGCGCTCTGCTGTGTTGCGGTACCGCTACAAAACTGTCAAGGCTTTATTAGAGGCGGCGCGGAGTCTCTCTCTTTAATCCCGCAAATAAAATGCTCTGATAACCACAGCAAATTCCAGTTACTTTATAGTTTAAACTTCCTGAATATTCCTAGTAATGGAAAAATATTGGATGGATCAAAAAAGTCAGTTTTATAATGTTTTTTATAATACTTTTTATGTATCTAAAATGAGTAATACTCATATATTAATATCCTAATGAAATAAAACAAATACTTCCCACAACAAACCGCTTATTTAACGTAGTCATTGGAACGTATTTAACGTTTCAGTGCTTAAGTCGTCATCTTCAATTCTTACATTTTGAGGTACTATAACTAGGATACAGATTTTTCATTATAGCCTTGTGTTGCATTCCTCTGTTTCATTTTTCTCTTGACCAACTCTTGTTCTCTTTCAACCTGGATTCCATTCAAAGTTTAGAGGTTTTTATTTTATTCCCCCTTTTCTTTTCTTCTTTTAAGGCAATAATGACTGAAAATTAAACCACCAAATATTTTGGTATTGAACTAGTAGATTAATATTTATTGTCGTTCATGTTTAAAAAGGTTTAGTACGTGCACCAAGTGAAGATGATGAATGGGTTATCCGAAACGTACAGATTATTAAAATTCAATCATATTTATTATGTACACATATTTTGGAAATATATGTAACTTTTATTTTAAATCATCGAGGAAATTAAAATTTGCCTAGTTCAACACAAAATTTCAATTTTTTCTTAATATTGTTCAAATTATCCTAGTCGACAACTCCCGAAAGAACCTTTTTTTTTCTTGTTGTTTAAAGACATATAAACTGTAACAATGGCAGAAAAGAATACAACATAAAATCACTAACCCTCGAATAATCTAATAGCGTTACGGTCGGAAGAAAACAAGAGTTGGTTAAGAGATTATACGATAGATAGAAGAGAGGGATCTAACCCAAAACTACTTGAAAAAATCTAAATCCGATTTGGGTCTTTCGTGCTCGTAGTTACTGAAGTAAGCACCTGAGGGTATTTTTGTTCTAACATTTGAATAGAAAACTTTGCTGAGCCACGATAACAGGAATTCATAAGAAAAATTAATAACTGCAATCAAATAGTCTTGCCATTCTTTATGTAGAACCGATAGGCCATCAGGTTAGCTTAACAATTTTGTAAGAAATTTTACTTTAATAAGTAGAAAATGAATATTTTGTTTAAATTTGTGTTGCTGATACATCCTATTTTACACATCCTTAGAATAATACAATTCTTTCAACGACTTTATTAAAAATAGTTTGTCATACTGTCAAATTGTACCTTACTTTTGAAATACCCTGTATTTACAATGCAATCGAATATTAAATACCATATCCATTAAAATACAAAACATTTATTTGTCAAAACTACGAAACAATAAAACGTCACTGCACAATAGCACAGTTTAATTATTTGAACTGTTTAATGTTTCATTTTGAGGTCAAATTAGTGGAGGTTGTGCAACGAACAACAACTGGGGAATATTGGTTTTACTGACGATAACAAACACAAGTTAAAGGTTAAACAGGAACATGTACGTCGGAGCGGTACGAGACGTGTAGAGGAGAAGGTTAACTGAAAGTGACAAAAGGGCATGACAGTTGTATACGTAATATATGACCAACAAGTTGAACATTGTGTAACGAGACAGAATTACCGATGTCGATATATTCCTGTAAAAATGATGAACATGAGAAAGTTAATGCGGTATATTTGTTTAAAATGTCAAAGGTTTCCCGTATTGGTCATCCAGTGGATCCTAAGCCACGGTGGAATGTATGGAAACACCGTGGAGATAGGTGGAGCTGAACCACTATAACCTGAAGCAAAGTTGCCTTGAACCTCGCGGGTAGTGGATCAATACCCGACTACAAGACAAAAACTTTCTCCAATTTTGTCTCCTCGAGCAAGCGGTGTGGCTATTTTGAGACTAACATCTCCGGGCTCACTTTTTCGAATTTGGAATCGTATTACCAATGCCCACTCTGTGAGGAAGGCTGGCGGGATACAGAACACTTATTGAAAATGTCCAGCAACCGCCTTCACCATATCTTCTAAAAATCAAACAGTTGCGCCCTTTATGGAAAAGTAAAGCTCCAAATGTTAAAAATACTACGTACGATAAGGTACAAATTGACTATACTATTATCAAACGAGGAATACGGCTGAACGAAGGGTTGCCTCACTCTAACGCACGCGGCATCACACACAGAGTATTAAGACTGTCCGGTACCGATCGTGGGCCACCGGCATAAGTTACCTACTATGCTTCACTTGATCAAACTTTCATTTGTTTAATATTATATTTAAAAATATTCTACACTTTAGAATTAAATATGAGAAAGAAAAGTGAGACCAAACAATGTAAAATTTACTTTAATAGAGTCCAAAATCAACAATGTTTGCTACAAAATGAATGACAGTATGATGACTAATAAGTGTGAATAAACAACACTATCGCATATATTGATCGAAAATTTTGTACTTTCCGATTATAATGTAACAAATGAGTACAATATAATAATAATAGTATAAAACATAATTTGTACTTTATTATTTAATTTATGGTAGGCTGTTTATAAATCAATATGCATTAAAACTAAAATATTGGCATTTTCACAGTTTATTTTTTGTAAATTTAACATGTGCTCATCTAACCAACAGAGAATAATGGTAAAAACAGCACAAAATTCCCTACTAATATTGAAAATGTAACAAATATTTTTTTTAAATGCTAAAACATATTTCTAGTTATAAACATTGTAATAAGTCATGCATACATTTAGTTCTATTTAATAATTGTAAATAAAAACATTGTTGATTATGGGCTATAATAGTTCAGTAAATTATTCGTCGTTTGGTCTCATTTTTCTTGTAATTATGAGTAGAGTAAAAATAAATTATAGATTTTATTTAAAATATGAAATAAAATAAATTAAAGTTTTATAAAGTGAAGCCCAGTGTAGGTGACTTGTACTTAGGTCACTGGATACTCTAATACACTGCGCTTGTGTGAGTGAAGCGACCCTTCGTTCAGCCTCATTCCCAGTTTTATAATAGTATAACACAAGCTAAATAAATTACTGTTTTAAATAGCAACCATTAGAACGTTCTTAATTCTATATTTCTGAATTCCAATTCTACACTACAGTCCCCTCTACCAAATTTCAGATTAGTATCTTAATTTATATGACCGTCTTTGTGCTTATGTTCAGACGACAATTCAGACAGACCAAATTTTTTCGGTTTCCTGAGGCGATTACCAAACTTACCTTCGTATAAAGAATAAATTTTATTTACGTTTTACCAACATAGGTCAGTGATTATATAGAAGGAAATTACTTTATTATTCTAGGGAAAGGTAACCTGAGGCTGGAGAGAGGTAAAGTTATTATGGATGTGAGAATTAACACATGTATTACTCGTTCATTATGTTTTGAATATTAATGCCACTCTCATGTGCAGAAACAGGTTCTGTCTTACTTCCAAGAAATTAAATTATCTTGTCCATATCACACTTTATAATCTACTCGTATAATATTTGTTAATTCATTAACTGATTAAATTATTCACTATAATTTCACTTTAACAAAATTTCTATTGACTTTAAATCAGTTATCTCGGAATTAAGTTCTTTTCAAAAATTGTTAGACATGTCAAACATTAAAAATTGTGTTTTGCAAATTCTACTTTTTGTATTTACACCAGTTTTCTCAGGATTTATGGATATACATTTTTGGAACTTATTTTATATAATTTACATTAAAAAAAATATAACTAAGAAATTTGGTTCCTCAAGAATTACGGTATGGCTTCTTTTCACCGTTGGAGCAGAAATCAGTGTCAAATATTTCGATAGCTGAAACTCGACAAGATTTTTCTTGTTTTTTCTAGAATCAGTTCCCGACGTATTGCCGTACAATTTTGAACCACCTTGTATACGACTGCCATAACTCCAAACATGTTTCACCATAGTCAGAACGGTCCTTCATTAAGACGTTTCAATCTCGCCACACCTGTCATCTTTCTCACCTTCAGATGTTCACTCAGGGAACTGTGATCTTGTAATGATGATCAGTCACCATCCTATTGAAACTAAGTTTTCTACTTCTAGTTGTGAGCGACGTGGCGTAGTTGACATGAGTACGTTTAGCTCCCTGTAATTTAGAGTTGGTATCTTCGAGGTACAAACAAGTTCCAGTCCAGTTGCTGGTATAAGATGTTCTAGTCTCATCGTGTACTAGTCGCCGGTCTAGCTAGGCGCTTTCACGAGTAATCTCCTGCTCGTAGCCTTTGAAGTAATCTGGATTCTGCATGTTAGAATCAAATCCATCCATCTTTGCCAACTAGTCTGTTTTTCAGTGTTGTTGTTGTTGTTTCCAATGGCAGACTATGTGAGAATCAACCCATGAGTCTCCTGGCATCCCAGTATAATTTAGGAAAATTCTTTCGAAATCTGGTGCTCAGAACCAAGCCTGGGTCACCTCAAAAGATGTTACCTATTCATTGGCTCCCTCGTTTGTCGGCACAACACACAAAGATCGGAATCCAGGACATGGATCCTCTTCAAGTGGGCCGCCAAACAATCATGTCCCGTGCCAAGGCGTAGATATGCAACAGCCTCTTTCCTAGGCTTGTTCTTGTTGTGTTGCCATTCGTTCTCTATGCACTTCAACATCCTCTCACTTCCCAAGGCTCGTGCTTCCTTCAGAAATTCCTCTTGTGTTCCATTGCTGATTAGTCTTCTAGCTTAATCCAAGTTCAAGTATTTGTTCCAATTAAGTAGATTGGATCCCTTCTTAGCAAGGACATCCGCCATCTCATTCTCCATTACTCCCACGTGAGAAGGCACCCACTGGAAATGGATCATCTTTCCATCTGTCTGATAGCAACTCTTGTTTCCCTGACAGTTCAAACGAAAGATAACTTGTTTGAGGCTACAGCCTGGATGGCTGCCTTTGAGTCTACCAGGAAGACTATCTTACATAGTTTGGTGTGTCTACATAGTAATAGTTTCAGGGCTGTTGATATTGCCTCTACTTCAACATCAGTGTTTTATACTCTGTTATACTCATAATAGTTTACTTATAACACCTCTACTCATAATAGTTTTTCAGTGTTTCGTTGTCATAAATAGTCAGTACCAGATTTTGATACGTTCACAGTAAGAGGAAAAGATTTCGTTGATAAAAGACTTTCGTTTCTTCTTCTAGTGGACAGCGACATGGCGTAATTGACATAAGAACGTTTAGCTCCCTATAACTCAGAATTGCTACCGTCGAGGTAAATACAGGTTCCTGTCCATTGCTGGTATAAGATCTTCTAGTCTCACCATGCCGTACTATTTGCCTGTTTAGCTAGGCGTTTTCACGAGCACATACCACAAGTAATCTCCTGCTCGTAGGCTCTGAATGAATCTGGATTCTGCATGTTATAATCAAATCCATACATCTTTGCCAACTGGTCCGTTTATCAGTGTTTTGTTGTCATACAAAGTCAGTACCAGATTCTGATAGATCGTTCAGCGTAAGAGAAAAAGACTTTGTTTTCAATTATTGTGAAAAGAGAGAATGGATCAAAACTATTTAATTTAACATTATTTTCTGACAGATATGTCTCGTTTCATTGGCAAAACACAGTTAATACAAAATTTAAGATTCCAGTGAATCGGAAAGACTTTGTCTGGGCGGGAGAAATTTATGCAAATGTTGAGATGCGAACATGAATGGGCCAGTCTCCGCGGGCAGATCGCCATTCAGAGATACTCGATCCTCCAACTATGACCTCATAACTTACACGGCTGTCAATACGAGATGATCAGATTGCTTAATTACGTATAGGATAATGTTATTTATAGTGCAATAAATAGTCAGGCTTGGCGACTTGTCTAGCCTACATACAGTATTGTTACGAATATATTGAAGTTTTATTTTTATACTATCGTACGTGTATTTTTAATATATTACTAAAAATGACGTTACTCATTGATGATTTTTTTTCTAAATACATCAGACGCCTAATCGTTTAAGATTCTGTACTGCCACAAGTATAAAGAAACAAGCTCTACGATCTTGCTACGTAATTTTACTTATCCTTACACAGTATAGGGTCACTTTGGTAATCTTAAAATAATCGTCATCTCTTTTTTGATTGATGTTTACCTTTCATGGCCTCAGACGACAGAACTGTCCGATATCGTCGCCTTTAGGCTTAGTAAGTACGATACCGCCAACAAAATTTAAAAAAATAAAAGGGACTATAAAATTTTCTGAATTAAATATGATGGTCATTTTAAACGGTGTTTTGCTCATATTCAACAAGCTATACTAGAAACAAATTTATAGATTTTAATTCTGCATATAAAGGTACATTACGATAACAGATACAGAAGTTGCTGACAAAAATATAATATCAAATCCCGAACAAATAAGAAAGTGTGATATTCGTATAGTTAATATGCTTATATTTAAAACTTAAAAAAAATAGGTTTTTTAAAATTTTTGGAACACTGTATATTTGAACTTTAGTTTCAGAACACCCTGTAGATAGCTTTAAAACAGAGCTTTCCAAAACCATTCTTGCAACCTTTATCTATCATATAGTAGCCGATATAACAATTAGCCTATATTTCAGACTACTAGTCCATTACATGCTTATCAGTTGCATTTTGAATGTGCAATTAAATTCTCAAAATATCTCGAAATGTAAAACAGTTATACAATTTTTGCTCAATTAAAATTGTGTGGAGAGAAAAATGAATATAGAAAATGTATTACTTTGCTTACATTTAAAATTTTAAAATTCTCGGAAGAACATATTGTAATTTTTGGAACACTCTGTATATTTGAATTTTAGTTTCTGAGCACCCTGTAGATAGCTTTAAGCCAGAAATTTCCAAAACCATTATTTCTGCCTTTTTATATCATCTAGAAGCCGATATAATACTTATAGTTCAGATTACCAGTCCATTACATGCCTAATAGTCGTATTTTCAATATCCAATTAAATTTCTCAAAATATCTCGAAAAGTAAAATAGTTAAACACTTTTTGCTCAACTAAAATTTCCGTCTTGTGGAGAGAAAAATGAATATGGGCAAATATAACTTTGCTTACGTTTAAAAATTCTCAGATGAAACACATTTTGTAGTTTTTGAAACACTCTGTATATTTGAATTTTAGTTTCGGAGCACCCTGTAGATAGCTTTAAGCCAAAAATTTCCAAAACCATTATTTCTGCCTTTTTATATCATCTAGAAGCCGATATAATACTTATAGTTCAGACTACCAGTCCATTACATGCTTAATAGTCGCATTTTTAATAACCAATTAGATTTCTCAAAATATCTCGAAAAGTAAAATAGTTAAACAGTTTTTGTTCAACTAAAATATCCGTCTTGTGGAGAGAAAAATGAATATGGGCAAATATTACTTTGCTCACATTTAAAAAGTCTTAGAAGAAACACATTTTGTAGTTTTTAGAACACCCTGTATATTTAAATTTTAGTTTCGGAGCACCATGTAGATAGCTTTAAACCAGAGCTTTCCAAAACCATTATTTCTGCCTTTCTATATCATCGAGAAGCCGATGTAACATTATATTCCAGACTAACAGAACATGTCGCATTTTGAATATGCAATTAGATTTCTCAAAATATCTCGAAAAGTAAAACGGGTATACAATTTTTGTTCAACTAAAATTTCCATCTTGTGGAGAGAAAAATGAACATGGAAAAATATTTACTTTGCTTACATTTAAAACACATTTTGTAATTTTTGGAACACCCTGTATATTTAAATTTTAGTTTCGGAGCACTCTGTAAATAGCCCTAGACAAAAGCTAACCAACGCTGTTTTTTCTGCTTTATTCTTTCTGCTGGTTTTGTATATATATTATTTAAACAAACATGTATGTGAATCAAACGGTCTGAAAGTCAAAATAAATTACTTAAATATGACAGTAAATTGGTTTATAGGCTCTTGAAATACTAAATTCTACAAAGATGAGCTCAGAAACTCCGGTAATAAATACAGCTTACGGAATACATTAGACCTGTGAAGTACGTATTCAAGGAATTTGAAACGCGCAACTCTATTGTACGTTAATTTACGGTTCGTTTGCTACAATAGAAACTTTGGAGAATTGTTTAATCTCTAATTAGAGAAACATTACCGTCAGGTACATTGGCAAAGAGACAGTAACGTTTGCCAATCTGTGTATCTCAACCTCTAATTAAAATCATAGTGAGTACGACCTTGGCAATCCCGAGGGGATTTAACTGAATCTACACCTTTTTACATGTAGTTGTGTGTTAAATCACACTCTTTCGTCTTTCTTCTCGCTTGACCAACACTTGTTCTTTTCCGACCCTGAAATTATTAGAGTATTATTTTAGAACTATTCAAGTACAAAATATAATTTCGGACTGCAATAGTTAGTTCGTAACTCGTATTGGCTATTTTTTTATAAGATAAATTTAAACTAATTTAATCTATACAATTAGGATATGTGACATCTTAAATCGAATAAAAGGTGTGTGATGGAAGTGGATAAGTGATAGGTGAATATGATACAAAGTTAATAGTGGATTGTGTTTTTTTTTTTTTTTTTTTTTTTTTTTTTTTTTTTTTTTTTTTTAACGGTATTTATATCTCTTATGCTACTAAAAGTTCTTTCAGTTTCGAGTTGGTTATTATAGAATTAAACGAATTTTGAGAGTTGCAATTTTCGTTGGTTAATTTTGACTCGATATAATCTGGATGAAAGGTGAATTTATAATGTTGAATCAATTCCATAGAGGGGATAAACAAATTTATCACTCAACAATGTTTCTAAGCTCCAATATTATATTTTAGTTATCTTTTTATCTGTAAAATAATTATTTAAAACACTCTCAGCCGGTTTCTAGAACAATTATTAAATTATTGAACCCATCATATATTGATTGCTATTTGACTACTGGTTTGGGACAATAATCTTTACAATTCACGAAATTTTTAATTTTATTTTAATTTCGTTTATGGACAATTTTTTGTTTTTTGTTTCTCTTTGATAACTTAAGATCCAACATTTTTGGCAAGATAGCTAACATACTTTTTTTTGGTCCGAAAAGTAATTTTAGCAAATACCATGAGGAAATAGGAAGGTTTAGTTTTTTCTTGCTACTCTTAAATTTTGAGTTATTGAAAAAATGAAATATTTCAAGATATGGCCACATACACTTATTTAATAGGTTATGGGATTTCTTTTGAGAACTCTTCCTACAGTTTTTAACAGATTTTGACTTTTGAGGGTCGTTGAATAAGGCTCAGCCTAAAGTTGTTTCCACATAAATTTCAATAAAATGAAATTATACTAATCAAATCAGCTGTTATTAATATAAACAACAATAATTTAAAGTACACTTTAAGAAGAAAAAAAAGTGTGTTGCTATTTGTGTTGTGATTATTTGTTTTTGACAAAATATGGAACTTATCAGTTCGTTTGACTGGCTTATACAATGTTTTAAAATCAAATTTTGCAATTTTTTTCCCCATGAAGCTTATTCAACTGTTTCTTATTGTGCTTTTAATAGTAACAATGTCTCCAATTAGAGGGAACAGAAACTTATACCGAAGGCGAGTTTATCACCGCAACTACATGAGAATTATACGTGGATTTAACTATGAAACTAACATTGATTCGTATAAACGAGCACTAAGGATACCAGCAAAAGTTACATTTACAATTGGACCAATGAATGAACGCTTCAAATCAATTTACAACAATGTTTAAATTTAAAATATTTACATATAACAAAATATTACGATTTCGAGCAACGGAATACACTAGATACCCTAGAAAAGAAATATAAATAAAAAATTGAAAAACAGACCATTTTTTTAAAAATTAACAACAGATTAATTTTTTTCGATAAACTTGTACAACGTTTTGTATTATCGAACCTACATTCCAAATTTTAGTAAAATTTCGACCGGTAAGATATTTTATTCCCCCACACATTTTTAGATGTATAATTAGCAATATGGCGCCCAGAGGCTTTTTTTGCTTCAGCCCATTTTAAAAATACATCGAAATAACCACTTCCCCGCTCCACCAAACCCAAGAATTACCTAAATGTTTTCTTACCGCGAACTACTTCATCAGCAAGCTCCGTTAAAAAATACACCACACTCCAGAGCTCACAATCCCGAGAGAACCTAGCTGGATCTACACTTTTTTCATTTAGTCTCTCGACCAATTTTTGTTTTCTTATGATCCTAACGCTATTAGAGGGGTAGGGTCTTTATAGTATGCTTCCTTTTTTTTAATAACGCGATGATAATCAAGAGGTTTTAGCCTTTAAACAACGGGGGGAGGGGTATATAGTGTGTTAACAAAGTTAAAGTTAGATATATTTATATATAACAATATATAGCTCGATTTTGAGTAACAGTTACTTTAGTTTTATTAAAATCTGTCCACTCGTGTGGGGTGTTGAGAATTACTTACATGACAAGGTAAGATAGGTATCATACCAAAACTCATTTCAGGATAGGAGAGCTCTAAACCTATTGCGAAACACTCTACATCGAGTGTTTGATCAATCACATAACTATTATTATAATTATAAATAACTTATATCTCTGAATTATATCACATCTCTATTCTACGTATCTGCGAGAAAATGAAAATTACATATTATAATCCTTTTACGTATTATGGGAGAAATGCATTACAGTTTTAGCTTAACATGTCATACAGAACCCTTACTTTACTATTAACTGTTTTTGATCGTTCAGTATGAACATGTCATTTTTTTCAGTTACCTAAAGTGAAAATTACCCTGTCAACATGTAAAATGAAAAACGTCTTGAAAATTTTACATTACTGTACCTCTTTTAGTTGAATTAAATGTTCTTTGCACAGTGTAAGCGAGACGTCAGTTTTGTTCACCTGTTAATGTCTCTAACTTGGGCCTTTGTGAGAATATTTTAAAGTTATTTCAATCACAATTAAGATATATTTACGTACACGTAGAAACACAGATTGTTCTAAAATAGATGTTAAGGTCACAAAGAAAATATACTGAGAGATATACCCATCCCGATTACAGAAAATAATACAAGGTCCTTTAAATTTAAATAGAAAAGTTGGTTTCTTGGACTTTCTAGGAAGTGGTAAATTGTATTGGTAGATCAAGGAGTTTTATCCAGTTAGTTTAAAACAGTCATTACAAAGGTTCCTGAACCTCGTAATTATTTTATATAACTACTTTTTTGGCTTCGATTAGGCTTTAACGACCCTCGTAGATTTGTAGATATTAAACAGCCTAGCTTCGTTCGTCCAGTGGCACTATCCAGACTGATCTCGTAACCATACGAACATCACATTATCTTTGGAAGTCAGTGAAATTATATTTTTGACAATAAACCTTTGCTATTTGTAATCGTAGAGAGAGTGTGTATTTGCAATGACACACTTCTGGAATCAACGTCCTTTTATTTCACTTGAATCGTTTCACCTGTCTACAATATTCCCTCCCACTTCGTCATACTGTACAGATGTTATCGCCATTACAAAGTCGGTCAAAATCGTAGGTCTTCTCTTCATAATTCTATGTATTTCAATCTAATAATGACACACATTTCCGAAACAACAATTTTATCTCAGTAAACGTTTCATCTGTCTTGAAGTTTCTCTTCCGCTCTACGAATGGAAGTTCTATGATAAAATTTGTTTACGATATTCGTACCCACTGGGGCTCATTGTAGTAAGTTCGAGCTTAACAATCCGAGGGATATTACACTTTTTTTCATGTTGTATTGGGTTGGATCCGACTTCTTCATCAGGTCTCTCAACTTGTAAGCTCCCCTCGTTGACGCTATTAGAGGATCCGCGGGAAGGGGGTGTTTTTATTTTATGCTCTTTCTTCCTTTTTTTATAAAGTGATGATGATCCGAAATGTTTTGTATTAAACAACTACAAAATAAAAAGATACATAATTAAGTTATTGATTAACATCATTGACCTCTCTTAGTAAACTAAATATCATCACCTCCAACAATAGTAACACAGCTGATCAGAACTGTACGGTTAACATCCACCATTACTTTCATTTCACCCTAATAATAACATCTTACATTTCGGAGTCAGCATCTTTTATCTACAAAACTTTTCATTTGTCTGAAAGGTTCCTTTTATCTCGTCACAGTGTACAAGTAAAAGCCGTGATGACCAAGAGTGTTCCACATAACCAGAATCGTAAACCCGACCGTCATCATTACTTTTCTTTCAACCTAATAATGACATACACTTCCGAAACATGTTTTATCTAGATTGAAACTTTTCATCAGTCTGAAAGGTATGGTCTGTTTCGATATTCGGTTATTGATCAAAAATGCAGCGACCTTAGTGAACAAACCGGTTACATTAGCCAAATTGCAGGGGCGCACTTTGCATTCCTGTGTTTGCAAATTATGTAATTCCATGCGGATGCTTATTACATCTTGAACTTATGGTCACTGTCTTGCACATAATACAGAGTTCAACGACTTGTGCTTCCTAAATCTGTTCTTCCCTTGGCACCGGTTCCTTACTACTTCACTGCCACTAAATTAAACCACTTCTTGGTCAATTATAATTTACTTTACACGAACTTTAGCACTTTTAAGAACATGCAGAAAATCCCCAAAACTGATTGCTTCAAAAATCTTACAAACGTTATACAAAATATTTTTCCCATGATAATAATTTATCGCTATTGTTATATATTTATTGTATACAGGATGGTACGAAATTTAATTACACGATATTTCGAGAATTGATTCTAGGGGTACAAATAAGGAAAAAATCTTTCAGATATATTAAAAATGCTTCTTTTTTTTAGTTATGGGCCCATGAACGCAATTTTGTGGTTCTATGTTATTTTGTGTAAATAAAATAAGTCCCAGATCTGTGTATCCTTAGTAATTTCCGAGAAAACTAGATACTGGTGTAAAACTTAGATTTCTGGTGTAAAATAGAACAAATTGGAGTCGAAAACACATTTTTTTTTTTTTAATTTACCTTATAATAACTTTGTTAAAATTTTAATAAACGCATGAAATCTTTGAACAAACCTTGTGAAAAATTCAGTTCTGAGAAAATTTATGTAAATAAAAGCAATACACAAAATTAAAAGAATTGTGTTGTTTATGAAGAAAAGAATAGCATTTTGGAAGAAAATGTCTTGTGTTAAAGTTTTTCTTGTTTAAAGGCGAAAAACATCTCGGTTATTATCGCCTTATAAAAAAGTAGATAAAATAAAGACGCTTAACTCTATTAGAGTCAGAGTCGAAATAGAACAAGATTTGGTCAAGAGAGACTTGATAAGAAAAGGCTCTAACCCAAAACTAAATGAAAAAAGGTGTAGATCGAGCTTAGTTCGTTCGGGATTGCCAATCTCGTATTCACTATAAATGAGCCCCTGAGGGTTGTTCTGTTTAAAATGATACGTTTCAGATTTACTGGGTAAGTAAAAATGAAAAAAAGAATATTCAAAAACCGTTCTTGAACACACTAAAAGCGTCAGGGTTGGAAAAGAACAAAAATTGGTCAAGAGAGGCCTAATAGGAATGATTACGAGAAGGATCTAACCCAAGATTACATGAAAAAGATGTAGATCCAGCTAGTGTTTCGGGATTGCTAAGCGTATTCACCCCGTGAACCCCTGAGGGATTTGAAATTTAAAAGGAAAATCGTTTTTGAAAATTAGATTTTACAGTGCTCCCACTTACGTTTGTGTTAGATTGGGTTTTGTGTATAATAGTGTGAGAATATTTGTACTTGTTATATCTTAAGTAAATCATCAATTTTTTCGCTCTCGCAATACTTTTTCCGCTCGTTATATGCAAACGAATTGTTTCATTATATAAAAGACGCCTTACCACCATTACCTATGCAATATTAATAGCTCTTCTCAGAGTAGTTAGTGTATGCAAATATGATTATGTGAAATTTGAATAATTCTGTCAGTCAATATTAAGACGGGGGGACACTCAGCCGCCATTCTGTCTGCTTCATAATTCATACAACTTTTTGATTGCGAGTTGAAATGAATTCTCGCTTTGACTTCCACATTGTCTCTGAACTTCTTGGGGTCTTTTATTTATGTCAAAGTAAACGATTCAAAGAATTAAAGGAATAATTCTAATTCTATTTAGAGAATTTATCAAGTGAAAGAGTTTTTCTTGACTTTGTACGGTGAGAGTTTAGGTTCAAATTTGGAAATTCAAATAGATTTAAGTTGGTGGACGCCATTACATGTAATCCTTTACATGCAATTGCACAAAAGATGGTTTTTTGGGGCATTGTAGAAAATTTTATTGGTAGATCAAGGTGTTTAAAACAGATGTTACACAGGTTTTCTGAACCTTTTAATTTCTGATATCTTTCTAGACGGCGGCTAGATGTTAAGCAATCTCCACTCGCTTCGCTCGTGTCAGTGTCTCGGTCTTAGCGGAGCTAGAAGCGGTACATCTAAACACGCTTGTCGGCGCTTCAGCCTTGCCGGGTCTCATAATTTTACAAATATCACATTTTCTTCGTGGTTCGAAAATTTAGGTACTCTAAAATTCAGTTATCGTACAAATAATTTTTTTTTTAAATCTCCACATGCCAAATTTCATTAAAATTGGTTCAGTTGCTGTAGAATATTATTCAGACATCAACCCAATACCACTTATTCATCTTCAGAATAACTCGAAACTGACATTTCTTTTTTACCTTCAACATAAATTTCTCTGTAATACTACCTCTACACTATAAAAAGCTCAAGCGTGTGCGACTTAAGGTTCTGAGAAACAGTTATTTTTATAAAATCGAAGTTTTTAAGCGACCTAGCGCCAACATATTAGTTTTCACGTTAAATAAACTTACATATTCATACTCAGAATAAGTTCTAGTTTTATTTGATGTACCACAGATAATATTTCAAAAATAAAATGTTTCTATTCTTGATAGTCAAACCTTTACTACCACAATATAATTTTCATTTTACCGTCTTATTTTTACTTTATGTGAGATAATACAAAGAATATAAATGCAAAGTTTTAAATATATAGGAGTTATCATCTTGTCTGTGTAGACTGGTTGTGACTTATAGACAGACAGACAGACAGAAATTATAATGCTCGTTGGTTTTACCTAAAAACGTATTTGTACAAAAAATATGATGAAAATCTAACAAAAATTGCAACCTCTAACACGCTTATTATTATACATTATTTTAAATAAATCAAAACGTATTCTGGTGCTTATGATCGGTGCTCATTTCTTGGTTTGAAGTACGAGAACGTATAAAATAACCATATTTCCAATAGCTAGCTAATAAAAAGTCCTAGAAGCAAAGTTAACGATACAATGAATGAATGTAATTAGTTTCGTAATCCAAACGTATGACACTTATTTCTGAACACCCTATACTATCAGACACCTGTTTAATATAAACAAATTAAACGGCACTTTCCTGTTTAAAAGTAGGTTGTACCGTTTCTATTGCCGTTCCTATCTATATATACTTTCGCTTCCCTCCACACTGGGAACTATATTATGATCTACTTTCCACTATTGGAGTGGTACATAGTTCATACAATCCTACTCATAATATGGAAATTAGTTCACACATATATAGATGTAGGCAAATAGATGATAATAATTTCAATGGATAACCTATGCTTGAATAGTAATGTGATAATTATGACACTGTTGGTTTTATATTTTCAGTCTCCATTTTGGAAATCTAAAGTCGTGAGATGTAAAAGCCCTTGGGAAAGAAAAGTATATTGATCATGCTCCAAAAAAACTTTTTTTGTCTACAGTTGTTGACAAAGTGGCATTTTGTTCATTTAAATTAGTTTGCAAAACATCTGATTTCTCAACAGTTTCACTTTGCCCACTACTTTGCACACTACTTTGCTCTACTTTGCACTACTTTGCCGAATGGCAACCGAACAAAACCAAATTTAGGTTACGTTTATTTGAATTGATTTATAATATACAGGAAATGTCCCTTATGTAGGTTAGATTAATTCTTACATGTAAAATAACATAAATAATAAACAACAAAACAACGTTTTAAAGTTGAAAAAAGAAGTAATTATTAGATGATTGACAGTGTATGTACACGGAGAGTATTTTTCGTTTGCCGAGTTTTGAAGTTGGCAATCCCGTTTCCTCAACAATACACCTAAGTTATTTGTAATATTCATAAATAACCTCAGTTTTGACGTGAGAACTTCTACTCAGTGTTGATGTATTGTTTAGCACTACTGCTATATTTTGTGTAGTTAGTTTTAAAATATGGACAGTTCAGAGGATGAAAACCTGTCAAACACCCCGCCATATTGTGTTACTGCTGAAGTATGTTTTTTATTTGTCACAAAATAACAACTGTAGACAAAGTATAATGTGCAATTCGTGAGCAAAGTGTCTTTTTTAAACTCGATAAAATTGACGCACTCGGCAAGCCTCGTGCGTTAACATTTTTCTCTCGTTTCAAAAAGTGCCACTTTGCTCACTAGTTGCACAAATAACTATTAATCAGTGTTGTACAAACTTTTTCACACACCCTACACAAAATCAAATATTCAAACTCAAAATTTAAGAGTAACCAGAACACCAAAACTAAAAATTCCGCTTATCTCAAAATAAGCTTTAATGATTTTGATCAAATTTTGCTAAATTCAGACACTAAAGTTCGAAACAAAACGTACTACTTGTCTCAGAAGGCCAATTCAAGATTTATCAATCGAAAGGGTAAAATGCACTTTCGTAAAATCTTAATTATTTCACGGTGAACACAATCGTTTTAAAATGTGAATATTTATGATTTTAAATCAACTTGACAAGCTGTGAATCAAAATGATAGTTCGTTCGTATTTTGAAAAATACCGACAGGGTTCATTTTTGTATATTTAAATTGCTCAAGAGTAGTAACTTTTTATATGCTGTTTGACAAGTTGGTTTAAGTAGTAAATCTTCACCAAAATTAGATCAAATTCGCCGAATTTTAGATATTTAAATTTTTACAACGTTTCCGTAGAATCTTTTTAGAAAAGATCAGGAATAGGCATTTTGGAAACAATGACAGCCAATTAGATTTGGTGGAACAGTTGGAGCATACAGTTTAACAAAATTTAATCAAAATTGTTAGACAATTTTGAAAACATCGAAATTTTGATTTGTAGTCCTAAACAGCTATCTTCAAATTTTGAGTTATCAAACCAATTAATCCTTGCTTATTGCCAAAATAACCTTAGTAACTCGCTGAAGGTTTGATAATCCCGAGGGTGCCTACCTGGATTTACAACTTTATTCATAGAGTCTTGGTTTAGATCCCTCTCTTTCATCTTTCCTATCAGGTCTCTCTTAACGAACTCGTGTTCATTTCTGATCCTGACGGTGAGTATTCGAGGGTTAATTGTTTTTGTGTCTTTTTTTTATAAAGGCACTTATAACCGAGAAGTTTTTACCTTCAAACAAGGAGAAAAAACACAAAATATGTAATAAAATATACAGGGTGATGGGCACTAACTACACGATGTAAAAACTCTCTCGAAAAATATATCTTTCAATTTGATTTTAACTATATTTTTGGTTTTATAGTTTTGTTTAAATATCGTAATTTATCAACGAAAAGTTCAATTTCTCAACTTTACTGCCACTAATTTTTACTTTTGGTATTGTTTTGAAAACGCATAAAATTTTGAGTTAAATACAACCATTTTCATTGTTTATAAATAAAAATGTAAGTGTATTTATTTAGCTTGAAACAAAAAAAAAAAGTGTTTTGGGGAAAAACTGAAATATTCAAAACACTATTATCGGATTGTTGTTAGGCGTAACAAATTGTCAAATTGTATAAAAAATTTGCCATTGTAATAAACTTTCATTTGATAAAAGACACTTCAGTTTATTATTTTTAATTGTAAAAGAAAACTGGGCTAAAATTTTAAAACGTTTTGCTGACAATCCTAGTAGATTGTGTTCTATGGGAAGTGATAAAATAAAGGGATGAAGTTAGTGATAATAATACTACAAAACAAATATGAATATTTTTCAATTTCCTTGATGATCCGTAAATAATTTAAGGTAACTCACGTAAATTGTGCTACTCAGGTTTGAAGTTTCAATGGACTGCCTCAGTATTTGAAAGAAATTAATTCTTTTGGTAAGTTTGAGTAAAACTTACTAAATTACCTCATTTAACGAGCATTTTAGGCCTGCTGTTGTTGTTATGTTCCTTTAAATATCTGTTTATTTTTATTTTATTATTATTATTATTATTATTATTATTGTAAATTAGGTAAATCTTTACAAGGAGAACGAGAAAATAATAAATAATATTATAATCTGCCCTCACAAATTTTAAATTACCAGAAATATTTTAACTACAGTTGTCTATTAAGTTCTGTGTTTAAACGGTAAATTACAAATACATATTTTAATAAACTATGGTATTCTATTTTAAACTGGTTTTCTTTTACATTTAAAAAAATAAAAACCCAATTATCTTATATCAAATAAAAGCTTGTTATAAGGGCAAGCTTGAGATACAATTTGCCAATTGTTATGCTCAACAACAATCCGACTAGTGTGTTTTGAATATTTAAGTTTTTTTTCCGAAAACAAATATTTTGTTTGTTTAAAATTAAATAAATACATGATCACTTTTCAAAATGATAATGGTTGTATTTTACTAAACATTTTAAGCACTCTCATAAAATAAAGTCAAGATTATTTTATATAAGAAGTGGAAACAAGATCGCTTTTACGACAAATGAACTTTTTTATATCGAAAAAAGTAAAAATATCAACTTCTAGACACTTCTTTGGTTGTTGTAATGCCATTCTGTGCCAGAATAAAGTCTTGGTTGTTATCCATAAAGGATATAAGCTACTTGAATATTGTTGTGTGTTAGGTTAGGCGCCATAATAATATGTTATATTCATATTAATTGTAGACATAGTTGGTACTTGGTGAAATTCCATATTAAGATATATAATAACTGGCATGAAAATTTTCACAAATCAACATATATTGTGACAGATGTTTCGCGTTTTGTTAAACCTTATTGTCACACATTCTGTCGGGTCATTTAGCTTTTCAGATAGTCCTGGCTCAGTCCCTTTCCTTGCACTCTATCTTCCAGTTTCTTAGTATAAATGTTGGGACTTAAGTTGGATTTTGTAAATTTTAGTTCATAGTCGTCTGAAGATGCTTATTTGCGAAACAGCTGTCACAGTATATGTTGATTTGTGAAATTTTAAATATGAGTTATTATTTACCATATTTTGTGTTATTAATTATTTAAATTTTATTGATTTTTTATTGTTTTAATTTGTTTTAACTTGTAGAGAGTTGGCTGTTGATAGTAGGAAAGTAGCTTTTATTTAATATTATTGTTCATTTAGTTATTTTGTTTAAATATTATTCAATGTACGTTACGGAGAGCTATACTGTGAAAGTCTTCTTTTTAGGTGAACTACAGTTGTATTTTGTTTATTTTACATAAGTTATCACGTTACTGGCAAAAGTCATCAGTAAATATTCCTATGTCAGTAAAAGAAGAAAGAAAAATTTGTATTTTAAAATGGGAATTTAAAATTATTGTTACAATAAATACCAAAAGTAATTGGTGGCAGAAAAGTTGAAAACATTTTACTTTTCGTAGATAAGTGAACAGATTTTTGAAAAGCGGTGAAAAATTCAACGTTCCAAACAAATTAAGAAAACATATTTCGAGGGTGATTTTCTAGATCGTATAGTATGTACATATACCCAAAACATGTTTTGACACTAAGTGCTAATCATCCGGTAAATACTGTTTTAGGCTGATGAACACTATGACAGACATAATTTTTTCAATACATTTTGGGCTTAGAACAGCACAAAACTATATTTTCGCAAAATACTAGACATCAATTTTTTAATCCATTACATACATTTTTTATATCGATTTAATTTCATTAAAATCAACCCAATCGATGGGTTTCAAACCAATAGACTTATGACGTACATCACTCCAAAACCACTTTTTTGTAGCTCATGGAGATGAAAAAAATCCCATTTTTGTCCCATCACATAACTTCCTCTACACCACGCATACCATGACAAAGAATTTGAAACCTGTCGACAGCAAGATGTCTTAATCTGCGATGTGCAATGCAGATAACATTGTAGGCGAAGTCATCCTATATATCGCCCACTGTGGGCTTCAGGAAATCGTAACAGTATAGGATTCGTTGCCCTTGAGATATCCACATAACACTGCGTCCAAGGAACTCAAGGCAACAGGTATTCGTGTTTTAATAGTTTAGTTTTTCCCGTAATAGTCGACAATTTGCGTGTTCCTATGTTGTGCCAATAAACAAAGTACTTTTACTAAAGCTAAATATAGAATAGAATGTCGATATTAAATCTGTTATTATTTCTCATTCTGTAACGAGAGAAAGTACTGTGAAGATGAGAAAAAATGTGTTGATTATTTCGTAGATTTATTCGTTTTTGGGTCTTTTAATCCAAATAAGTGTAATTGAAGTATGTCAGTAGTCAGTACTTGTCTGTAAATTTTATTTCCGTAGAGTTTTTATTTAATTTATTGTTTCAGTAGTCTCTCTCTCTCTCTCTCTCTCTCTCTCTCTCTCTCTCTCTCTCTCTCTCTCTCTCTCTCTCTCTCTCTCTCTCTCTCTCTCTCTCTCTCTCTCTCTCTCTCTCTCTCTCTCTCTCTCTCTCTCTCTCTCTCTCTCTCTCTCTCTCTCTCTCTCTTACACACAAACACACACATTCCTCAGGGGTAGGTATGGTGACCATGGGGCGTGACTACTCCGAAGGACCCTAGCTGGATCTACAACTTTTTTAATGTAGATCCCTCTCTTTCATCTTTACTATCAGGTCTTTCTTAACCAACTCTTGTTCTTTTCCGACTTTGACGTTATTAGAGTATTCGTGTTTATGTTATCTTCTTCTTTTTTATAAGGTAATGATGACTGAAAGGTTTTTCGCGTTTAAACAACAAGGAAAAACCTTTTTCTTTCTCCCTCTATCTCTCCGTCCCCATCTCTTCCTCTCCTATTCTCACCATGTAGCTTTATCCCAGTTTTCTTGACTCCTCAACCCCGTTAATCCATCTTAGTTTGCATTTGCCTCTTCTCCTTTACCGGCCATTATGCTCCATTTTCTTTCCACTGATACACTTTTCTGCATACGTGCAACATGCCAAGCTCCTTTAAGTTTTTTATTATCCTGTTTATTGATGACCTTTTATACATCATCTTGTTTCGTGAAATAGAATATTTGTAACTAATAATTTGAACTGAAAATTATATACAGTGCCTAACATAATTCACAAGAAAACAAAATATGATTTTCTCAAAATAGAATTTACCGATTTTGATCAAAAGTTTTCCTTATGGATCTTATAAAAGTATTATTCACTATTTCTCCTCCTTGCAAATCTCGTTTCTGAAACCACTTGTAACCCTCCCCCTCCCCCAAAAGAGCTCATTAAAAGTGCAATTTCTGAAAATCGGTTGCAGTGATTTTGAACATCAAAACAAACACTACGCTTCAGAAATAAATTTGAAAAAAAGTAGAAAATGTGCCAAAGAGGTTTTATTAAAACTATTCTTGGTGTCTAACTCTGCACATTAAATGTAATCATCAGAATGTGGGGTGTCTGTCGTAAGACTAAAGTACAAAAGTTCGATTTTTTATAAATCGGTTTGAAAGATTTTTATAAGTATCTTGCTGAAAGATAGCAACTTGAAGACATCATTTATCACTTCCCCTTCCCAAGTCTTGCTTCCGAAGTTATCGGTAAAACTCCCCAAAAAGAGCACATAACACTATGATTAATCGACCCTAGAGAATTAAATTAAATTTACGATCGGTTGATATTAATAATAGAGGGTGTTCATTGACTGAGATTAAATAAGCTTTATTATTAGAAATTTGTAAAAGTTTATTCAGTTCATAAACGTATTAACTATACATTTACGTCTATTGAAAACTTATAATTAATTGTAATATATATGTTTTCTAAAATACGTGCTAGAAGAAATATTTCCGAATACTATAACGGTATACATTTGGATTTAGAAATGATTGACAGACATCATTATTGCAGCTAATTACCTTCTACACATCATCAGAGGCTGGGGGCTTATTCATTAAAACTGGAATTAGTGCATTTTCTATCTTTTTATAACCCCATTTTTCAGGATCTAAATTTAATATTCCTAACCAAACATGTACTTGATAATAAACTCTTTTGACATGTTCTTTAAAAGCATCTAATGTTGGAGGGAACATTGCCAGATTAACAGTATTATCTTCTTTTTTCTTGCCAATTTATTTTTTTTCATAGCTTTAAATTTAGCTGTATTTTGTTTAACGAAAAGAGAAAATCTCAAAATTTTCATGTTCTTTTCACTTTGAAATTAAAAAACAGTAATTAATGTAAATAATGCTTGATTTTTTGCTATGTTGATTTCTCATCATTTTCACTTTGTATTGTTTTTGTCTGTAGCGCCTTCTCAGATCGGCACAGTGTTGACATCAGCATCGTAACAAGCGACCCAAAAACCATAAACAAATTACATCAATTTATGGAAAAATAGCATCATTTCATATAATGTTAATCTGTCACCATTTTTACCTTGTAATAGTTTTGCCGGTGGCGCCCTCTACGATTCGCACAATTTTGGTATCATTATCGGAACGAGCGAACCAGAGAACTGTAAAAATGGCATTGAAATCGAAGAATGGCATGAATTGACTAAAATAATTCCTTATTTTATTTAATTTTAATTTGTCATTACCTGATTATTTTTTCCTGTGGCGCCCTCTAGGATGCGCACTTTTTTGACATCATAATCGGAAAGAGCGACCCCAAATACATAAAAATTAACATTGAAATCAAAAAATTATATCGATTTATGAACCCCGTCTCTTATTTCATATTACGTTTAATCGGACATCATTATTATTGTTTATATTTAATAAATAAACAAATTATTAAGTGTCCGGAAAAAAAAACTGTTTAAATCTTTGATCTAGATACTCTAACGAATAAAATGAGCTTTGACACAAGTCATTTCGTGTAGTTTCACTCTGGATCAGAATAAATCCCGTTTTTTGCCCCGACTACTATAACAATCTTAAGAGGACTAAAACAGTGGGATGGGTTATTTATTCAACATTTCTTTGGAATATATTAGAACTGGAGACGAACGCCAAACACGTGAGGGAATTAATGTGGTTAAAAAAATATGAAGTCGACCCGGAACTTATTTATCACGATGTATATTTAAAGAATGTGTAATTAAAATTAATTACACTTAAATAATAGAGCTTTATTTTTAGTCGATCTTTCAATTTTTTTTTTTTTTTTTTTTTCCTTTTTTTTTCATGTTGGTATGTTCCACATTGTTAAACATTGCAACTTAATTTTTTAACGCTTTTGTCTAGACGTTGTTACGAAGCGATTCCCAATTTTTCCATTTATATTTTTATTAATTACATACATATCCTAAGTTAATTCCCAATAGAATAGAGGGAATCGCAGGGGGTGCAGAGCGCGACTGACGAAGATCACTGGGGAAGGAAAATAGGATCCGGCATTGTAATATTGGAACAAATATAGCTATTCTTTATTCCTTGACCGGAGAATACACATTTTATCTGATGATAAAATGGCAACTGAGGAGAATATAATTCGTCCCTGGTTTGAAACGCAACTAACAACACATATCTCAACGTAATTGCTTTTTTCCAACAGAAGTCTTGTCTTTGAGAAGGTTTTCACAATAATTATCTACGTAGGAAATGCTTAATTCAAAATGAGGGAAGGTACGTCACGGAAGGCTAGACCCCTCCTAGACGCTCTCAAGCGCACTGGTATAACGAACAAACTTGGAAGAACGGGGCGACTTTAGTCTCACTAACCTTTAGTGGGGCAGAGTTATATTGATTTTAAAGTCAGAAATGAGAAGAATGTTTCGGATAAGCTAATAGGGTCACGTGATAGGCGGTGTATTTCTTTGATGTTGTGTTTACATGCGTTGATTTTGGTATTAAAATGTACAAATTGTTAAATGTTAAGTATATACTGAATGATTAATAAATTATGTCCAGTGTCACTGTGTTCTTTGCATCATTTTTAGACAAAACGTTTCTTTAAATATGTCTGTATTTTTTTAATATAAATTTTGGAAATTGACAAGATATTAATAAGTCTATTAATAAGAGAATTAAAATAATTGATAAGTCTATATTTTATTTTGTTATGTAACTTGCATACTCAAAACTTTATTTTGTACATTTAAAAAAATTTTTGCGTTAAAAATTTGTAATGTTTAACAAAATATTCTTTTTTTATCGACAATCAAGTTTTGAGATAAATATTATTTTTAATTTTGTCATTTATGAATTTAAAATGAAAATTTAATAATCTATAAACGAGTTACTATTTACTTTTAAAAAAAATGTTTTATAACAAATACAAATTTCATGTAAATCGATCGAGTAAGATTCCAGAATAACGGCATAAGAATATAATTTATTATTGTTTATACAGATTCAGGGAAATGCGAAAATTTCTCTCAATCCATCTCCAACTTAAAAGAAATTCCTGAATTTATAATCTACGTCTTCCTAGAATTAAATTGAATCTAGTTTAAAATGTTTCATTGAAATCCGTGCAGTCGTTGTTCACTTCAAAGGCATCCTTACAATTAAACATAAATACAAGATGACGTTCTGCTAAGTATGTAAATGTGGTCAAAATACTTCTATGACTTTTGATTATTAAATAGTTTTTTTGTTTTTTTTTTTGTTTCAGGTAATTTTGGAGCATTAATTATATCGAGCGTAACAAAAACTTGTGAGTAAAACTTAACTATAAGTGTAGTTTACAACTTTATCAAACTAACAGAAAATTGTATTTCAATAATTATAAAATTTGATTTAATCTAGATAAAATCTTAAGCTTTATTGCTTTTTGTAGTTTATATTTATTAGGTTTCTGGTCTTGAAAACTTTGTTGGTTTTGAGTTATTTTTAAGGGATTTTCAATACATAACTCTTACTCAATTTTTCAATTTTGATTTTTTCCATAAATTAACGTTGGTAAAAATAAGTGTTAGACTGAGTGTATAATAAATTATGCCCGATATTTTATCAGCTGTTTCTTCTACAATTTTAAGAGAAACAATTTCTATAAACATGTCCAACAAAAACGGCTAGCTTTCTGTTTTTGTTTTTTTTTTTATGTTGGCTATAAGAATAAAATATTTGTTGCGATAAGGAGATCAGATTGTTAAATGTATTTTAACCATTATAGAAGAAACAAGACATTATTTTGTACATTTTCAAAATGACGACTGCTTAAAACATTTAATATCAAATATTTTTAAAATCAAAAAATGTGAAATAGATAAAATATTACGTCGTTTTTTTCATCTCCAAGGATATCAAGGTTACTTATATAGAAATAAATACGAGTTATATATATATATATATATATATATATATATATATATAATTTTTATCTCCGCTAGAATGTTATAATAAAAATAAGTACATTGTTCCGCCTTTCACAGCTTCGTTAATCTCACGTTTGATGACGCGTTTCGGATATACTCCATTCTCAATACACTTAATAGTTCTCTTGGGAGTACTTTAGTGTAGTATTATATGTTTTGATAATGGAGTATATCCGAAACGCGTCAACAAACGTGAGTTTAACGAAGGTGGGAAAGGTGCAACAATATACTCATTTTAACAATAATGAATACAAATTATACAATTTAACCCAACATTTAAACCCTTCATTACGCCGTAAAATAACTTGCTGTCTTTGTTTTAAGATTTTGTTTCAAAAAGATTTAAAATGAAATTCAAATCGAGAAAAATGATTTATTGTACGATGAGAATTACATAAATAATTTGCTCTAGATACAGTTCAGATTGGCAGTAAATATTGCAGTAGTTGTAACGCGTTGTCGTGGTTGTCACCCTCTTCAACCCCCGTCAACACTCTACTAATCATCCCCTTCCCTCTCTGCCTTGATTTGTTCAGTTTCATTTCAACTACAAATTAGGTTTCTTCAGTTTCGCCAGGCTTTAACTTCATTGAATTACATTTAACTAAATTTGTCGCTTCTGAAGTTTGTTTAGAACAGCGAAATGAATGAAAGCTTGCAATAGCCATTATTATATGTTGAATAATTACTGAAAAGCTATTCTATATTTCCCAAAGTTTGTTGGAGTGATTGTAACACATCCTGTATATTAATTGTCGTAGAAATTTAATTTTGTTCAACAGGAAACTTAATGCATAAGTATCTTGACTGGACACTTGACGAGAGGGAAATTATTATTCATAAGACAGCAATGTTTAGTTGTATTGAAATGTACGATAAAATTCCAAGTCATCTAAAGTGGATTAGAAAACACAGAATAATTAAAGAGAATGTTAATTATATATCTTTTGGATAACAATTTTATTCAGTTGATGAATTAGAAACGGCATTTAGAGTAAATTTTGGTGTTTTTTAAATTTAATATTGAAATCAGTTTTTATTTTACTTGCAATTTGGTCATAAATTGTTTTTGACCTTTACTTCACTAAAGTTTAATTGCAATGTGTTGTTCTGATTTTGAGTTATTTTACCTGCAAATACGACCACAATTAAGTTTGACCGATATCTCCCGAAGTGAATTTTTATTGTTGTTGAAAGGCAAAACACCTCCTTAAGAACATAAAATAAAGACCCCCCCTAACTATCCAAATACTCTAAGTACATCGTGGTTTGAAAGGAACATAAGTTGGGAAGAGAGACTTATTAGGAAGTCTAACCAAAGACTACATTATAAATGTATAGGTCCAGCTAGAGACTCTCTGGATCGTCATTACAGTACTCATTATAGGCGAGCCACTGAGTGTAGGTTAGGTTATTTATAGTTCTTCTGATCCATCTCGGTTAATATCACTATATCACAAACTTATCATCATTGCCAAAACGCAAAAAGTATCATTACCATAACACAAAAAGTATTATCATTGATATAGCACGAAAATGATAATCATCGTCATAACGCAAAAAGTATCATCATTACTATAACACGAACGTGAACATCATTGCCATAACACAAAAAGTATCATTATTGACACAACACAAAAAGTATCATTATTGCCACAACACAAAAAGTATCATGATTGACACAACACAAAAAGTATCTTCATTGCCATAACACAAATAGTACCATCATTGCCACAACACAAAAAGTACCATCATTGCCATAACACAAAAAGTATCATTATTGCCACAACACAAAAAGTATCATGATTGACACAACACAAAAACTACCATCATTACCATAACACAAAAAGTATCAACATTGCCAAAACACAAAAAGTATCATCATTGCCACAACACAAAAAGTATCATTATTGCCAAAACACAAAAGTATCATCATTACCATAACACAAAAAGTATCAACATTGCCAAAACACAAAAAGTATCATCATTGCCACAACACAAAAAGTGTCATTATTGACACAACACAAAAAGTATCATGATTGACACAACACAAAAAGTATCATCATTATCACAACACAAAAAGTATCACCATTGCTATAACACAAAAAATATCATCATTGCTATAACACAAAAATACCATCATTACCATAACACAAAAAGTATCATCATTGATGTAACACAAAAAATATCATCATTTCTATAACACAAAAGTATCATCATTACCATAACACAAAAAGTATCATCATTGCTGTAACAAAAAAAAATATCATCATTGCTATAACACAAAAGTATCATCATTGCCATAACACAAATAGTATCATCATCGCCACAACACATAAAGTATTGCCACAACACAAAACGTATTATGATTGACACAACACAAAAAGTATCATCATTGCCAAAACACAAAAAAGTATCATCATTGCTATAACACAAAAAATATCATCATTGCTATAACACAAAAGTATTATCATTACCATAACACAAAAAGTATCATCGTTGCTGTAACACAAAAAAAAATATCATCATTGCTATAACACAAAAGTATCACCATTGCCATAACACAAATAGTATCATCATCGCCACAACACAGAAAGCATTGCCACAACACAAAAAGTATTATGATTGACACAACACAAAAAGTATCATCATTGTCAAAACACAAAAAGTATCATCATTACCATAACACAAAAAGTATCATCATAGCCCTAGATATACAAAGTTGCCTTGAGTCTCAATGTTATTATTGCTTATTATTTATAATAAGTTGATTTGAGATTACCATCAAACTATTTACCTAAATACTACGTATAACTGAGCAAGAAAAAAAAACAGGAAACGTAAGTTATTTTTAAATCTAAACAAAAAATTTAAAAATTACTTATTCAAAAAAACTTTCCCAAAGTTGAAAGCGCCTGTTACGTTATCAAACAAAACACTGATAATTTGCAGCTCTATAAATGAAGTATAGTTGTATTTTACGTTGCCCATTTAAACGCCCACTACGTCGTAGAAACACGTGAATTAAATTAATAGACGGTCGTGTGGGTAGGATCAAGGTCATCCGTCAACTCGCTGTGCTCAATGGTCTTGTTGACATGAGCTGCTCGCCTAAACAATGTTGTCAACATAATAAAAAAAACATTATTTTGACTGGCAACAAGTTTATTTGTACTTTATATGCTCTTTAGTCGAATAAAACACCTTTAGTTATTTTTTTTTCTTGTATATTTTGTTTTTTGGTTCTCCGCCAAACTATGTATGGCTCGACCTGTCAAGCGATGTGGGTTTAACAATATCTGGCATGTGCTAGTTATCTCTGTCCAAATGGAAAGGTGTTATTTTTTAAATCTATATTAAATGTAAAGATAAATTATAAAAATGAATATTCGGTGTTACAAGTTATATCTCATCTTGTTTCGAAGGAAATAATTACTTTACGAAGTATAGGGTAAGTTCGGTAATTCCAAAAATTTTTAGCTCGTTTTTTAACTGATTTTCACTTTTAATGACGTCAAAGAACGTTATTTTCGACACGACGTCCAACTGTCGTCGTTGTCGGCTGTACATGAACGGTACAACCGCGAACATACAATTTGGTATATCGAACTATATATAGTATGATCAAATAGAACGTTATTGACATTCAGAATAATTGAATTAAACATTTCAAAATGGCGGCCGTTTAAACAAGTTTTTTGTTTATCTCTCATCACACTAAATTAATTCACACTTCCAGATTTAAATTCTTCACACAATGGTACCAACCCAACGATGACAAACAGCGAAGTTAAAAATGTAATTTCGAAGACAAGAAAACGAGATATTCGTATAGTTACGAGATTCGGAAGGGCCGCTTCACAGACACGAGCGTAGCGAGTGCAGACTGTTTCATTTAGTACATTTCTTGGTCCGTAGAGACGAGTCGACCCCTTGTTCAGTAAACATTTCCTACAAGGCCCATGAATCCAACTTTTCCTTAGAAGCTTGTTTTAGAATGTATGATGGAACAGGGTAGATATCGTGATGGTGTCCATCAACTTTTCCTTTTACAAAATTTTACAAATATTCCTGATTATTCATCTGGAATTTTGGATAAACTTTCCTCTCACTGCCCAATCCGATAATCGGCATGATGTATTTTTTTTCCCGTGAAGAAAATAGAAAATTACACACCCAACAAATCCTAATTGAAACTCTCAAAATTTCACTGAAACAAACCTCTCTAAATATCTGAACGAATAAACACAACTACTAAATCAAAATACCGTTAAACTAATATGTTTACGTTTATATGAAGCTGGGTAAGTACCATGATGGTTCCTTCAACTTGTTTTGCTTTTAGAAAATTGTACCAATCTTCCCGACTATTCATTTTGTCAACTTAACCATTCCTATCACTGCCTAATTCGCAATTTTTCCCTTATAGAAAATAATCTTTTCAAATAACACGCCCAACTCAAATCAGAACTCTCAAATTTTGACGGGAACAGACTACCTCTACGACACCGCCAAACTAATCTCAATACAGGAAGACGGAATATGATACTGCAACAACATCAAGCTGTCTGAGATGTAAGTTTATAATTAAAATCATAATTATAGAGTACACTATATTCTTTGATATTGAAACCGTTCAGATTCCCGCTTTAATGATTTATAATTATAAAATGAACGTGTTCCTTGATTCATTAATTTTAATCTTAACTGTTGTGATAGCTTGGATTTAATCACGGTTGGATTGGACGAGTTAAGTTTGATCGGCGTTGGGGTTATTGGTCGATGGTTTATGAGAAATCGTTGCAGAATGGAGGATGTATTTAATAATTTCATTAAAATCGATGGCCTGACATTTGAGAAATGATGGTCCAGATATAATCGCAAAATAATGTTTGGTTAAAGTTCAAATCGCTTTTATGTTCTCTTATATACAAATAATTGAGACGAATAATTATTTCTTATAATGGGGTGAAATAATTTAGCCTTTTTTTGCAGATGTATTTGTTTCGACGTCCTCTGAGTTCAGAAAGACATTTTATTTGTAGGAAATGTAAAAAATGAATGACTGTTAGTACTGTACCTTGTAGTATATTAATCTAGTTCTATTGATTTTGAGAATGCAAACTTTTACTACATAGAACTAAATGTTTATTTAATGGATAACTTATCCCAAATTTTTTTTTTTTTTTTTTTACAATTAGTACGGAGCTTTTTTTTGTTTTCAAGATTGTTCTCTCTGTATTACTGTTGCTTATATGAGCAAATGTTAAATTTACAAAACATAAATGGTGTAAATGCCAATATTACCGTTTTAATACATATTTATTCATACACAACCTTATCACAATGTAAATATTAAAGTATAAATTATGTTTTATTCTATTATTATTAAATTGTGCTCCTTGGTTTCATTAACATGGAAAAGTTCATATTTCTCGAAAAGATATACGATAGTGTTGTTTATTCACACTTATTTGTCATCATACTTTCATTCATTTTGTAGCAAACATTGTTGATTTTGGACTCTATTAAAGTAAATTATACATTGTTTGATCTCATTTTTCTTGTAATTAAGTGTAGAATAAAAATATATTACAAAACATTTATTTACTTTCCAATTACTTATAAAAGTATTTAGATGGTGTAAACATTTCTGTTATAGTTTTGAACGATGCTTGACATTTTAAACAAATAGAAACGGCGAGATAATTTCCAGAGTTACGTGCGTCCGAGACATTTTTATCATTAATTGTATCAAGAAAACTGGTTTGGTTAACTCTAAATTTTTAATTTTTCTGTGGGTGTATATGAAACACAAATGCAATAGTCACGTAAACATACATTTTGAAACCTCTTGTTCACTAAACTCTTGCTCACTAAACTCTTGTTCAATAAACTCTTGTTCAATAAACTCTTACTCACTAAACTCTTGTTCACTAAACTCTTGCTCAATAAACTCTTGGTCAATAAACTCTTGTTCAACAAACTCTTACTCACTAAACTCTTGTTCACTAAACTCTTGCTCACTAAACTCTTGTTCAATAAACTCTTGTTCAACAAACTCTTACTCACTAAACTCTTGTTCACTAAACTCTTGCTCAATAAACTCTTGGTCATTAAACTCTTGTTCAATAAACTCTTACTCACTAAACTCTTGTTCACTAAACTCTTGTTCAATAAACTCTTGGTCATTAAACTCTTGTTCAATAAACTCTTCGTCATTAAACTCTTGTTCACTAAACTCTTTCTCACTAAACTCTTGGTCATTAAACTCTTATTCAATAAACTCTTCGTCATTAAACTTTTGTTCACTAAACTCTTGCTCACTAAACTCTTGTTCAATAAACTCTTGTTCAATAAACTCTTCCTCACTAAACTCTTGTTCACTAAACTCTTGATCAATAAACTCTTGTTCACTAAACTCTTGTTCACTAAACTCTTGTTCACTAAACTCTTGGTCATTAAACTCTTGTTGACTAAACTATTGTTCACTAAACTCTTTTCACTAAACTCTTGTTCACTAAACTCTTATTCACTAAACTCTTGTTCACTAAACTCTTATTCACTAAACTCTTGTTCACTAAACTCTTATTCACTAAACTCTTGTTCACTAAACTCTTATTCACTAAACTCTTGTTCAATAAACTCTTGTTCACTAAACTCTTGTTCACTAAACTCTTTTCACTAAACTCTTATTCACTAAACTCTTGTTCACTAAACTCTTATTCACTAAACTCTTGTTCACTAAACTCTTGTTCACTAAACTCTTATTCACTAAACTCTTGGTCACTAAACTCTTGTTCACTAAAACTTGTTCACTAAACTCTTCTCACTAAAACTCTTGTTCACTAAACTCTTGTTCAATAAACTCTTGCTCTGGAAATCCTAAAAAAAAAAAGGAAAAACCTTGTCCCGATAAAATAATCACGATAAACTCTCATGATTTAGAAAGCAAAACTAATAGTTTATTTATAAAATTGATTAAATGGCGTCATTCGGCACTCCTCTGGGCCCTGACGTCATCCAGTACTGTTCATTAATCGAATCGAAAATTGAAAAATGAGCCAGAAATATTCTAACCTCACATTTCACGGCCTACATTAGTAGATTCAATAGTCTTGCCTATAGTTTAATACATTTTATGAGAGTAAATAACTATATTTAGCAGTGTGTGTTTGTGGTGTGGGGGCTACCACCCACGTGGTTATTGGGGGGGAGGGGGGAGTCGTGGCATACCGCTGTGTACATGAAGTAATTGTAGTAGATTGTTATTATTAGGTGCAACCGTGTAATTGTTTTATAATGGGTGGTTTTATAAAATATGCGGAATTGTATCTAATGCGTACGTTAGAAGAATCGGTGACTTTGGTTCTCATTTATATAGATCGATCTAGAGTTTTTATCAGTTCTCCAAATCCAAAGAGTGGTTTTTCGGATTGACGTCCGCCTGTCTTGTGTAGTTCCGTACGGACCAAACCGACGAATCTATTTAGTTGATATACTTTGGTTCTTTCTCGAAACATCTTTTTTCAAAATCGGTTGTAACAATTTGATGAAATTTAATACAAATATAATATCTAAAGATCCAAATCAAACGTATTGGTCGATATCTCTCTATAAATAAAGGTTAATGAGTTATCGGAAATTAGACTATTATAAAACGTAATTTCTCAAAATCGACTCTACCGATTTCGTTCAAATTTTGGTTAAATGTGAAAATTAATTATCTTTGTAAAATTTCTAATTAAATTTAAGTACGTCGTGTGACATCCTAGTAACTACTCCAACAAATATAACCAACCATCTTAAGTTCCTACTACCCTATTCATCACTAGTGTGTTTCTGTAATAATAACAAAAGATGACGTTTTTAGACAAATAGTCTCTTCACTTCTTCATGTGAACAGATAGGTTTCCTTGCAAGGAATCTCTTATCGACACAAGTACAGTAGTTGCAATGCAAACTGCATTCAATTTGACAACCCTTCACTCCTCCATACAGCCCTTTCAATCCTCCCCTTTCTTGTAACATCTCAACGCTTTCTTTTTAACCCACTCACAAAATCACAATTATCTTTTATGCAACTTGCACAAGCTCTAGTTGCACATCTTTTGTCAGTGTATAATATTTAAGTTGGAAATTAATGTATAAAATAATTATTAAGGAAATGTAACAGAGTTCAAAATAGGTCAAAACAGATGGATTAAAAACAATAGGGAAAAGGAGTTGATGTAGAATTTAATTTTCTTATACCTAAGGGAATTTCTATCTTTTTTAAAATTTAATAACTATTATATACGGTAAGTAAAAGTATATAAATTATACAGTGTGTTTTGAATCTCAATGGAACCGCTTTGTAGAATTTTTCCTCAGCTCGGGTCAGTCGTATACCATAGGAACATATATATGTCTGTAATGGTTAGTTTCTGTGTTCGTCATTTTATGTTGTTTTTCTCCAAATAACTCCAAAAGAAATTGAAATATCGACAGAAAATTGTACAGAAAGTTTTTTGAATAATATTAATTTGCAGTTTTTCATTAAATTTTAACTCTACTGTTTCAAAATGGAGTCTATTATAATTGTTGTGTGTTACACATCTCGAAAGCGGTTAATTTGTTTAAAAAATATAGAGGGACATATTTTTTAGACCATTTAAAACTGAGCATGATGATGTAATGATGGCCTAGATATCGGTAAAAAAATAAAATAAAATTCTTGACAATTTACTTAATGCACAAACGCTATTAATTCTTATACTACAGGATGATTATTTTGACTGAATTTTTTTAATATGTTAACGAATTAACTTCTTTTTTTTTATGCGTTGAATACACATAATGGGTAAAAACTTGTCTCTTAACATTAAAAAATAATCGTCTTCTAGATATTTCCCATCAAAAATTTAAATGGTCACCATTTTGAAACGGTCCCATTTTATGAAATTTGGTGAACAATTAAAAACTAACAATACAAAATTTTCTGTAAAATTTGTATCATTATTTCAATCTGTTCTGGATTTGTCTGAATTTTTGGAAAACACAAAATGACGGATTGACGGAAAACTAATCATTTCAGACATATGTTTCTACGATATTTTATTGTCTCGACCTAAGGAATAGAGATGTTGAAATTTTCTATATAATTTTTATCTCTGCTAGAAATGTTATAATTACAATGAGTACATTGTTCCGCCTTTCCCAACTACGTTAATCTCACGTTTGTTGACGCGTTTCGGATATACTACATTCTCAAAACACTTAATAATACTTATCATCCTACGCTTGGATTCCGTTTTTAAAGACCGGAACCATGGGTAGAGAGAGGGGGGTGTCTAATCAGAAACAAGTTAAACGAGTTTTAGTTAGGCCAATAGGAAGACAACAGGTGGGGGGAGAGTGGGAGGAGCGAGTTGCTTAAAATAACGAGTCCAAGCGTAGGATGATCAGCACTATTAAGCGTCTTGAGAATGAAGTATATCCGAAACGCGTCAACAAACGTGAGATTAACGAAGCTGGGAAAGTCGGAACAATGTATTCATTTTAACAGAGATAATTTCACGGCCATAAAAACCTCTAGTCGTTGAATACTCTAATAGCATCAGGGTCGGAAAAGAGTAAGAGTTGGTCAAGAGAAACCAGATAGAAAAGATGAAATAGAGGGATCTATCTTTCCTATTTCTCATGACAGAAGATATAAATCCACCTAGTGAAATGTACGAATACACTACAATATGTAAATCAGTGAAATTATAGTTTGGATTCTGTTTCCTTAAATGTTATTGTTACTTAAAGAATCATCATTTCAATATGGCGGAACGTATATCTCCAGCTTGTTGATTGTAGTTGATTAATACTGAACTAAACGTTGGTAAACGATAAAAATCAACAAATTTGCGCCTTATCTTGCCAGCTGTGACGAGCATTGTTTTAGTGAAATCAACATACGACGAGGGTCAATAAACGTATATCTTCCTCCCTCAGTTAAGACCACACGTTAGACAAAGAACTACATACGCCTCAGCAGGTGGCAAGGCGTACTCCTGCGTTCTGTATGCACGACCCTGCAGCACGACCCTGTCTCGTGCCACAAGTAAACGGTACCTCTGCTCCTAGCGCACAGGTTTACAAGTAACATCACAATTCCTTGTCGGCAGGTTTAAGTTCAACGATAAAAGTTGAACAAATTTTGTTCTACAGTATTGAAATAAATAAAAACAAATGTAAAGAAAAAGATCAACTTTGGTGGGCATATTGTGTCGTATTTCGAAACGTTTATTTAATCTTTTCGTTAACTCAAAATTTGGATGTAGCTGTCATAAAACCAAAGTATTAAATTCTCATTTTCTCAAAATCGGCTGTAACAATTTTGATAAATTTTTTTTCACGTGACCTTAAAAACCTTAAATAAAACTTACAAAATTTCATCTCCTCGAAGATGCCAGTTCGTGAGTTATCCTTAAAAAAAAGACGTAATTTCACAAAAACGCTAGTACCGATTGTGTTCAAATTTAGATGTATTGTGAAGTATAATTACCAAAATCGTGCGTCAAATAGCAACCAAAACCTAATTACGGTTTAAGAATAACTGACAGAATCTTGGCAGCTCTCATTAAAGAAATTTGTTTCAAATAAATAAGATTTATTTCAAATTTTAAGTATTTTAATCTTGCAAAAGTGTACCAACTGAACTCTCATAAAAATAGAATATTAAATTTCCCCCTTCAACGTGAGTGCACCGTTCATTTTACTCGGAGACTTGAAAATTATTTATCCACGAAAATTTAAACATTTTGACAAATTAAATATATATATCCGTCACGTCACTTCTTAGTCGTATTAAAGGAACGACTTGTTTCGAAGCTGAAACTCCATCATCAGGTCCTTAGAGCTAATATTAAATTAATTATTACTTGGATACTACAAACATGCAAATTTTAACAAAACCACTATTCATAAAAAACAATCTGCGCTAAACTTTAAACTCAAGCGTCCAATCAGTTAACCGTCCTACTGTTCACAATGTAATACAAACAAACAAATAAATTGTTAAAGCGGCGATAAACTTCAAGGTCACGACAAGTGTATGCAGCATTCCTAAACCTAACCTCTTCGTCAGAAGTTGCTCCATTTACATCTGCTTAAAGGCATACATCCACGGCCAACGGAATCCATTCCATACAAGTTTTGTTTGATCTGATTTAGTCGTAAATAAACTGTACATTAACATTACACGAACCTTTCTAGCGAAAACAAAGGCGAAACAAACGAGAAAAATAAAATTTAATTACATCACTGAAGATGGCGATATTTTTGTTGAAACGCGTTTGATTTAATGTACGTATTTGTGAGATATTGTGTTCAATTTTAATTTTATAAAAAGAGCTTAATATTTATTTAGTTTTACATAGAAAGTATTCAATTTCAGTGTTTAAATAATTTAATGTTTTAAATTTGACTTATCGAGTATAGACGACCAAAAGCAATATATTAAACATGCCTCAAAAAACAAAAAGTAAATGAACCCGTAGCGGACTTCTAGTATATTCTAAAATACCTGTGAACTTTAATTAAAAAAAAAAAAATCTGTTTGACAGATTAGTATGTGTCATAAAAACTACAAATATAATCATAATTTGACATAAAAGACTAGTGATATTGACTGATAACTCGCTAGTAATTCAAGGATGATAAAAACCGCATGTTCTTTTTTGAATCCTAGAGATTATATTTTATAGTAATACCATTAGAGTCGAGTTTAAGAAAATTATAACTTCATTGTTTATGAAAGTTAAATTGTATTGGTAGATCAAAAGTTATTACCCAGCAGTTTAAGTTTGTTTAAAGCAGTTAGGTGTACACAGGTTTTTTTCAACCTCGTCATCCTTGTCTATACCACTACATTCTTTACAGTGATTTTTAACGTGTTACATAAAATTCTGTCCTACATGCGAGAGAAAATTATTGTGGATTTGTATATTATTTATATAGTTTTAACTCAAATTTAATATATAGGCGAATTATCTTTTTTTTTTAAATAGATATCATTTCTTAAAAAATATGATTAAAAGTTTAACATAGTACAAAATAACTCTAAATAATGAATTTTTTTTAGAAGGTATGGGTGATTATTTTATGTTAGCTGAACTGTGAGCGTGGTATCTTTCTGGCTAGAATACCCCACCTTTAGTGTTAAAGATAATACGGTAGACATAACAATACAGCATTGACTAATATTATTATATTCATATTAAGCCATTTATTATAAAGTGCAATGTATTAAATTCAGTCTCATTTGAGTAAGATTAGGGATAAAGAGGTTGTAGAAATTCGAAAGGAAAGCGTTCAAATTTTCAGAATATGTGCAACATGAGTTTCAAATTATTAATTATAATTTTTTTAAATGTAAAAATCCGATTAAAATATATATATATATATATATATAAATTAATATTAACTGAACTATTTATGGTAACAACCGTATGTGCTTGGTGGTATTCCATTTTAATAATTAAAACAAACACTTTTTAGTATAAACCACAACTTTATTTAAAATTTATCGACCATGGTTTCGCTAGTTACAGCATTGTCAAGGTAGTTTACATGAATCATGTTATCTATTATTGTTATCGTTTAATTATTAATATTATCTGGAGTATTATAGGATTTATCGAAATCGCGATTTTAGAAAGCGATTTATATTTTCTTTTAATGTTAAAGTGAATATTTACTTGATTTAATTACGTTTAAGGTTATTTATACGTAATTAGGGAAATATCTAGTGAGAGGAACCCTCTATGTTTCTTTTGTGTTGCCACTGAATTGACTTTTTGTTTGTTAATTTCTCCAAACAAGGCTGAAATTTGTTTGGTTAATTCACCACAAGTCGTGACCACAAGGTTTATCGCTAAAGGAAGAGACAAAAGGTTGTTCATTTTGATAAATCCTTTAGGTAACTTACCCCTTTTTGTTATTTGACCAAATGTATGTTAATTCAACTGTTAACATTTTCAAGCTAACAATTTCTTGTGTTATTATTTCTGTTACAAAATGGTTTTTCGTAATCACGTTTGTTTATATTTAAAGTTATGTCAACCCCTCAGTCCCAGTTTCAACTCTGAATACCCTTTGTTATTTTACTTGTTTCAGTTTTTCATTTATCCCTTTTCTTGTTTTTAAAGTGATTTTCACTTGATAACGATAATACAAATTAATAGTTTATAGCACGACCTTGTAGTCACGCATTGCAACGAATTAACCGGAAAATTTCCCCCCTTACTTATATTACACAAATTTTATTGTTTAATAAACGGAGGAAAGGGGCTATGTCGGTACTTTACATGTTTCTCAAATTCTAGGACTTTCACTAGATAACGAGTGTTGATTCATATCTCGAAACGTCTTGTATTAGTTTTTATATGCACATTATGATGATAAATATCCGAATAAACTTTATCAATGAACAATGTGACACATGTTGCAGTTTAACAGTTTGTGAAAAATGTCCACGAACTAATGTACCCTAACTAGGCTACTACTTATTATCACAGGTATGTTTTTATGTCTTAAAATATCCGGATCTACACAAGAGAATCCGTAACTAATTACATTCCAACTTGAAAAAAAACACAGTAAAATAATGGAGAATAGCGCAGGATTAGTTTATGAGTGAGATGGTTTTTATTTCCCAAGAGTAAATATCCTTCACGTTTTCAAGAATTAAATCCATTTATCATCCACTTTAATTTAAAAATTCACCAAGGATCTGACATACTGTAAGACTCGAATAAGAAATAATTGCTTTTAGGAGAACAAAATGAGAAAGGCTTGTTTTTTTTTTTTTTTTTTTTTTCATTTCATTTTTAAAAGGTAAACTTTCTTACTCAGACATTTTAGAATTAAAAACAATAACATTGAATACAAACATTTCTTTACGATACATTTTTTTTTTATAAGTTGATTGGTGTCATTATGGTACTTACCCAGCCCCATCATACTATGTAATAAAAGCAGATCAAGAGGTCTTACCCACTAGGGTAAGTTTGTTTAAAACAGTTGTTACACAGGTTTTCTGAACCTCGTCATTGTGTATACCTCTACTTTCTTTCCATCTGTTTGGCGATAACAGACTTTGACAATTTATATATTTGAAAAGTTGCCATCAGTATCGCTTCGCTCGTTAGAAGCGGTAAATATTCGAAGGAGCTTCAACTCGCTACGCTCGTGTCGGTTTCTCGTGAGCTCAGGGTTCGAAACTACATTCGTTATTTATCATCGTAGAAGTTGGTACCATTACTTGGATAATTTAAATTTACAAATTTGTATCTGATTTAGTGTGTTACATGTTGAATAAAACACGAGCACTAAAAACTGTTTAAAATGGCGGCCGTTTTTATCTTTTCAGTTAGATTGTTCCTAATTTCAATGGTGTTCTGTCCCGAATGGGGACTATTTTGAAGAGGGCGAGAATTATTTATAATTGTATAAAAAAAAGCTTGTTATTTTATTAGTCTTATTGTTTTTATGAGATGAACTTATCAAATGGAAAAATTATTTTAAAAAATGGTGAATTTACCACTAGTTTCACATTAAAATTTGTCTGCCGTTCGTTAAATTTCAACCAGTCATACATTTTACACGTTAAAGTAAAATGGAATTCAACTCGTCGCTATTAATCGATTATAGTTATCCATATAATCATTTCCATCTGATGTTTTGATCCTCGACTATTCAATGTCGTGATAGAGTTTAATGGTAGCTCGTTAAATCCAACCTGATTAATTAATGAGCGGTAAAGTTTAAACTTTAGAGTTGGCAATGTTCTCAGCAGGTGTTCGGTATTAGATTAGAAACACAATAAAGTTAGTCTGTATTGCAAACTTTAGGATTAAACGACAATCTTTTGCCCCCAAAGTGAACGTAGAACAATTGGTGTCTTGGTGTTTGAGGTGGAAAGTTAGGTGGCACGATATAATAATGACGCTTTCTATTTGTCGTTGTAGAGTATTATAGAATTGTAATCGTATTTGTTTGTTGGTATATAATTTTGTGTGTTATAAGTTGAATAACACACGAGATATGAACAAAAACTGTTTTAATTACCGCCATTTTTTCACTTTTAATTAAGTTTTTTTTATGAATTTCTATAGGGTTCTGTATGTGCACACTATAGTCCTACATAGGCTACTATAATGTGTGAACAACAACGACGAACGGACGGCATGTGAAGATCTGACAAAAATCAAGAGACTAAATTTTCGATTATCAATCTATTCTTTGTAATCTGGGCTAAAAAATAAGCCATATAAGGTGCAAATTACTCTTCATAAACATTCATGGTCTCGGATACCTATGTTACCCGAAGAGGTTCGTAGAAATTCATAACCAAGGTTTTAAATTTAATTCAAAACCTAGAATAACTAGAAACGATTTCATCATTCCATAGTAGGCCTACACGGATCCGCAAACATGCAAGCAGTTGTAACGAACACCCCAATTACAAAAATACCTTTAAAAACAGTGATTAAAGTTTCTTCATTTGACCTTGACGAGTACTTTAAATTATCGGTTAGGTTAGGGTTATGTTAAGGCTCTGTTTAATTAACAAACGACCTTGTAATTAACTCTCCTCATTTACATACGGAGGGAGTTGCACGTGTGTTTACAAATATTTAGGTGATTATCGTAAATACGTATTGCGGTTTTATTAGTCCATGCGACCGGTTTTTTAGTTTTATACCCGTTGACAAATTTAACAACTTGCAGTTTCAACGCCATATTTGGTTTTCTTCAACGCTATTTTTATTTCATTAATTGCTTTTTAAATAATTAAAATATTTAAAGTCAGCGTGGACGGTGTAATCAACTTGACGGCCATTTTGTTTTTAACTATTATAGAGAGAATTGGAGGTTAGTGTAGGAAGATCAAGGCTAATTGGATAATCTTGTCCGCAGGTGAAATTTTATCTGAATGTTACGTTTAGGAAATATAGAGAGAATTACGTGATAAGTAAAAAACTGTCGAGTTTGGTTCGTTTGTCATTTGTCCAGTACTTTATAGCCCATAAGAATAAACTAATTTTGTTTTAAGGACATATTTTGGGCGATTACTACAAATTTAAGAGCTACTGCTTTAAGATCAAAATTCCAATTGTATGTAGGGCCTACAGTATTACATTTTGATATGTAAAACTTAAAAGTTATATATCCAAAATTGTCGGTTCTGGTGTAATTTAAAAAAAAACTAATTTTGCAGTGTAGTGGGGGAAACACTGAGCACGGTCTTGCAGTGAGTTTTGTACTGTGCGTTTAAAAAACATCGGTTTAATGTGTTGTGATGGAAGGTCAGGGACTTTGTCTATGAAGTGAGACAGTAAATGATTTAAAATTAAATCTGTAATCCCCCCCCCCCCGGCAAAATATTGTATCCAGATAATATATTCCCAACTCTTATTGAAAATAGTAAAATTGCAAACATTTTTTAAGCAAGCAAGACTTCGCCCACTCAGGCGGTCAACAACAGTAACAATCCCAACTCTTATATAAAAATAAGTATAAAATTACTTCAAATATTCCATTTTCTAAAATTAAAAAATTCCCCTTATTTTTTTAAGCCACCTAGACTTCACCCGTTTAATCAAAACTTACAAAATAAGAAAACCTCCGGAGTTGTTATCTAACTGTTTATATCGTAACACTATGATTAATAATATATTGCTGTATCATTAATAACTAATTCAGTTAATATATCTAAGAGTAGGCGCTGAGTGATGGACTAGGGGATTCGATTGATTAATGAACGTCTTGGGGTCTTGACCATACTGATAATCCGCCTCCTTATGTTGCCTAACGACGGGCGACTTCTAGGGATTCGACGTTGGACAGATTTATTTCTTTAAATGCAATCATCATAACTCACTGGGACAATGCGCATGCGCGCACCAGTGAGTATATTGAATACTCTGCGTGGAGATGACGTAATGGGTTTTTTGTGATTACCGACATCGACCTTGGCGTTGAGGTGATTCAGATCGTCAGTACCACAAAACAATTTTAACCATCGTGGTATTTACCCAGCCCCATCGTTCAGTTTAATACGGACAGATCTTCGAAATATAAGTCCAGTTGTTGTTGGGCACTGTAGGTTAGTTTGTATTGGCAGATCGAGAAGTCGTATGCTGTAGTGAGGTTTGTTAACAGTTGTTACACGGGTTTTCTCGTTTGTATCACAACTTTAACGAGCCTAGTAGATACGTATGTATTGAAAAGGCTTCCACTCGATGACTCTTCCCTACCGGATCACATGTTCATGGGACGTCAAGGCTCTAAATTACATTTTTGACAATAACTTGGCTATTTGTCATAGAAGAGAGGAGAGTTGATACCTTTACATGCAGAATTGAAATCTGCATATTTGAGTCTAATTTGTTGAATTTTAAATTTATAAACAAAAAAGCCTTTTAAATGGTTACATTTTTGACATTAACAATTTGATTTTTCTGAATTTCAATAGGGTTCTATTTTAGTACACTATAGTCTCCTATACCAAATTTCATCTTTCTATCTTGGTTTTTGTGGCCTCTATCGTACTTACGTACGTGTTACGACTTATCGGGCTTACTGACGGTTTGTCGAGAATAACTTTATCGGTTTCCTTAGGCAGTAAAAAGTAGTAAACAAAACCTGAGGTCGATTTTTTTGTTATTACCAAACTTGACCATTTACTCCGTATATGGGTGACTAAAGAATATAGTTTAATGATAATATAAAATTATATTGATGTCAGAGTGAAAGAAACAAGATATACGTAACCTTGCAAGTACAGTGAACGCCACAAGTGAGGCGTGTGTATATAAGCTCTTGTTCGAAGATAGATCAGGCCAATCGTTAAGGGTGGGACCACTGAGGGAGTGTGAGAAGATCCGGACTTGACGAGAGAGAAAAAGAAACCTTGTCGACTTAAGACAGACTGAGAGAGAGAGAGAGAGAGAGAGAGAGAGAGAGAGAGAGAGAGAGAGAGAGAGAGAGAGAGATATGTCTTTATTTAGGGGCGAGGTTAGGACTGTATAGTCCTCTCTACCACCTAACCCCATACAACATATATAAAAATATAAAACAACTTTATAATAATAATAATTTAAAACAATTAAAAATAACTAAGTTAACATAAAAAATTAACAAACTTAAATTTAAACTAGCTACAAAATGAAATTAAGAATTTAAAATAAAATAAAAATTAACAATCTAAAATTAAAGTGACAAAATGAAAGTTATAACCTAAAATAAAATAAAAATTAACAAATTTAAATTTAAACAACGTAACAAAATTTAGAATTTAGAAATAAAATTATAATAAAATGAAATACTGTAGCTTACATGTGTTGATACAGATAAATACAATCACACATACACCACAAGCACATTCATACATAATAACATTTAAAAAAGACAAGAGAGAGAGAGAGAGAGAGAGAGAGAGAGAGAGAGAGAGAGAGAGAGAAACGATAAGAAGACTTTGCAAAAGGTTGAGCAGGATATAATGTATTTAAAGGAGCTTGTAATTGTTTGAAATAAAGATATCATCTAGAATCACAATAGTTGGAACCATTCTGGTTTTTGTTTTTAATAGAAGTACAGTAGTTGTTTTAGAAAAAAAAATAATACATTGTAATTATTAATGAATAGTGATGATATTGAGGAATGATCAATACTATTTATAGTAAGAAAGTTATATATTAACCTTAATGAATGTTAAAATGAACCAGTAGATGTAAGAATATCATTAAAAGAGTTTTCATGTAAACTGAACAGCTGATTATTACTTGGAAGTAAAGAATCCAGCCCTGTAGTTTGATTTTCAAACAGTGAGTAAAACTAAAAAAAAAAAGTTTATATTCATCAAACTAGCTATACTATTAAGCAGTATTTTTTATTGGAAACATCAACAAATCTCGAATGATACGCTTATCTCGACAACAGACTAAATCTCTCAACTTGTGACGCCGCTAAGTCTGTCGAGTACCCAATAAACAATCCGCCATAGGGAAAGTACATATTATGTATGCAACATACATGTGGACGTGTTACATGGTGTGTAGGTTTTCCACGAAAGCAAATCTGCCTCAGATAGGATCTTTGCACGCCTAGCGATGGTTCCAATAATGATAGGCGACCGATTTCTCTTTGCGGTCCATAACTACCACACCTATTCCTCGGTTGCTCTAGTTTCACTTGGATTGTGTGGTTACAGTGAAATATAGGTTTTCCATCGTGTATATTGGGTGTTCAAATAGTGCTATTTGTCCTGAACAAATAATGAGAAGCGAAATTAAATTATGAATTATAAAGCTCAAGAAGGCTGTTTTATTATATTTTTATTATTTATTTATTTTTTAAAACTTTATAATGTACAACATTTAAGAGAGCCGATTCAGGGGCTCACTATAGTGTATACGGATGTGGCAATCCCGAGCGATGTAGCTGGATCTACACCTTTTTTCATGTAGTCTCGAGTTACACCCTTTCTTTCATCTTTGCTATCAGTTCTCTCTTGACCACATCATATTCTTTTCAGATGCAGATGCTGTTAGATATTAATGTATTCCTGGGTTAGACGACTTTGTTTTTTGTTCTTTTCTTCCTTTTGTTGTAAGGCGATGGTGAACGAGAGGTTTTTCACCTTTAAACATCAATGGAAGAAAAATTCGCAATATAGTCTTTAAAAAATGTCGACTCTCCCTTCCCAAAGATGAGTTTATCTCGGAAGTTTTGATACACCGTTACTTTAAGTTAAGGTGACCTCATGAATGTAAGCATTGATTTTACTGAAGAGATTCTTCAGAAATGTGACTCTTGTGCTGCCATCTAAAGTACACTACTGGTAACTTGAATGATAACTTGCTGGAGGACAGACTCCTCACTCCTTCCACATTAGTGGATTCTGAGCCTGAACGCATCTTTCATACAAGTCCGATCCTGACACTATTAGAGTATTGTAGGAGAATTTTCTTTTCTTTTTTCCCTTTTGTTTATAAGATGACCGCTGAAGTTTTTCACCTTCAAACAACAATTAAATAATAATTAAATTGAGTTTGTATTGTATTGATAATAATACAAATTGTCATTTGTATTAAGTGTATTTTTTTATTTTGATTCTGATATTTTTTGCCTGTTTTCCTATATATTAGTAGCTTGGTAAGGGTAAAAAAAAATCTATATAAAGTATTTACGGAAATATCAGTATTTAAGTCTCTTGAGTTCAAAAAATAATTTCTGGAATGATATCTACGATTTCCAAGGAATAAAACAAAACATGTTAGTTCCCCACCTCACCAAAAATCCAATTCGATTGTCAAAAAGATAAAATGAATCATTCACGTAGTCCTACTTCAAGGTGGTTTATCTATAAATCGGCCCAAACTATTTCGATTAATTTGAATGTAGAGTGAGACTGTATTACTCTAAGCCATGTACTAAACTGAACGTCACATTGCGATTAAATTGTAAAATACCAACATATACACCTCCATTCATTTGAGAACATTTTATTTCTCCAGTGTACGTAGAAGACTGTAATGTAACAAAGAGATTATAGAGAACAAAGCCATTTAACTTGGTGATGTGTATCATAAGTGTATTGTATTGTTGGGAGTAACTATACTGTCATGACTCAAGAATTGGTCATATGATATTATACGAGGTGTGATAAAAAAATACTGTGAATAATTTCATTAATAACATCATGTTTACATGCTTATTATCATGATTGCTTACATCATGTTTGAATTAATCTGCTTTAAAATACTCTCTTTGGCTAGTCTGCACTTATCCTGACGTTGATTCCACGATTGGAAGCATTTTTTGGATGGCTTCTTTCGGACGGAGCTTTAGCTGTTCCGTCGTGGACTTCTCAATGTCGGGAATGATGTCAAAACGCTTCCCTTTTATTACAATTTTTGTTTTTAGAAATAGCCGGAAGTCGCATGGTGCTAAATCCGGAGAGTAAGGCGGATGTGGAGAGACAGGAACACTATTTTTTACCGAAACTCCGTATCAGAAGCGAGGTGTGCCGCGGCGCATTGTCGTGATAAAGGAAGAAGCCATTGGTCCATTTTTTGGTTTCTTTCTCTGTAGATCGTTTCGTAAACGTACGCCCTTGTAATATTCGGAGTTTACAGTTGTTACCCTTGGAACGAATTTTTATCTCCGTCTTTATAAAAAAAACAATGAGCATATCCTTAACGATCGACTTTGGCTTACGTGCCTTATTAGGGCAAAAAGAGCCACTCGTTTTCCACTGGGAACTCTGAATTTTCGCCTCAGGATAATATCCATACTCCCAACTTCCATCTCCAGTTATAATATTCCTGGAGAATAGTCTAGCTAAAGACAATCCTTCAATTACATACAGACTGACAGACACCGTAAACACGACCTCACTCTTCAGACTCTGGAAGCGAAATAACAAGCCACAACTTTTTCAATTTTTACTGACTATCTCAAAAGATGGTGTTATCGAACTTATTACTTCAAATGGATGTAGTAGCGATGTTGATACTCGGGTGAAATGGATACTCGCATTACTCGGTTTCAAATGATTTCAATACTCGTATTACTATTTCGAAATCTAGTATCTGCGCAGAATGATTTTGCGCATCGGATTCGAACTCAGCTTTACCAATCAGATCGTTTTAGATAAACCTACACTTTTGCGTTCTATCTGTTAGACTGATCCACCAAGTATTTATTTTTTTAAACAATATGTGATTGACACTTGTAATACGTAATTAAATGTTATCCTGACTCGACACAAATTCAGTAATTTAACGTTAGTACAATTATTACCAACATTAATAATTTAGTTTAGATAACCTATTAATATTTATTTAAATATAAATAATAACAATTAAATAATAATTTAATTTACTTTTTGTTAATGTGGAAATAAATGAATATTATTATTTTAAATTGAACTTGTTACCCAATCTAAATCATTTTAACTCAAAATCGTAATGTTTAATTAATGTGTAGTGAAAAATCAGCTTAGAAACTAATATAACCAAAGTAGAAACACCGAGCATTTTGTTTGGAATTGACACACCACTAACGAATATCGTTGTCCGAGAATTTTATTTCCAATTCATACTCGCACATTACCTCCTCCTTGTCCCTAGTTACGAGGATTTCGTCCGAATATATTAATACGAAACCGAGGATTTTAATACTCGGAATGCTCCGAGGATTTTGATACTCGGCTTCACCGAGTATTTTAATTCGAGCTCACACATCACTAGGATGTAGCATCAGCAGTTGCTATACAAATTCACTCACCGTATTTTTTGATCACACCCAAGTACGTACAAGTTAAAGTAGATAAGTTACTAGTGATGTAAATCATAATAATAAACATATTTACAGCTTCCAGGCACATAGGGGCTGAGATATTTGACACGGGTGTACCGAATGGAGACGTTTCAATATATATATATATATACAACTACAAAACCTTTTAGGGCTTAGTTTACGTAAAAAATGTATTGATATACAAATTACGTTACTCAGAAAACCCATGTATCAACTGTTTTAAACATACTTATCCTATACTATATACATACTGGGGTAAGACTCCTTGATCTACCAATACTACTTAACATTTCCTGAAAGAATTAAGAAACTATGTTTTAGGCATTGCATTTAAAGGATTTGCTTTTACGATTGTACTGTGGATCAGTCCATCAAGTTTTTTTTTCTCCAGGGATGTAATTTTCTTTTTTGTTCGGTTTACCATATTGGTTAATATGATTTTAAAATGGTTTATTCAGATTTCGATATATTGGACGGCCTAGGAAAGTGTCTATTGTGTTGTGATAAAGTGTATAAAAAGTTTATTTTTACGGAGATTCAGTAGGCACTATATTTCCGTTAGCTTGACACAAAATGAGCTGTTTCTTAGAATTTTTTTTATTTAGTTTTAAATACTAGTCAAAGAGATTAAACCATATTAGGAGTATTCCTTCAATACTTTTATAAAAGATATAAAAATCAACTACATTTGTTTGCAGAATTGTTGTATTTGAACAGGGTGTGTGTACATACTTCAAATGGAGTCTAGGGGTTGTGTTATCTAACTGTTAAGAAAACAGAGGAAATGGATTTAACTGTCTGATTCAACTTTAGTCATAAACTCAAGTTAGTTGACTTTAGCTTTAAATCTTTATTGTTTCTCGTTTATTGGAGATTTTAAATCTGTTAAATTGGATATCGTAAAGATTGACAATTTAATCTCTTAAGCCCTAAAATCTATTTTCTATAATCTTTGCTACATTTCAAAACATTGAATCTTATATTACAAGCTAAACTAAATATACTCTGTATTCTGTTTATAAGGTGATTTGTCCCCTCGTTGTTTATTATGGTTTTCGGTTGCGAGAAATATTACCACTTAAATACTAAGGGGTATGCTTTAATCTAAGATAGGTTAATTTAGGAAAACGTGTTTTTCCTTACCCTTGGTCATAAAACACTTATCTAGGTCTAACCAAGCACCACTCTATTTAACCAATTCTTAATTATTTATAATTAATGAATATGGAAGACTTACGTTAATAAAAGTAACTGCATTACAAATCTAAGTTAAAAGGGGGTGATCGTAATCGCCTGTTTGTATAATTACCAGTTGCCCCGAAACCCCATTTATGGTTAGGGAAAAATTTACTTTACAATCAAACTATAGTTTTTTGAACTCCAAAATGTATTTCTAAAGTTTCAGCTTTCGTAGAATCCTCTGAATTTTCGTACACCCTGTATATCATAGTTGTTTAGTTTAAAGTTTTTACGTTTACGTTATGATGAACTTAACGTGGTTTCGCTTTCAAAAAACAAAATTATGGTTCCATTTCAAAATGTTGGAACTTACAAGATCGCGACTTACAACATTTATACAGATTTCTCTTTGCTGTCCTCAACTACCACACCTGTCTACATTGAGTGTTCTAGATCTCTTGAATTCCATTAAATAACGTTTTCCCTGTTTTATGTAATATACAGAGTGTTCAAAGTTCCGTTGACAGTTCTTAACTTTTGAATGAAATAACAAATTAGCTTGTAGTAAAAAAGATCTATTTATTTTTAGAATTAGACTAAATTACTTCTACCAGTAAGGAGTAATTGAGAGGTAAGGAACAAAATTTAATTAGTATTTTTAATAAATAACTTAATATAACATTTAAAAAAATGATAAAAATCTGTTGACCTTGTTAGTTCTTATCTAGAAATTATTTATCGCCTAAATTACAACTGTAGTGAGATTTAAACCAGTAACCAATTTTTTTCAGTTTTGGATCACCTATAAATTGGCATGGACGTGTATATACAAATGTGTTATCTATTAGGATTTTCAATTCTCATATGGGCACTTTTTTCTATTTTCTTTATTTTTCTATAAATTTATATTTTAACAAGTTCATTAGCGGAAAACAAATATTTTCATAAATTCCAAATTTTCGGCCATTTAAACAAGTTTTTTAGAAATAATTTCTCGCTTGTAAATCTCGTAATAAGTGATAGCAGTTTATACTGATTGATTCAGGAAGTTTTACCGGCGCTTTCTGAGCTCATTCCACAGGCCAAAAGAAAGAAGAAACTTCATATAAACATATGTTCAAAAACGCTTTGGTAGCTAGTTACGGCTAGCGAAAGATATCGCCCTGATTTCTTGTTGAAATCCATAAGACCCAAATTAAGGGGGAAATATGGTGGTAAATAAATGCAATGATCACTAAAAGTTTTTTCGCATAAAAGTTATTTTAATATTTTACAATCGTAATTTTGATAAAATATCGTTTCAGTACATTTACTAAAGGAATATAAAAATCAACTAGGCCTACATATATTTGCGGAATTGTTGTGGCAATCTGTATTTGAACAAGCTGTGTGTACATACTTCACATATGGTGTTTAGGGGTTGTGTTATCTGTTAAGGCAGAGCAGAGCGAAGTAAGGGATTTAACTGTGTGCTTTAACTTTAGTCATAAACTCAAGTTCATTGACTTTAACTTCAAATCTTTATCGTTTCTCATTTATTGCACACTTTTAAATCCGTTAAATTGAATACCTTACATCCTGTCAGTTTAGTTTAATTCCTTTAGTTGTGTCCAGACGTGATAGAGTTGTTTGGATTTATTTATTGTAAGTTGACAATCGTTAATTAATTATGAAAATTGTTAAACTAACCTCAAATATGTGATTAATTACATTTAAATGTGTATACTGACCGTCTGTGAACCATTGTATAGGACCTATAAATAACAAGTAATTCCTAAAATATAATTAATTTTAACTATGAAAAAAAAAAATAATAATAAAGAAGTAAAGAAATCGACGCGTAATGCTGACTAAGTGAAAAGTACACAGGGATAAAACAAGTCAATGGGACCATTATAGTACTTACCCACCCCAACCTTTAACATAATACAAACAGACCCTCTAAATGTATTGCAAGAAATGTTAAATTGTATTGGTAGATCACGGGGTTTATTTAAAACAGTTGTTGCACAGGTTCCCAACCTTGTATATATATATATAATTACTTTCTTGACGTTCTTTAGATGTCTATATTAAAAAGTCTCCACTCGCTACGCTCGTGTCGGTGATAGGTCTTGCAAATTCAATGAATTGTTAGTGAATGTAAAGATTTAATACTCAAAAACCAAAGTTCAAGAGCAAAAGTTAGAAATCCGGCAATTTGAAAAATATTGAAAAAAATTATTGTAGGCTTTGTTTTAATAGAAATAGTTTGAACAATACTATTGGGAATATCTCTCTCTCTCTCTCTCTCTCTCTCTCTCCCTCCCTCTCTCCCTCCCTCTCTCCCTCCCCCCCTCCCTCTCTCTCTCTCTCTCTCTCTCTCTCTCTCTCTCTCTCTCCCTCCCTCTCTCCCTCCCTCTCTCCCCCCCTCCCCCTCCCTCTCTCTCTCTCTCTCTCTCTCTCTCTCTCTTTCTCTCTCTCTCTCTCTCTCTCTCTCTCTCTCTCTCTCTCTCTCTCTCTCTCTCTCTCTCTCTCTCTCTCTCTCTCTCTCTCTCTCTCTCTCTCTCTCTCTCTCTCTCTCTCTCTCTCTCTCTCTCTCTCTCTCTCTCTCTCTCTCTCTCTCTCTCTCTCTCTCTCTCTCTCTCTCTCTCTCTCTCTCTCTCTCTCTCTCTAGTAACAATATATTACTATTATGAATAATCCACCATTATCGAATAACGTTGAAGGATTTGTTTTACACTTTTTACTGTAAATGCCAAAACCGTTTTTTTTTTAACAGACTACTAGTTTTTGTTGGGGGCCCTACATTTTTTATCAAAATTTTTACTGCTGATTTATTTCCTATAGAAATTCACCAATCGTTTTCAAAGAGAGATACAATATACAAAGGAATAAACAACATCAGACAAGAGCTCAACAATTACATGTGAAAACTACAATTAAGTTGTTTCTATTATCTCCTGTAACATCTACACGCGAATGTGTGTTACCGTCCATTACAGTTTACAACCTTAAGTTCTGGAGTAGTTCCAATATTACTGGCGAGGTTTTATCTATTTTGAATTGGAAATGTAATTGAATTTATTGATTATAAATCTTACCATTGCCTCGGGATGAATAATGCGACCTAGCGGCAAGATATGGTACTATGCATATATTAACTTTGTCTATTTATGTTCTATGATGTAATATTTTTAGTGAATTTTTCGTGAGGAATTAGGCTTGCAGCTTTGGTAAGGAGACATGTGATTACGAAATGTGCGATGATACTGATACTTGAAACTTTTTTTTTTAAATAATGACATATATACAGAACATACAAGCTTCTTACATCTCTATTATAGCAAACATTACAGGCTAAAACATGTATATGATCGGTTTTCTTCGAAAATTATGACGCATAAGTAGGTAACTAATGCGAGTGGTCCACGACAAGTACCAGCCAGTCTAATATTCTGCGCGTCTGTGTGTGATGGTGCGTGCGTTAGAGTAATACGACACTTCGTTCAGCCGCATTCTCCGTAATAGTATAAAATCAAACCAATATTGATGGTTGCATACCTTTAACATTCATATTAGTTAAGATAGCTAAAGCTGATTTAGTAGTCTCCTTTGAAGTGATGGGCTGCTTGTGCTTGTACGTTTTTCAGTTGAACTTGAGGGGTGACAGTACAGGGGCAAACTAATCTTTTATAATGAAACTTATGGTCATGTTGTACACCAGTTTAAACTGACAAGAAATATGATGTGAAGGAAATTTTGTTGGAGCATCGTGTCTAAAATGGCGGACGTTTGATTGTATTAAGATAACCTAAAAGGAAACCGCATCTCCCCATCTTTATAGAATTAAATTAAGGTGTTAATAATAAAAGAGGCTTTCAACGCGTGTCCCAAACAAACGGGGGTCTGAGACAAGTGAAGTTAGTGTTTGTAATATCTTCAGCAACTTATTTATAGTGAGCGGTAAATACCGAAGTAACCTAGCTGGATATACACCCTTTTTGTATGTGGTGTTGTTTTATCCTTCTCTTTCACCCTCTCTCGATACCAGCTCTTGAACTCCGACACTTGAGTATTCGAGGGTGTACTCCAGATTGAAAACATGTCTATTTATTTTGTTGGGTGTGTGGGGGTGTGGTACCTGTGGAGGAGTCTAGATTGCGAACAAATTCCGGTATGTTCCTGATAAGCAAGGTAGTCTCCGACGCTGTCACACGGCACAATTGTTGTCTTTCTGTTTGTATAATACAAAGCCGCTTTTATATTAACAGAATGATCTGACTTAGGTTAGGTTAGGTTAGGTCAGGTCAAGTTAGGTTAGGTCAGGTTAGGTTAGATTAGGTTAGGTTAGGTCAGGTTAGGTTAGGTTAGGTTAGGTTAGGTTAGGTTAGGTTACACGTGACATTCCAAATATTTGTTCGCAGTCTGGACAGACCATGGATGAGCGACGTATGACATTTTTGGGGTGTTCGCAATCTGGACGATTATTGCCCTGTTCGCAATCGGAACACAACCGTATTCGAGAGCTAGTAGTCAATTTCTTTTTTTCATTTTTTCATATTGCCGATAAGTTTTTAAACAAACAAAAATTGTATCCAATGAAACACCCTTTTCATATTTACATTGATATATCAATCAATATTTCAATATATATATATATATATATATATATATATATATATATATAATCAATAAGTCAACCATGTCATGGGAATTGTATCGCTTGAATATAAGCAGAATTGTATATGTATCTCAAAATTCTTACAATTGTAGGCCTACTTAAACATTAAAAAAAAAGAAAATAATTTCACAAAAACCTTTATAAACATGAATATACCAATATACCGACTTAGCTTGACATAGATACTCAAATATCTTACATTATATAAATGTATTTTTAATAAATATTTAAATCTTATCTGTGAATTTAATATTTGTTTCACTAATTATCATATAGTCAATCTGCAATTGAAATTATGAATCAAATATTACCACAGATAGGCTATAAATATCTGCATATAAATCTAGATATTATTGAGTTATAAATACATATTACATCTTATAAATAACAAACAGTAATATTATGTCATTTTGAATGAACAACACTATCTTATTTATTAGCTTATTATACATGTTATTATTCACAACAAATGCAGCAACGAGCTTCTAGTCTATAATCTTTGGCGAAGTGTCAAAACATGTAATGACGTTTGAAGGTTTGTCCACCGATGACATTGCGTGATCATCAAGTTGGGTGAAAGCATGTGATTTATATTATTATACCAGTGTATTAGGAAATTATAACTTATTTAAAAATAGGTTTGTAATATCATCTACTAAACAAAATTTGGAAAAAAGTAAAATATTTAAAATGAAACTATTTTAACCAATATAATTTTTATTTTGATTAGGGTCTATGTACCAAAGAGTGAAAAACAATCACTCTGATAATTTACCCCAAAATAAGAACTATTGTTTCTTTTCACCCCCTCCCCCCCCGAAAAATACTTATTTTCCAAGATAAAGCATTTTGAAAAATACAAAAATTGGGGGGAAACTTAGCTGTTAACAACGTTTAAGATTGAAATTTTAAAAAAAAAATTCTTGAAAAACTTTTCGGGAGAATGGAAATTTTCGAAAAACCCAATAAAAAATAGGGAAAATATTTTGTATAATTTTTGAAAAATTCAAAGGTGTAGTTTATCAAGATAAACTTATTCGTCTCTTACAAATATTTTGATAAAACTCGTAATTTACGACTTTCAATCGGTTTTTCCCTGAGAAATGAAAATCCCTAAAAATTTGGAACAAATAAATATTATTAATTTATTTTTTAACATGATTTGCATTCATATAAGCCATTTCTCCTGTTTGGAATTCCGAAATTTAACCTTTAAAATGGGAAATTTGACTAGACTAAATGTTGTAAACGTATCAATGATATTATAAATTAACAAGTTATCGTCAGATTTACCCTTCAGAGATCAAATTTACGAAATGTACTTATTAAAGAAATCTGAAAACGTTTTTTCATTCTTTTTTAATACAATATTAAAATAGAAACTTTTTGTAAAACAATTAAAATACTGAGTCGCAAATCAAACTTTTAATTATGTGTATTTTAACCGAGTTTCCAATAATGTGGAAGGAAATTATTTAAATGTCGAGGTTGAGGTTTTTTTAATCGTAATATTAGAAAACATTTTTCTCATTTTCAGAACGACATCTGAGGTATTGTTTTGAGACTGAATAGTCCGATGGATTAAAATTTGTAAATTATGCTCCAGAGATGATTTTGGACTAAATGGTTTAATTGTGAATGTGTGGATCTTTAATAGTCTGTATCTTAAGGCAATTCCACAATTCATCAAATACTTTTTTTCAAATTCCAAAATTGATTTAGCATTACGTCATCTAAGGGTTTGGTTGATGTGAGTAATGATCAAATTTATTGTCAGCAATATTTCCATATTTCCTTAATGGACTATCCAAATGATTGTTTTCTTTTTGTGTGTGAAAGGTTGAATATCTTCATAGACATTGGGAAACCTGAACTCCCAATAGTGCGAGGCATTCACTAAAATCAATCTCCCTTCTGTTAGGAAATAGAATAGTTTTAGTTAGGAATATAGTTTAAGTTCTTTTTAAGAAGCCAGAATGACAACAATTATTGTGTGACATACCTGGAAAAATGATGAAATTGCTTACCTTGTAAGCAAGGCAGACGTCATTGATGCTACAATGATAAATAAGCCCTTGGGTGGGAGGAAACGTGGTCAGTAGGCCAGGATTGATCAAGGGAACTCTTGAAGATAGCTAGATGGACTTGTCGAGTAAGAGCTTCCTAGGAGAATTGAGACTTTGGACGAGCATCCATAACAATTGTAAACAGGGTGAGCAAACTTCGTGGATTAGGAAACTTGTAATTATTTCAGTCAGATAATTGAACTATAACGTAGAATCAAATCTGTGAGTCACAATAATTAGAGGCATTCTGGAGTAACAGTATTGATGAGAATGTTTTAGCATTGTAATAAGATAGATGGTTATTCTTGTTAATAAGTGTTAATAAAGATTAATTGAATACTGAACCACTGATTTATATAGTTTAAAATAAAGAACCCAGGAGGTTAAAAGAAACCAATGATAACACTTCTTGTTAGTGTACTTGCGGAGGGTATGGATTCAGGAATGATTTTGTGTCAAGTTAAAAAGTTCTATCCACACTTTAAGTATCCGTACGAAGGACGAGATGAAGGAAAATCCTGGCAGGAAAAGATTCCGATCAAGAATCACGTCCTAACCTTGGTTGAAGTGGTGGAAGCTACTAAGCTGAGCTGGCTAAAGCAGTCCTGGGTTTAACGTGCATGATATAGGTTGGAGTTACTGGAGAACTGCGCTACTCACAACATTCCGAGTATGCAACAGAAAAATGTTACTCTAGGAAATGCAAAACCTTCCAATTATTAATTAATAAATCGGAAAAGTGGGTACATAGAGTAATGAGTTTTTGTTACATCCCATCATTTTAAGGATGAGGTAACAATTCGTTTTTTTTCTTTTTGTTAAAGGCGAAAAACCTTTCAGTCATCATCAACTTTATAAAAATTAAAAATTCTAGTTCTCGAGTACACTAATAGCGTCAGGGAACAAGAGTTGTTCAACAACGAACAAGAATAGCTCGAAAGAGAACAAGAGTTGGTCAAAAAAAACTAATAGGAAAGATGAAAGAGGAAAATATTACCTCAGACTACATGAAAAAAGTTGTAGATCCATCTAAATTACCTCGGGATTACCAAGGCCGTGTTCACTATAGGTGAATCCCTGAAGAATCAACATATTGGAAATTTGTAATTATTCACAATTTGTTTGCGAAATTTATAATTGATGGAAAATATGAAAAACTAAAAATAATAAGAAGCACATTATACTACAATTTTAGGAATCATTACACATCAAATAATATCACATTTCTTTGTTAGCTGGGAATTATTATTTGCAACAAACACTTCAACTTGTTACGGCTTATTTTCAACTCATATAATGACGTTTTGAAAGTTTTTCTACCAACGACTTACTATTCCATCTTAGATGAAGCATAGATTAGCGCGATCTCTAAAGCTTATCTGTGTCATTAAAAATAACAACTCGTAGCGTCGTGAGATTTGTACATCATAGGCTTATATACGTCATTAAAAAAACAGGTGGATTTAGTGAAAAAGAGAGAAGTCATCTTTAAAACAGTTTACGGATTATAAGTTGTGAGTGTATAATGTGAGGTAACCATAGTAACGAGGGATGCTGTGTAGCAAGGACCAGATTGTCCCGGTGCATATGTTTATATATGAGAGTATGTTTTTGATATCTTTATTCATGAATGGAAATCTAGATCGATTGTATTGTTTGTGGGTTAGTTTTCGGGGTAAATAATTTAGTCTCGATGGAAAACAGTTTTTAACCGATTTTTTAAAATATTTTGTTTGTACTAAAGGCGGAGGAATAAATCTTGTTCATCGGCATATCTAAATCATTACGTTCAGTTTAAAAGTTAAATTATAAACTCGGCGTCTGTGAATCATAAACATTATAACATTCAAAAGAACTATTAACTACAATATATTATTTAATTGAGTTTACTCCAATACCCCACCCGCAAAGATTGACGCATTTTAAGGAGTAAATTTTAAATCATTTGGACAACCAACTTTGCTTGTGGTAAATAGTCTACATATATGTTCAACATGTTGAGTCATTGAACAAACCTTACGGAAGCAGTCAATTTGCATGCTCGAATCTTTTGAGTAATTACCAACCCTGAAAAAATATAATTTTAATAGCTTATTTTACCTTTTGTTTTTTTCACTGCTCAGTCCTTTTTTGTTTCTTTTTTCGAGTGGTTACGACTTTTCGCATATTAATCCGGCATTATCAAATCTCTTTAATGTTGTTTATTCTTGCATTGGTTTAATGCGTATGTCTCTTGTTCAAAATAAAACAGATACATTTATGAATAATATAGTAAACCGGACACACGTGTTTACTACATTATCGACAATGTTTAAATGTTAAAGTTTAGTCTTGTGCATACATTTTATTCATAAATGTGGTGTGTATGTGTTTTATTTTGAACAAGTGACAAACATTAAACCAATGCAAGAAAAAACAGCACTAAAGAGATTTGATAATGTCTGAATAATAGGCGAAACGTCGCAACCACTCGAAAAAAGAAACAAAGAAGGACTGTAAGGAATGAACAATACAAATCTAAATAAGTTAATAACATAACCAGTCCTCTGATTACTCTTGAAATAATACGTTATAAAATTATTATTCCGAAAATATTTAAAGCATCGAGAACATTCCAAACGTAATATTTAAATTTTCATAACCACAAAATTCTTTCCTTTAGCATATTTAGAACATATTAAAACTTTGTTCCCAGAGTTAACGATATTTTAATTAATTTACACAAAATGTTCTAAGATATCATCGTTAAAATAAGTAAAATGTTTCTAGGTTTAGAACGCAACCATTCTGTTCTTCAATTAAATTGTAATTAAGATTTTAAATTAATAAAATGTATAAATGTATTGATAATTCAGAGCTTCTTCCAAATCACCCAATACATACGCTTCAGTTGGATACCTAATTATTGACGTATTCACGTGTTCCAACGTAGTTTAGCATTCAATACCCAGATATTTGACACCATCGGTTTGTAATTATCTGTTTTATGTGTAAGGTTATGAACTGATTTTGATTCATTTATCTTAATACCCCATTACGTCTTCCAATTAGTAATTTTATTAACAGCTTTTTGAAACTTTTAAATCTTCACCTACTGCCAGTAAAGCAGCGTCATTTGTGAAAGTTGTGATAATAGAACAGGCGCAAGGACACTACCCTGAGGTACTCCAACTTTGATCTTCCGAAGATTCGAATATTCAGCTTCATACAGTATAGAATTCTAAAATATTTATCTGTTAAATATGATTTACTATACTAGGAAGCATTAGTTTTATTTCGTTATTTAGACCACAATGTCGGACCGTAACAAAGGTTTGAGCAACATCCAAGAATATTGCAGAGCAATTTCATTTTTTCTCCTAGAGATTGTGTTTATTGACCTGGTCAATTATTGAGTGTTTATTTCTGAATTTTAATTGAGTTGGTATAAAAGTTTTGTATGGTCTAATACTTATTTGGTTGTTTATTATATTTATAATTTGATTATAACTTTTAACGAAGATTTAAAGATTCGAAAATTATCAAGTTTTGGAAAAGTGTGGGATGATCTTTTATGCTGTATTAGAAAATAAGAGCTGTACTGTATTCATATTATGGTTCTCCATTGAAATATCTTTTAAAGCGTTAGGTTGTACAAACGTTTCTTTAAATTTGTGATTTGTCGTCAATCCATCATCCGAACTGATTCAACAAGTTGATCGAGGCGGGAAGTGCAGTACATCTATTGAATGCCCCTTCGACGAGATTTGAAAATAATATTGCACAAGCTTCCTCACACACCTCTCCTTTACACGAAGCCAAACCAATATTGAAAATCCTGAAGTCTTGACTGTCAGGGATGTATCAAATTATTTGTTAACATTAAGTGCATTTTACATGCTATTTGATTTCCATAATTAAAATTCTTTTTCCAACAAATTTAGCATTCGACTTTTTGGGAATCATTGACGATTCCCGTTTGAAGTAACCTTCGTAAAGATTGTGATGAATATTTTTCATTGATGTTCCTACCGTGTTTGTGCGTTTTAGGCTTGAATGTTGTGTACAGGGTGTGTAAAAATTTAGCGCAATATTTATTTTCATTGAAATTTTGTATATCATTTTTATCTCCGCTAGGATTGTTACATTTAAAATGAGTACATTGTTCCGCCTTTATAAGCTTCTTAAACCTCACGTTTATGACGCGTTTCGGATATACTCCATCCTCAAAACACTTACTGATCATCCTACGCTTGGACTCGTTATTTTAAGTAACTCGCTCCTCCCACTTCCCCCTCCTTTCTTCCTATTGGCCTATCTAAAACTCGTTTAACTTGTTTCTGATTGGTCACTCCTCCTCTCTCTACCCTTGTTTCCGGCTTAAAATGACGATTCCTAGCGTAGGATGTCTATTAAGTGTTTTGATAATGGAGTATATCCGAAACGCGTCAACAAACGTGAGATTAACGAAGCTGGGAAAGGCGTAACAATGTACTAGTGTCCAATATGAACATCGCACATTTAACTAAACCAGGCTGACAAAATACTGACGAAACGTTTAATGAAAAACGAAAGAATGTTTCGACAAATAAAAGTTTTATTATTCGTCGCTAGGTTGGCAATCCTACTTTTATTGATAGTAAACCGAACGATTGGTCAAAGCGTTCGGTCCTTACCAGCTGACGGTGATAATCGTAACGTGAAGTCAATTTAGTTAAGGACTTTGGACGATGCAATCTCACAAGCTTTTTGCTAAGGAAGAAAATATAATATTTCAGTGCAACATTTTAGTCCAAGTTTGTAAATTCTGACTGCAGAAATTGATTTTTCGGCATTGGAATTTATTCCAAAGAGAAAGAAAAATATTTTTATAAACATATTTAGTTCACTTTTGATTTACCTTTTACGATAAATAATTAAGATTTCTAATTCAGTGGAAACTATAGATAGCGTGTCCGGTGAATGAATTGAAGGTTGTCCACTTAAGGAATTGTGATTTTTTAAATAATAAAATATGTTTACCTGTTCACTTATATGAAAAGTAATGTTCTATCTAAAAAAATAAATAATGAGATTTTTTTTTTCGAATCTATCTGTTCTACGTCGTAACATAGAACAACCAGGTGAATATAAAGTGAGAAAGAAAACACCTTATGTCCTTAAAACAGTTTACAGTACATAAAATCGGGAGTGTGATGTGAGGTAACCATGGCAACAAGGGATGCTATGGGCTCAAGCTCTGTAGCAGGTGCAAAATGTCCTTGTTCGGTTTTTATGTATGCTACTTATTACACATGTTTGGCGTCGCTTATTCGTGGGTACAATTTTAAGTAGGTTTTATTTTTTTCTGGCTTTTTTTTAGCGGGAAAATAATTTATTCTTGTAGAACAGCTGTGTCTCTCTATCTGTTTTTGACTTTGAAGTAGTTGAAGAATAAATCTATTTACATTTCGGCATCTCCCTATTCATCCCCTTTAATTCCCATTAAATAATGGTTATGACAGGTACTTTATTTTTTGACAGTAATTAAAAATCTGTGTGTCTTTAAAAAGCAGATGTTTTAGGTTTTATTAAATTACCAATCAAATATATTTTACATTTTGATAATTCATATATACAAACGTATATAAAATTCAATCTTAGTGTTGTAAAGTAGATAAATATAGCCTACAAGTAAGGATTGTTACTAACTTCACACAAATTTTAGGCTTAATTCTTATCTCATATTAAAGCGATATTTACCACAATCTAATAATTTTCAATCGTAATAATTTTCACCTCTCTCCGCTTTCAATCGTTCACAAGATCCTGTTTTGAAGTAAGCTTATATATTCACTTGTATCCCGCCTATAATTTTCAACCAAACCTTTACGAGATTTGCTCAAAAGTCTCATCATTTACATCAACGAATTTCCAAAATGTCTGCGGTCATTTTAAACTTATCTAAATGTAACATGGCTATCTAGTATTTGTATACGTTGATAACTAGTTTAAAAATTATAAACGTTTTAAATATCTCAAGTTTAAGAAAAGTATGGTTCTATGTCTCATAAGCTAGTTATATTTCAGGAACAAATTCATATTGCGATTATCTGCTGCATCTTTTAAAGTGATACGATATAATATAATCATTTCCTTCCTCTTGTGATTCTGTCGTCAATTCATCATTTGGAAATGATTCAACAAGTTGGTGGAGACAAGAAGTGCGGTTATAGAAACCCGTCTTC